>JBAMAX010004283.1:0-458921 GCA_037043745.1 Chymomyza amoena
ATGTATGTATGAATGTATATGTGTACAGTTCTACATTCTTTGGTAATACACATTGTGTATGTGCAAGTTAGCACCAGCTCGTCATAATTGGGAGTATCCCAATTAATTCATGTTATCAACAAAAAGTCATATTTTAATAATTTATTATTTGAAAAAACATTTATAATATATTATCATAATATGCTGATCAGCCTGTTATTATGACAGATGCAAGATGTTAGATGTTGTCAGTGTGAATCGTTTTTCACATCTTCACATATCCAAATGTACCCAGTGTGAAAAGGCTATTAGTGCTTGCAAATTTACCAACATTTGGCAACGTTGGGATTGTGTTTTGCTAAGCATTTCCTTTTTTTGCCCCTTCAAAAATTTATTATTACAATTAACTAAACAAAAGCGGCTTATTGTTATTTGTTTAAAAAGTGCGCCAAATTCCAAACAAATTGCCAGCTGACCAGCTGGTCAACTATCGATAAGTTCACTTGTAGAGTTGCAATAAGTTTTGGAACATCCTTTATTAATTTTTTTTTTTCTTTCTGCCGACATCTTTCTGAAAGACAGATAAGTTTAATTTATTTACCAATTTAGTACAATTTATTTTATATACATTTTTTAGTCATCCATTAATAAAATTATCTTCGAATTTACTTGTGCAACACGACAGCGCAATACACATTTCGAAGTTCTGTTTTGTCTAAATCAAGAACACCTAACTTTCATTCCACTCGTTTTGATTTTGCAAGTACGCACAATTTTAATAAAAATTTTTTGTAATAAAAATAACATATATAATGAAAATTAACCTTGATTCGTTCAATTGAGCATATCTTTCTTACAACATTAAAAAATACAAAATTAATTTTAGTGGCATTAATGCGTTTATTTAAGTAAACAAAACAAAATACTCTTCATTTCGACAGCTGCAAGCCAAACTTTTCATAACGAGTCAACTCTTGTCGGAATCGAAATCTAGAACATGGCTGAGTGGACAAAATATACATATGCATGCATATCTCATGCACAAGTAGCTTCGTGTATGTTGCTTTGCAACAAGAGCACGGCAAAGCAAGAGAATTTTGTGAAAATATTCATAAAGAGCACAAAGTCGCAACTCTGCGCGCTCAAATCAGACGAACCAAGTAGAACGAATGAAACGCGAAACCGTTTGTGTTTTGGTTTTCTCTACTTATTTGTATCCTATGCTAAAGTGTCCGCGCAATTTAAAAAAAAAAAGCAGTAGCAACGCAGGCATAATATGTATACGATTGTAGGTTGTTAATGCAAAGGCTTGTACGTGCGTATGTGTAAGAAACTGTCCATGAAAAATAAAATATAGTATTTAATACTAAACTTAATACTAATTTACTAAAAAATTAGCGTCCATGAAACAGTTGAAGCCTTATTAATGAAAATGTGTCTGTCAAAATCATAATTTTTGCTCCAATGAAGCAAATATATTTTTATAGCCTGTAATTTATTTTGCTGATTTCGATATAAAAATATAATATAAATTTAGCCGCATCATTTTACAACTTTGTATTCATAATTTTCTATTGCTTCTGCTGCATACCCAAGAATATAGAACTACTATTTATATAGTATATTCTTTATCCATTCATAAATATATGTATATGTAATTCATATAAAGGAAACATACTATGTGTACCTAGCAGAAGCAAATGACCAGTATTGGCGAATTTCTTATAAAGCACTTTGTTAAGCAGTTCAAAGCAAACGAGCAATGTTGTTGTTCATAATTTGTGTGCAAGTGCATCTTTGCCTTGAAGCTGTTGAAGCCGAACTAGCTTTGCAGGAGTACCAAACTTAGACATGGCTACGAAAAAAAAGAAGCTTTAAAGTCAACGAATATGTGGTGTGTGTCGATTTGTTTTTTACGAGTCTTCTCCAGAATTTGACGCAATATAAATATCTGGTCTATCTTAGACTTTTCAGGCTGAAACCAAACTAATAAGGTCCAATCAGTAATGTCATGCAGCGCTTCAGTATCTCGCACGATACGTTTGTCAGGACCTTGCTTGCAACAAACAAAAGGCTGATCCCTAGCGTAGATTACTGCATCAACTTTTTTATGGATAGGCCAGAGTACGCTAATACTGCAATCGAAATGCGTGTTTTCTTCCGACCATATCTTGCACAAGAGTTGATGCATGCTCCTGATCAGCTCTTCGCCACCTGTCTTAACCAGCTCGGCTAGCAGGCCATCTGCCCTACTGATTTGCCGTTTTTCAGCGTAGATATGGCTGATTTGACTTCTATATAGTCAAGTGGTATGTTGACACCATAATTAAAGACTACAGAAGTAGTCTCTCTATCTTGTTAGCGATTCATTTCCGTCTTTCCTGCTCCTTTTTTTTTGTCAGAAAAGGAGTTTCTCTTCCCTTCTCTTTACCTTGTAGCGCTCCGTAACAGCTCGCGTCGCTGAGGACTGTAGAGTTCTTTGGTGGCAGAATTCTTCTCTTCAGTTGCACGGTGGCAATCGTCATCGTACCAACGATTGTTGAAGCGATTGCTTCATGCTTTCATGTTCAGAGAGGCTGTTTTGGCTAAGCAATTTCGATAGTTTATTGGCGAACCTACGGCTTTCTCTTGTTTTTGCATTTTTTTGAAATCAGGCTTTCTTCATGTGCTTCCTTGTGCCAGATAGTACACACTAAGACGAGTTCGCATCTTAGCTGCAACAAGGTGCTGGCCTCTCGGATTATACGAACATCGACTACAGTAGATGCATGCCTTCCGTCAATTAACACATGATCGATTTGGTTTCGTGTCTGTCGATCGGGACCTTATTTTGAGCCGAAGCAAAATCAATCAATGCCTCTGGAGAGAAATAAATGACTTCGCATCTTTTCCTTTTTTTTTAATACTTTCATTTACCTGTACTAAGTTTTGACCATTTTTTCCACTTTGGAAGAAATGAAAAATAAATACCCAGCACTTCACTTTTTGTTTTAACGTAAATACTTTTTTAAATTTATTTACTTGCTTTATAAAATGTATCTCCTCATTTTAAAAAGTAAAAGTGAAGAAACTCAAATCCACAAAATGATATCACAGGTATAGGAAGAAGATCTCGTATATACTAAACCAAGAGTTGTTTACTTATATTTACAATAAATAAATTTACGAAAATTCTTTGCAGAAATAACTGGAGTGGATAATGAAATTATTCATATCCGATTGGGCGTTATTTTGAACTGCAAGGAAAAAATTAACAGCAACTTTTTAATATGCTGGAAACTTCTTCAGATCCACTAGTTGTAGTAAAAATGGCCACAAAAGGCTGTATGTTATTGGTTCTCCGTATTGGGAATAGCTTTTCAACAACAATTCCCCGTTGCCATTTAACAAAGCCTTCTGATGGTCTATGAATAACAGCCCATCTTACACTCGGCCATTCTGATCTAATCAGTCCCTCTACGTTTGCTTATTCATTCATTTACAAGTTGAGTGCATCACATGGAATCCCCACCAGATCCACCTTGTAGCCAGCATCGTTTATCCACCTAGAATTTCGTTGTCAAAGTTGGTATACATTTCATCGCTTAACTACTCCGTAATTCGGCTCTCGACAATCATCCTAACACCAAACAATAGATGGCACGGCGTACTCTTGATTGAAGCGGAACAAAAACCCAGATTCCTTGTTTTGGCAGACAGCTTAGATATTATTTCTAATACAGAACGATTGACCCGCTCAACTTGACCGTACCCTCTTTGAACACCTGTTGTATTCCAAACGTTATCCTTAACCTTTGGATGACCTTTTTGTGTAATACGTCATTTTCGTCGGATACAGCCACAGGAATTTTGAGAACCCGCCTACCACTACAAAGATATATGTATTTGTACTGCTTTGCCGTAGACTCCTTTGGAGCCCGATGATCAACATACAAAGTATGCATCGGGTCAACTCCCTTTTCTATGCAATTCAAGAGTCCTTTCTGCGTATGCTAAAATGCAGCTCTTTAGTAGTTATTTTTTTACTTCAATGGTATATAACACTAGTCGACGATGAAAAATCTCCAGAGATGAGACTTATATTTTATGTTAGGGCAATGTTTCAGCATTCAAAATCCGTATTTTTAATTATCCTGTTATAGCTTGTTTTTTTTCTAGGTCTATTTTAGTGAAAAAGGACCTTTTTTAAAAATCGATTTCACATATGATGTCATAAAATTTGTACTAATTCGAATTTTTTCAAAACATTTTTTCCCCTAATAGCAGAATAGAATACCTTTCCATAATGTCCCAAATCATAAAAATCGGTAGCCTACAGAAAAAGCTACAGTCCAAAAATGTGTGCCCGAAAGGCCAAAAAATAGAACATTTTGGTGACTTTTTCTACAAATACCACTATTTTTTTCAGAAAAAGTCTTTGACACCTAAAAAGTTAGCTAATTAAAGTTATTGGTCATGATTTGTAGATGCGATTTCTGTATAATTATGTCTTTATATGATAAAAGATGACTGATTTATTAAATTTTTAGTAAAAATCTAAGCACCGTACCAAATTTTATCAGAATCGGTTACTATATCATATAGCTCCCATAGGATTAATCGTTCAAAAAAACGTTTTTTGAACAAAATTCGTTCTGTTGCGTTTGTTTGCAGGGATTTTGGAACCAAATTCAGCATTCAGTAGTTTTTGAAAGTACCTAAGCACTGTAGCAAATTTGATCAGAATCGGTTTACTATATCATATAGCTCCCATAGGAACGATTGGTCAAATAAACATTTTTGTTTCAAAATTCTTATTTTTTTTGGGTGTTTATGAATAAGTTTGACAATTAAATGTCTTTTGTTGTTCTTAAGAAATATACCGGAAAGTAAAAAGTGAATTTTTTTCAACATCATAAAACAAATTCGTCTATTTTTGGTGAAATCATGATTTTTTGTGTACTTGCGGTGATGCATCGAACTGCTGAAGCTTATTAGACAATTTGAATTTCACGAAAAAGGGTTTATTTTAAAGGTAACGACTCATACTTTCTATAAAAATTTAAATTTGGATAAATTAACTACTTTTTAAAAGTTAAATGCAGTTGAAAGTGACAAAAAAAAATTTGACCGAAAAAAACTACCTTTTTTTTATTCTTACTAAAAATTCAATAAATCAGTCATCTTTTATCATAAAAAGACATAATTATACAGAAATCGCATCTACAAATCATGACCAATAACTTTAAAATAGCTAACTTTTTAGGTGTCAACGAATTTTTCTGAAAAAATAGTGATATTTGTAGAAAAAGTCACCAAAATGTTGTGTTTTTTGGCCTTTCGGGCACACATTAGTTTTTTCTTTATTCTACCGATTTTTATACCCTGTATCGTATGGTACTAAGGGTATATTAAGTTTGTGCAAGCCGAAAATATATACACCCCAAAGTTACCTAAAATATGATCAGGGTGAATAGAGAAGTCGATATACCCATTTCCGTCTGTCCGTCTGTCCGTCCGTGTGAACGCCTAGATCTCAGAGATGGTAAGAGCTGGAGTTACCAAACTTTCACATTAGATCCCATATTATTCCATAGGAGGCAAGTTTATTTTATTTTTTTGATATCGGGGATAAATTATATAGCTCCCATAGGGGTGTTTGAGACGACCTCGATAAAAAAAAGCGTTTTAGATGAATAATTCGTTTGTTTATGAAGATATCGTAACCAAATTTGGTATTCGAAAGTTTTTATAGTTCCCAATCACTGTACCAAATTTGATCGAAATCGGTAGACTATATCATATAGCTCCCATAGGACCGATCGGCCAAAATAACTTTTTTAAAGAAAAGTTCGCTGTATTTCGTTTTTTAATAAAGATATCGTAACCAGATTTGGCGTTTGGAAATTTTTTAGACCACTTAAGCAATGTGCCAAATTTGAACAAAATCGGTTGACTATATCATATAGCTCCCATAGGTCCGATCTTCCAAAAAATCGATTTTTTAACAAAATTTGTTGTGTTTCGTTTGTTTGTTAAGATATTGGGACCAAATTTGACATTCGTGAGTATTTTATAGTTCCTAAGCACTGTACCAAATTCAATCCAAATCGTTTGACTAGATCATATAGCTCCCATAGGAGCAATCGGTCCAAAAACACGTTTTTTATACAAAATTCGATGTGTTTTGTTTGTTTGTAAAGATATTTGAAATAAATTTGGCGTTCATATCTTTTTTAAGGTATTTAAGCACTGTGTCAAATTTTATTGAAATCGGTTGACTTATCATAAAGCTCCCATAGGAACGATCGGTCAAAAAAAAATTTTTGCTTAAAAATTCTTCTGTTTTTGGTTTTTTGTGAAGAAATCGGACTTTATTACAAGCTAGTGGTACAGGGTATCCTAAAGTCGTCCGCGCCCGACTTTACGTCCGCCATTTTTATGATTGGGAACATTATGGAAAGGTATTCTATTCTGCTTTTAAGGAAACAATTTTTTTAAAATTCGAATTAGCACAGATTTTATGACATAATATGTGAGGTCCTTTTTCACTAAAATAGTCCTAGAAAAAAAACTGGTGCCTGTAAAGTCGGTTTTACGGGCGAAGATTTTCCGTGACAACGTCTTTTTCTCGGTAGAATATTTATTGATATGAATATTATTAAATTGCACAATAGGAACAAGGAATTGAATGTAAATAAGAATTGCACAAATTTTAAGTATAGAAATATATTTGGTTTACTAAAACATTGTACATACAAACTAAAACTTAACTAATTCCTATTTGAGTTATTTTGTTGAGGATAGGACGATGATAGGAGAAATAGGAAATGAAAGGAAGTGTTTCTGCTGTAATGTGTCTTGCGAAAGTCAAGTCGATGGTTGTTTCTTTTAACGTTGTTGACTTAGAAACGTTTGATACGCAATCAAGATTAAACGTATATTTCATGAAATTAAGAAACGACTTGTCAGACTTTACGTTTTTGTTAAAATCACCAAACAGAAGAATCGGTATACCAGAATCAACTTGCACGAACGGTGGCACGTACTGGCTGTTGTGAACGTACGGACCGAGTCCTTGCCATAGTAACATTCCAATGTCCTGCATACTAGCTCCTTGATGTATATATACAGCACCGAGTATAAACTTGAAGCTAGTATTAGCGGTGAAGCAAGTAACTTCAGTCATGCACATGTCACCCTTGGTTTTAATGACACGAGTTGCGTCTGTAATCGCAACTTGGACCACTTCCGCCGTAGATGTCGATGATAATTTACGATAGATCGCCGCTCCACCAGCCGCGTTGGTATTTGAGTTACTTCGATTATTTTCCCTGGATACGCACTCATAATCCTTGATTGGAATTGGTTCACAAGTGTCGCGCATCCACGTTTCAGTCAATACTAAAAAGTCGGATCGTGGTATCACTGTATCTGTTTCAATGTCCGCGGCATGTGCACTTAAACTTTGACAGTTGATGTTCGTTATAATAAGTTGTCCAGCGTCGGTTGCGTCGTCACAGAATTTTACGGCTTGTTTGGTAGTTGTGTCTAGAGTGTGTCCACGAAATCGCATGTATTCATTGCGAATATCTCGAGTAGTCTGTGAGTCGTTTCCATCTGGGCCATGTTTGAAAACCAATGGAGAGTCCATTTCTGTTATGATGTTCAATCCATCGATACTTGTGACGCGGCTCATGGCTACATATACCAATTGCTGTGGTTGCTTTGAGGAGTACTTGTAAACAATTGTAGTAAACGTCGCACCCTGGGCCTTGTGGATCGTAATTGCACAAGCAGGCACGCAAGGAAATTGTTTTCGCTTGCACTTCACTGTTTTTGTCAACAAAATGTTTACCACTTTCTTGTGCACTGGCACCCAATCGACGGATAAGATGTAGCGCAACTTTGTCTATTGTTGTATGTACTGATGTATTTACATATGTATATAAATTCCACTGCTCAACAAATAACACTCAACTGCTGCCTGGGGGTGCTGCGCTGGCAAATAGTGTAGCTCTTTTTACACACGACGCGTCGCTTGATTTTACGTTTATCGTTTAATTTGTTGTTTTCTTGCTTTTGTTGTTTATTCGCGTCGCTTGATTTTACGTTTATCGTTTAATTTGTTGTTTTCTTGCTTTTGTTGTTTGTTATTATGACTTACAAATTGTTCTTAATTAATTAACTTTTTTGCAACGTTTTATTTAACACAAATTCACGAAATCTCTTGAGTTTCGAATCGACCGCAGCGTAACACGAAATAAATATACAACAAATTTAATGCCGCGTTTCGTTTCGTTTGGTTATGCTGTGTGCCCCTTTTCTAGAGCTTTGCTGAGCTGAGAGCGAAATGTACTTAGTCATTGGTGTGCGTAAGAGCGTGGTGAGTAAGCAAGCCGCCTAGCAATGGTGACTCACCGTAACGTTACCGGGCGTTACAAACTCACCGTAACGCTACCGGGCGTTACATTTTTTCATAAGTGACACCGAGCCCAACCTAATTTAAGACGTTGTACCATCCATTTGTGCGACGGAACGGGCAAGGATAATATCTTCTTTCTAATTTCTATATTCACTCAATTGATTTTACGGAGAATATTTGGCAAAATAGTTAAATTAAGAATAAATGTGAAATCTTTTATAGCTGTTAAGAGATGACCGCCTCGTACTTAGTTTCTGGAGCACGAGAACTTTGGTTAACTTCTTCTAAGGCTTCCGCTATTTCTGTCAAACTATTTAATACGGCATTCACAGCAACATGTTTCGCGCATCATCTCGTCTGACTAATTCCTTTAAAATTTGTTTTAATGTATTTTTAACCCCCGACGCAAAAAGAGGGGTGTTACAAGTTTGACGTGTCTGTCTGTCTGTGGCATCATAACTCCCGAACGCATGCAGTGATTTTAATTTAGTTTTTATTTTGTATTAAAGGTGACTTATGTGCGAGTGTTTCTAGACATGTTTGATGAAAATCAGTTGAGCCGTTTAAAAGTTGTGGGGAGTGAAAGTGGGGAGAATAACCGAATGTCTGCAAATATACTCGGATAGGGCCTCAAATGAAACCACACTTTCCCCCGACGCAAAAAAAAAGAAGCGAACAAGCTTATTAATAATTCTAAAAAAAATACGTCGCGTTGGGGGACCGCTCCTAAACCAACAATTTAAATACAAATAGTCTAATTAAGCAACAAAGATGAACTTAAAAACAAAATTAAGAATATACTTCAAAAACTTTCATAAAATTACCTCAAAAAATTTGCATGTAAGATACGACCGTCAACGTCGTCTGTCTTCGCGTGTCCCCCAACGCGATGTATTTTTTTTAGAATTATTAATAGATTCTTAGGTACTTTAACATTAAGTTTCTTTTATTATGTTTTACATTTTAAAGGGAAATTACTTAAGTTCTTGTGTCGGGAGTTTTTTAAATTTTAAATTAAATTTTTTATTTTTTCATATTGTCCAACCTAGTAGTGGAGCCAACAAAAAAGCAATATACTTTTTAAATTAGTCCAAATAGTTTAATAGCTTCCTGGCATGATAAGGCAGAATGAACACCAACAAGATTTAAGGAGTGAGCCAAGCACTGTACGAACTCGGCCAGCTCATTCCTTTCTGCAATCCTGGCTTGTTCTCCTTTAAGGACGCTGGCCATATTGGACTCATTATCATAAGATTGGCCACGACATTGACAAATGCCCTCTCATGTCTTTCCAGCAACTTCTATGAAATCTATGAAATTTTCTTTTATTTCACACACATCGCCAGTTCTTTTTACATATCGAATTATCTAGCTTATTTGTTCTGTATGGGATACATTTGAAGTGCAGTCGAACATTATCGTGCAGTATTTGGCTTCTTTGATGTCATTAAAAATACTATTTCTAACTGTTTTTGCCATTATGTCAATTATTTCATTCTGTGTTGTCTTTGATAAATATGATACTTGTCCCTTTTTTAAGTGTTCTAATAAAAACATAAGAGCTGAATTATGTTTGGCGAGCAGCGAAATTAAGTTTAACAAGTTACCTTGACTAGGCTTAGGATATTGCGTGATGACATCGCTAGGAGTTTCGTGGGATCCGCGAAAAGAAAGGCAGTTTGTGGATAAATACAATACAGCATCTATAACAATACGCAGGATCTACCTCCATTTTTCTTTCTCTGAGCGAATTACTCGCTCATTAATCTCTCTGAAATTTTTTTCCAATTAATAAACCCTGTAGTACACAGTTTCTGGTAAAACTTGCAGCACGCACAAAAAATGAATTTTTTGTCTTAGAAAATAAAAACCAAGATCTTTTAACCCTTTCGCAACTAGCCAACGTCCTGTACCACATAGAAGATGTTAAATGTCTGCCATTGCGTTCAGTAGATCTAAATTCAATGTTTTCGGGGTGATAATATAGCCTGATTGCTAAAGAAAGACCGTTGTTGGTCAGTCAAATCCGGTTTTTGCCAGTTCTTCCGAGTCCGAGTGTGGGAACTTAGATCCTTCGTATTCTGGCTTTGTTCTTTCAAGTTGCTCAGGTTGTTTTTGGGATATCGATAAAGATGGTGAAGTTTGCACTGTGAAATCAGACTGTGAAAAATCTTGATCCGTTTGATCGGGCAAAGTGGCAGAAACATCATCTACCTCAATATCAATTTCTGAAGTTGCCGCATTTTTCATATTATCTGCACATTGTTTTCCCTTCAACACCTTACATTTAGCGCTTTTTCCGAGATTCCGCTCCCGATACCTTTTTTCTTGGTGCGCTCATAATTACAACCTGTAAACAAAAAAAATCAATTTCCTTATTGAAAACATTTCAATCTAATAAATATTTTTTGCAAACATGGAATTTAAAAAATAAATGTAGTCAGGCCTGTTCTAGATTTCGACTTGTTTTGAAAAGTCATAACGAGTGCATTCCGACAAATGGTGTTCTAGATTTCGACTGAGTTCGAATCGTTTTCATTTAGACCATGGTTTATGTTTGTTTATATGGCGGTAAATTTAAATTAAGGCGACATTCTAAAGCAGCCGTCCTTTAAAAATGGATATTAGTAGTTTTCATTTTAATTTTATAAGTATAAATACAAACTTTCGCTAAGTCTATGTGTTTATTTTATTTTAGTCAACAAACTATTTTAAGCAGCAGTTTCAGAGTCACCTTCAGTTACTTCTGTGCTATATTCCCCTTTATTGAATTGTTGTTTGTTTTTCCCAAAAGCGTTTCAAAATAGTTTTGGTCAGGTACATTTCTTTCTTACAGTCATATTTCCTGTAGTTGACAACGTTAGTGCTTGCAAATTTACCAACATTTGGCAACGTTGTGATTGTGTTTTGCTTACCACTTCCTTCTTTGCCCCTTCAAAAATTATTTATTACAATTAGCTACAAAAAAGCGGCTCATTGTTATTTGTTTAAAAAGTGCGCCAAATTCCAAGCAAATTGCCAGCTGACCAGCTATCGATAAGTTCACTTGTTTTCGAACATCCACTTTATTAATTTAATTTTTTTTTCTGCCAACATCTTTCTGAGAGACAAATACTTTTAATTTATTTACCAATTTAGTATAAATAATTTATTTTATATACATATTTTAAGACATCCATTAATAAAATTATCTTCGAATTTACTTGTGCAACACGACAACTCGGCAACACTATAAACATTTCGAAGTTCTGTTTTGTCTCAATCAAGAACACCTTACTTTCATTCCACTCGCTTTGGTTTTACATGTACACACAATTTTAATAGAAATTTTTTGTAATAAAAATAACATACAATATAATGAAAATTAACCTTGATGCGTTCAACTGAGCATATCTAAATTTTCATAAAACATTTAAAAATAATAAAAAATTAATGTTAGTGGCATTAATGCGTTTATTTAAGTAAACAAAGGAAAATAATTTTCATTTCGACAGCTGCAAGTCAAACTTTTTATAACGAGTTAACTCTTGTCGGAATCGAAATATAAAACACCTTTTATTTCGAAATATAGAACGCCTTTCATTTCGATTCTGACAGTTTTTGTCGAAATCGAAATCTAGAACATGCCTGAGTAACTTAAAAAGCATAGTTAGATAAAATACAGGGTGCGCCATTTGAATGTGGTCGATGGACACTTTTGACGCAAGAAGTTCATCGTTGATTTCGCGGTGTGACATGTCGCGCCGTCTTGTTGAAACCAAAAGCCTTTAAGACCTCTTTCACGCAATTCTGGTAAAACAGAGTGTGCCAACATCCATCGATACCGATCCCCATTGACAGTTTCCCCAATTCTGAAGAAGAACGGACCGATGATGGTTTTTGAGCAGACACCGGCCCAAACAGTCAATTTCTGATCATGCAGTGGAGTTTGATGGATAGTATGAGGATTTTCATTCCCCCAAATGCGACAGTTTTGTTTATTTACAGTGCCAGATAGCGTGAAATGGGCCTCATCAGTCATTAAAATTCGATCCCAAAAATCGGGCTCCGATTTAATGAACATTGTCACTATTTCCGCGCGTTCTTTGGGCGTGAATCGATTCATGGTTAAAATTGTAATGCAATAACCTTTCCAAAATGTGTTCGACGACGTCAATCGGTTGAAATCTGTCAAAGTTATTCAATATTTCCATCGACCACATTCAAATGGCGCACCCTTGTACTTACCTAGAAAAGCGATTGATGAGCTGTGATAGATTTAACGACACTAAAACAATCAGTATTTTACCTTCGGTTGATCGACATGTGCTAAATAGTAAACATAAACAAACAAAACACCTGTGGTCTCTTTTCACGACGGATTTTTCGAATATACCTTCATCTCTTTCGCACGCACGGTAATTAGACTCGTGCTGCCGCGATCTGTGAATTCTGCGAGCGAGCGGGCACTCCGCGCTCTGGGTATCGGTCGAGTTGATATGGCGATGAAATTTCTGTATTTGTATATTATTCCGTGATCACAGTTAAGTAAATGATTCATCTGTAAACTGTGAATTTTTCCGCCCTCTGAACCCCGCCCCCTAGATCCGTGGCTGGGCTTTAGCATTTTAATCAGTAAATAACAAATCGATCCGATGGTGATCTATTGTGCTTATGGTTATTCTATATTCGTCTCACTCGACTCGATTAAAAATCTTAAATCTCTAGCTAGTTTATCCTTTTGTGTAACCTTACGTTACGTTACGAACTGTGCAGTTTTAGAAAGCCACGACGAAAATGTTCCATCGAGAATTTTGCTAATACTATAATAGAGAAATTTTTGGTATGTAAAATTTTATGTTCAATTAACTTGGCGAGAAGCAGCAGAACGCATCCTAACAACGAAAAATCGTTCTCTACCTCAAGCATTAACCAAAATCTCCGGGCTAGCGACCATATAGATTCGGCAACCCTAGAGTTAAAGCTTTGTTGTGGACATGCGTGTACCCAACTGAGAGTGTGCTCTCACATCAATGGATGCTCTACTCAGCCAAACAGCTAAAGTTCATGACAGACGACAGCCTGGGATACAGAAAAGAATAATGTGTAGATATAGATATACATAGTTTGCGACCGCCCTCAGTATTGAATTCGAATCGCAATCTAACGGGCGCATTTAAGTGAAATGTGGTAGACGTTTAACGTCGCGGAAAAATAAAATAAATATAATTTCTTTAAGGAAACAACCAACCGCGTGCAAAGGCATATTATTAATATTTTTGATTGTAAATACAAAAGTACATACATATAAAAGTCAAAGCATAAAGTAGTACTAGAATATGGATATATGGTATAAAGTATGCATATTTCTATATATGTATGACACATGCACATAGATATGTATGTATACGTAAAGAATACAACCGCACATTTGTAAATGCATATGTACTATTAATACTATATACATAGTGGAATAAAGTCTATGTTTCGTGGCACGTGTATATACATAAATACATATGTATTATTTATTTATATATATTTAGGTTTATACATTTATCCATATACATACATATATTCATATATACATATATGTATGTGTATATACTCATGAAAATGTATTCATTATAACTAGCGGTACCGATATACTTTTATTATATGCTAAATACAAATATGTATATATAAATTTATATATGTACATATTTATATTTATATGAAGTATGCAAATGCACATATTTATACAAATAAATATTAGAATAACTACTGAAATAAAGTCGGTGTGAGCACATACATATGTAGTATATCATTCTGAAAATTTAAGGATATGTTAATACATATATAAAATCCTATAAAATGTACATGTATGCATGTAAATAGATAATATAAATGTATGTATGTACATAATATGAAAAAAAGCCTGCTATGAAGCTGAGATTCTGATATACGTATGTATGTATACATTTATGTACATTTGTATGTTTGGCTGTGCATATGCGCTTAATATCAAAATGACTAGAGATCAGTTTTAATATTGGGAATTATAAGTAAATTTATACGTATGAACATACATAAACACATTTGTGTATACTTGCCTGTGTAAGTATGTATATACATATTTACATACATATGTATGTATGAAGATAGCCACGCCTTGTATGCATTTCGAACATAAAATGGAAACTAATATTATATTGTATGTATTTATGTATGAAGTGCATTATTATAAATATTACAATAATATAAAGGTTAAGAAAAGTTTGTTATTTGCAGAAGAAAAATTTCAAGCAAAATTGGAACTACCCTGCAATAGTAGTCCTTATCACAACAGATGAAAATAATAAAAAAAAAACATCAGTAGTGACCCTAAGGGGTTACAAGTTGTATACATATATTGGATTTAAAATATTTGAAAGTTATAGTATGTACGTATGTATATTGATAGTTATGTAGGTAAATATGTGCGTGTATGTCGCTATGTCGCGTGTATGTATTCGCTCATCAATTGTATGGACATATGTATGTACATATGTACTTAAAATGTTATAACGAGAAAAACTTGTAAACTCATGCGCAGATCGAATTAGAGTTGGAATCGGAGAGAGTAATATGGAAATATATGTACAAATATATGCACATACATATTTATGCATTTACTGCGCCACCCACTTCCTTTACCAACCATCGTCTTCTTACCACAATTATCCTTTTTGGGACATTTCGACTGCAACATACGCTATACTCAAAGAATATAGAACTAGTTCTATATTCTTTGGCTATACTTTGCTTAATTTTGCAGTACCCTGCACTAATATATGTACATATGTATGTATGTACGTAGCTCGCATTTCGTACTAGCTTCAACTGCAATGTCGCCTTGAGATGCTTGAAACTTTTTTAACATGACACATTTGTCCACAAACATTTTTTTTATTACAGTCTACATCATTCTGCATATCAACTATATTTATTGTAAAACTTCCACTTTTACAAAATAATATAATATTTAATAAATAAATACATTTATATGTATGTAAAAATACATATGCGTATGTATTTATTTATGTACATATGTAATTATTGGCATGCGACAAACATACAAATTAAAACACCTGTCGCTTTGTCGCTTCGTTATGTATTATGTATTTATGTGTGCAGAGCATAGTATTAGAAAGATTTTGTATCCGAAGGTTTCCCTTTTTAAATTATGCATTGTAACATAAATACATACGTATATATGTATGTTCATATTAAAGAGATAATTTTTATACCCTACTAGTACGAAGGGTATACTAGATTTGTGCAATGTATGTAACGGACAGAAGGAGGCGCAGCAGACCCCAAGTCCTTTATACCAAAATGCTTATCATAACCTCGGGTAGCGATTGAGCCATGTCCGTCCGTCCGAATGAACGTCTAGATCTCGGAGACTAGAAGAGCTAGAAAAACAAAACTTTACCAGCTGGTGCGTAAATTTACTGAGAAGATTAAGATTGTCAATATCTTCACCCGTTCCCTCGCAGTTGATTATCGCGGTTTTTGGCAACACCGTTTAATTATTTCATCTGAAATTAAACAAAGTGATGCCTTATGGTTCCACGCATGTGTGAACAAAATCGGACAAATACAGCAAAAGTTATAGTCAAAAATATACGAACTCTACCTAATTGTGGTTGAAAGTGACCTCGAATCACAATTTTTGGTTAGCCGATTCCCGAGGCTCTAATGAACAAAAAATACATCCAAATTTTATCGATGCGAACCCCCACCTCCCGCAATCGATTTACCGTGTTTTCTGCCACACCCCTCAACATACAACTTACCTTACTTTAAAAAGCTTCTTTGAGTTTCATCCCAATCGGTAAACATTTTTGGAACTAATGGGTATAAATATTGAATTAAAATTAATTCCCATTGGAAAGTGCTTAGTAGGAATGTGCAGAAAAAAAATTTTCGTGAAAAAAGGTACAGGGTGGTCCACTGTCGGGCACCGCCTCGACTGTACCACATTTTTTTTTTCAAATTTATATTATACATAGGTATGTATGCATATACATATACAACGGCAAGAAAGAATCGTGGCAGACCCTATAGCTATGTTTTTTTTTTTGGCACAGCTGGGATCTATGGCTGTTATCATTAAATTCGATAATATCAATGGTTTTTAATCAAATCAAATTATTCAAATGTTAGCTGCTCATCATTTCATTACGGTTTGCAAATGACGCCTGCTAGACAGACACTCACATTTAAATGACTAACAAAAACCAAAAACAATGCGTAGTTTTGTGTTTTGCTATGTGGCTCTGATCTTCGTTCCATTGTAAAATTTGCTTACACCTACGAGCCGAGCTTTTACGGTAAAACGATCTTTTCTTGTACGTGTGGCAGCTCATTCGCACGCGTGCATATTGAGTGCCCACCGCTGTCCTATACTCTATAAAAATATATTAGGTATTCGGAAAAGTTCGATTGCAAATGTGTCCAAAAAGAAAACACTTTTTTATTATATTTATTTTTTTATTTTATTTTAACAAATTAAATCTATTATTTAACACTAAACTTAATACTAATTTTACTAACAACTGGTTTTTTATTTTATTTTAACAAATTAAATCTATTATTTAACACTAAACTTAATACTAATTTTACTAGCTCTAGCTAATGGAGCCTTCGATATTTTAATTATTGATACTCAGTATCATTAAGCAAATCCGCAACATTTGTATAGGTTCTTTCGGTTTCCGCACGATTTGCAAAGACATTTAAAAAAGAAATGGGGCCGCTTTCAAACAAAGGCACCGAATTGGATTCATCGGTCATGCATATTTGCGGTGCGCTTACTACAGACGGCGGCTGCAAAAATTGATACATGTAGGCATCATCCGGATATATAGTTGAGTTGCTTGTTATTGGTGTGCTACACAATATGGTATCCGGCGTGCCTTCCAGAATGTTGCTAATTGATTTTACTTTATGGATCGTTAACTCGTTAAGCCTGCCCGTCATTAGTACGTCGTCAATCGTTCTTTTGGCTAGAAGCTGTTACTGCGGGTTCATATTCCGATACATATGCGCCCATCCGCAGGAATATGCGCTGGCCTCGTCGTCAACTTTTGTCTCTTTAGCAGTTGCATCGAGGTGCTCTGCTGCTCTACGCAAAAAATGAACTATTGCGTCAGCAACATCTACTTTCTTTCTTTGTCTTTTGGATCGCTAAATATAGAAAAAGAACATTCATGAATTATGAGTTATGACATTGTGTTTTCAATTCCATACCACATTTAGAGAGCCTGTATCTTCTTCTTCATCTTCATCTGGGCTTAAAGTAGACCGCCCAGGCAGCGGAGCGTCTAATTGGCGCAAAAAGTCAAACTCTTCAAAATACCATAAATTGGATACAAATATATCCTCAGCAGCGGCTCCTGATTATTCGCTTTGAATTAATTTTTTTAAGTCGCGCCTATACGACGTACGCATGTTTGCTATTTTTTTGCGTACATCCACCAATTAGGCGTCACTTTTAATTTTTTTATAAGTTTCCAACAATACTGAATAGCACTTATTTCGCACGTTTTTATTTTTGTAATTTGCACTTTTAACGTTCGACAAATCTGTCATATTTTTGTATGTTTCAACAAATTCGCGCATTACTTTACTGTCCTCCATGTTTTAGTTTTTTTTTTAAATTAATAAATTCCGCGATGTTGCCGGCAGCAGGTGCACACAAAAAAACAATCGTCGCACGAAAAGTTCAAAAATATATGTACATACATATATCTAAATGAGCACATGCTGCCGGCAACTTCGCGCAATTTATAAATTTAAAAAAAAGACTAAAACATGGAGGGCACTGAAGTAATGCGTGATTTTGTTGATACATTCAAGAGTATGACCGATTTGGACACAATGTTTTCTATACAAAATTCATGACTGCCAGACGAAAAGACAAATTCTGTCTTTATCGGCGCAGCTATTATGCAGTCCAAGAAAATTCATACTTACATACATACATATGTATTCACGGTTGCTGTTGAGACGCCGCGCGTCCACAGAGCGCTGTTCATGTCATATGAACTTATCCAACAAAAGTGGAATCGTATTGAAAAGTTTGGCTGGAAGCTGTCAAAATTAATAATGCCACTTAAATTAATTGTGTATTATTTTTAATTTAAAAAAAAATTTAAACCGGATTATGGTTAATATTTATTAAATTATATTGCAAAACTTGTATTTTTACAGTGTGTGTACATGCAAACTGAAATACAGGCCTGTTCTAGATTTCGACTCGTTTTGAAAAGTCATAACGAGTGCATTCCGACAAATGGTGTTCTAGATTTCGACCAAGTTCGAATCCACTTCGAATCGTTTTCATTTAGACCAGCTGTGCAGAGCAGCTGTGTTGTTTATGTTTGTTTATATGGCGCTAAATTGAAATGGAAGCGGCATCATACAGCAGCCGTCTTTTAAAAATGGACACGTAGTAAAAACTTAAGCAATTTGTAGTTTGCATTTTAGTTTTAAAAGCATAACATACAAATTTTCGCCAACTCTATGTGTTTATTTTATTTTAGTCGGCAAATTATTTTAAGCAGCAGTTTCAGAGCCACCTTCAGTTACTTCTCTGCTACATTCCGCTTTGTTGAATTGTTGTTGGTTTATTTTAAATAAACATTTCACAATTGTATTGGTCATGCGGTTAATTATCATCGCTTAAACAGTCACATTTCTTTCTCACAGTCATATTTCCTGTAGTTGACATCGTTGGAGCTTGAATATTTGCCAACATTTGACAACGTTGGTATTGTGTTTTGCTTAGCACTTCCTTTTTTGCTCCTTCAAAAATGTATTACTACAATTAACTAAAAAAAGCGGATCATTGTTGTTTGTTTAAAAAGTGCGCCAAATTTCAAGCAAATTGCCAGCTGATCAGCTGATCAACCATCGATAAGTTCACTTGTAGAGTTACCTCAAGTTTTCGAACATCCATTTTATTAATTTAATTTTTCTTTCTGCCAACATCTTTCTGACAGACAAACATTTTTTATTTATTTACCAATTTTGTACAATTTATTTTATATACATATTTTAAGCCATCCATTAATAAAATTATCTTCGAATTTACTTGAGCAACACGACAACACGACTACACAATACACATTTCGAAGTTTTGTTTTGTCTAAATCCAGAACACCTTACTTTCATTCCACTCGTTTTGGTTTTGCATGTATACACAATTTTAAAAGATATTTTTTGTCATATAAATATATAATGAAAATTAACCTTGATTCGTTGAATTGAGCACATCTAAATTTTCTTAAAACATTAAAAAATAATACAAAATTAATTTTGGTGGCATTAATGCGTTTATTTAAGCAAACAAAGCAAAATACTTTTCATTTCGACAGCTGCAAGCCAAACTTTTCATAACGAGTAATATCTTATCGGAATCGAAATCTAGAACACCTTTCATTTCGATTCCGACACTTTTTGTCTGAATCGAAATCTAGAACATGCCTGATAGACTGGAATGAATATGACGTAGATAAATCAGGTTTTTAAAAAGTTATGTGCTTTCGTGTTGCACAAAATTTTGTAAACAAAGAAAAAATTTTTCTTTCTCAGAAAAATTTTGGCATAAAGAAAAAAAGGAATTTGGCGCATTTTTTCAACAAACCGTACTATGCAAGTAGCTATGAGCCTCTTTTATTGTAGTTACATAAGAAACACATTTTTGAAGGGGGATTAAAAGAAGAGCTAAGCTGTAGATTCTACAGTATAGAGTATAATGCGAGAGCATTATAGTGCACACTAGTGCTGTTTTTATTTCCGATCATCGATACTTTTATTTCGATTATTCAATAGATACTATTACTAAATCAAAAAACTATAAGTAATTTGCTGCAAAAGTATTTTTAATTAAAATTGGTTATATTTATATTTTTTTGTATTATTATGTTATTAGGCCAATAGAGTAGTAGAATGCTTTAAAAAAGTTATAGTTTTTTTTCTTCTTTTAGCTGCTCAAAATCCAGAAGGGCTAATGGCATTGTTTACACCACCTTTATTATCTTTTGTTTTTGTATAACCTTTTGCATTATTGTTTATTATTAGTTTGCTTATTTTTCTATGAAATTTCGTATATTTTGAATAGTATAATTATTTTTCAATCATATTATATTATTGATGATGTATGAAAAATAATCAGGCATGTTCTAGATTTCGATTCAGACAAAAAGTGTCGGAATCGAAATGAAAGGTGTTCTAGATTTCGATTCCGACAAGAGTTTACTCGTTATGAAAAGTTTGGCTTGCATCTGTCGAAATGAAAAGTATTTTGCTTTGTTTGCATAAATAAACGCATTAATGCCACCAAAATTAATTTTGTATTATTTTTTAATGTTTTAAGAAAATTCAGATGTGCTCAATTCAACGAATCAAGATTAATTTTCATTTTATATTTTTATGACAAAAAATGTCTATTAAAATTGTGTATACATGCAAAACCAAAACGAGTGGAATGAAAGTAAGGTGTTCTGGATTTAGACAAAACAAAACTTCGAAATGTGTATTGTGTAGTCGTGTTGCACAAGTAAATTCGAAGATAATTTTATTAATGGATGGCTTCAAATGTGTATATAAAATAACTTGTACAAAATTGGTAAATAAATAAAAAATGTTTGTCTGTCAGAAAGATGTTGGCAGAAAGAAAAATTAAATTAATAAAATGGATGTTCGAAAACTTGAGGTAACTCTACAAGTCAACTTATCGATGGGTGATCAGCTGATCAGCTGGCAATTTGCTTGAAATTTGGCGCACTTTTTAAACAAACAACAATGATCCGCTTTTTTTAGTTAATTGTAGTAATACATTTTTGAAGGAGCAAAAAAGGAAGTGCTAAGCAAAACACAATACCAACGTTGTCAAATGTTGGCAAATTTTCAAGCACCAACGATGTCAACTACAGGAAATATGACTATGAGAAAGAAATGTGCCTGTTTAAGCGATGATAATTAACCGCATGACCAATACAATTGTGAAATGCTTATGGAAAATAAACAAACAACAATTCAACAAAGCGGAATGTAGCAGAGAAGTAACTGAAGGTGGCTCTGAAACTGCTGCTTAAAATAATTTGCCGACTAAAATAAAATAAACACATAGAGTTGGCGAAAAATTGTATGTTATACTTTTAAAACTAAAATGCAAACTACAAATTGCTTAAGTTTTTACTACGCGTCCATTTTTAAAAGACGGCTGCTGTATGATGCCGCTTCCATTTCAATTTAGCGCCATATAAGCAAACATAAACAACACAGCTGCTCTGCACAGCTGGTCTAAATGAAAACGATTCGAAAACGATTCGAAGTGGATTCGAACTCGGTCGAAATCTAGAACACCATTTGTCGGAATGCACTCGTTATGACTTTTCAAAACGAGTCGAAATCTAGAACAGGCCTGAATATCTTTAAAATACGAAAGCCCATCTAGCTGTTCTCCCATCCATTAATGCTGACTTCAAGTGTTGCGTTATTTGGATTTTATAAGCGTAAAATTACAGATACGGTTTCACGCGTTGTTCGGTTGTTAAACAATCAATGACCAAGATCGAGTAGTTATGAATATGGTATATACAGGTCGAAGAGCATATACTTTGGAAAGGTATATTCCGAATTATGCGTGTTTAATAGTCAAACCAACTTTGAACTAATTTAAGTATTCAAAAAAAGGCCGCTAAATGTAGTTCGATGAAGCGGTTAATCGAAATTTTTTAGTTAAAAAATATCTAAAACATCGATGTTTCTATAGCACTACCCTGCACCACTTTGGCGTACGTACACGTTTTAATTTCTTTATATTGTAAATAAAATACGTAATACATTAAGTTCAATGCCTTCAACTCTATTCACTTTTTTGTATTTTTTTTACATTACAAAATGGGTAAAAAAATCACGAAATATTGTAGTGTTTCAAATGCAAAAACTAAAAGTTGACCTGAGAGGTATGTACACCTAATTCTGCTTTTGCATGCAGATACGTTTCTGAAAAAAACCGTTTAAAAAGCATGTACCGGTAGTAACGTTATTCCCTAACTAAATTTAAAAAAGATTAAAAAAAAGCGCGTAAATTCTGAATTTGGCGAATATGTATTTATTAAACTACACACATATGTATATATGTACATATGTAACTATAATACACCGCATACTAAAAAATAAACTCAAATATGTATAAAGTAATAAATATTAATTTAAATTGATTTTCTAAGTATTGGAATTTGGAAATCAATTTAAATCATTTTTTTCTATTTAGTCAAGAGTGCAAAGAGAAACACAAAGCGGCTAGTCATACACAGTATGCAAATTAGTTTGCATTTGTACATATTGTTGAGTAATAATAGTTATTCACTTAATTTATATTCACAATAACAAATATTTATGTTAAAATATTCCTTTTAAATACATAAAACAAATTATATGGCCTACATACGAGAATACACATTTACAAACATATGGATACATATGTATGTATGTTTTAAACAAAATGGCTTAATCTTATAAAATTCTTCTGCTAATCTATTACATATGTATGTACATATGTATGTACTGTTTTTTGGATACATACATACATATATGCACATACAAATGAAAGCGCATAAATTTTTGCCATTGCTTGTTGAATTGGTTTGAACGTGTATGAGGCACACATCGAAACCACTTTCTTGTTTGGTCTCTATTCAACCACAATAAACCTAAATGTACATAAGCATTGACATAAAAGTCTGTAAATCTAAATCAAATCAAACTACATACAAATGTACTTACATATGTATATAAAAATGCTCACATTTTTTTTAGTATTAGTTTTCCCTTTAAATAAGTTGTCATTCCAGGCAAAAAATTGTAATTAATTTAAGAACATGTATACATATGTACATACATACATATGTACATACAAATATTGGTAAACTAATGCCGGCAGGTGCTATTTGGTTATTTTTAAAATATTGAATTTTTTTAGGTCTTTAAATCCGTGAATTTAAGTTGGAAATCAAAATTTAATTTAGCCAACCCCTACTAAATCAAAAGCAGATTGCTCTACAATTGTTATAATTCTGCTGTCGAAATAGATTTTCTTAAGTGTGCCATCGCGATGGCTGCACCGGCAGCCTGTACGCGTTTTTCGGACAATTACGAAATTAAAGAAGAGCTTGGAAAGTATGTATTTGTATTTTGTGTACAAACTGAAACCATATTGATTAATTTTTACAAATGCGTATCATTAGGGGAGCCTTCTCAATAGTGAAAAGATGCGTCCAAAAATCGACGGGGTTCGAGTTCGCAGCTAAGATTATAAATACCAAGAAATTAACAGCAAGGGGTAAGTATTATGGCAGATATTTACATATTACATATGTATCGGGTTTTAGTCATTAAATTATTATTTATTGTTGTATAATGATAATTAAAAAACAATAATTAACATAAAAGATAGATAGCACTGGCTACTCTATTCAGGCCTTCGGCTAAAATCATTGAATTAATTTTGGTACTGATACTTAAAAATAATATCCGTTTGTTTCAGACTTTCAAAAATTGGAACGCGAAGCTAGAATTTGCAGAAAACTACACCATCCCAATATAGGTAAGTATCCATTTCAAATAATGAAGTGTGCATATTCCTATGTACTTTGAGGAATGTCCTTTAGTATTCATAGCTCTTACCATTTCTCCAAATATTTTGTGATAAAGCTAACTCAAGAGACCTCAAGAGCTCATAAAAAGTTTGAAGAACTTTTAATTACTGAGTTAACTTCATCTGATAACATAATCTTCAAAGAACAGACTGCTAGATTCATATTTTGTCCCTTAAGAAGGTAATAGGCAGGAACCAGACGTGACGAATGTCTTATAAAAACATTCACTAACTAACTTAACCCATATTAAAGCTTACAAATGCGTATGAAAGTATTTCTACCGCCTAGTACACAGGTTATATTAAGTCGATAAAATATGATCAGGATGAAAAGAGAAACCAATCCACCCATGTCAGTCTGTCTGTCCGTATGAAAGTCTGGATGTCAGAGAGCTCGAGCAACCAAACGTTCAGTGCATTCTGTATCAAGGGAACCAATTCAATTTTATTTTTTGATATCTGGATTATAAGCTATATAATCTCCTATAGGGGTTTTTAAGAGGGCCTCATTCCCTAACTATTTTGTCAGGGGATCTCTATTAATACCTGTTTGAAGATAATAGGAAGCTGCAGTTTATAGCCGATTCCGAACAGCAGTGTCTTTAATGAATAGAGACTTTCTTTGGCAAATACCGTTTTTGAGATAGTGATGCCAATGCTATCCGGGGAATCGAACCACCGACCATCGGATTGAAAGGCCAGTACGCTATGCCTATGCTACCGACGACCATTAGAATTTACATGCATCGTACCAAGTCAGTACACTATATCAAACCAGAGAGCGGCAACGAGTACAAAATTTTTTGAGTGCCTTCTGTCATGACTTAAGCTTTTGAGCAATGTAAATCAATTAATCAAAATATGTATTTGTATCTTTTGAGCTATCACAAGCTTTTTGTGTTTTGAGCTCAAAATCAGTTGAATAATTTTTGAGCTGTTGATTTACCAAACTCAATGTACTCGTTTAATTCGAGTGACCCTACAATACAGAAGTTTGCCGAGTTCGGTCTTGCTTTGCCCATAACTTGCATTCTTGTTGCTATTGTTCATTTCAGCGATTTTTTATTTGCAGCATTAGCACAGACATATGTACACACGTAGCGGCGAAGTTATAGTAGTAGTTATAAATTAAAAAAAGTAAATATGTATGAAGGAAATCAAAAATAGAGGCATTTTTTATAATTTCGTTTCATCCATGCGATATTTATATTCATGTTTCAAAAAGTAGTTACAAGTTAAAAAAGAGAAGAAAAACAAAAATAAATCTACATAAAAAACCATACAACGTTTTGTTCTTACTAATAGTCCGGTCAATTTAGACATAAAATAGTGATTAAATAAAGAAAATTCCCACAAACCCAAATCTTTGTATAAACCTTAGTTTTACCATGACGAACACAGTGTCAAAAGTCCCCATCGATCCCATGTGAGCTAAAAAAGTTATTCGGGGTCAAAAGTCAAAATTTTCGGTTTTTTTGATTTTTCTCGAAAACCGTAAGTTTTATCAAAAAAGTATTCAGAGCAAAATTGTAGATCCTAAAATTCTCTATAAAAATGGTCCCTATGATTTTTTTCTAAGACCTACCATTCCCGAGATATTGCGCTTGTAAGAATAATGTTATACAGTGTGCCACTAAAGTCATAGTACAGCAGGCGATTTTACACTTAAATGCGAATTCCTCCCATATTGTTTAATTTTTCCAATAACTAATGATGAGGTTTTCTTAAATATATATTTTTAAACAATTACCAAATCTACAATTTTGCTCTGAATACTTTTTTGATAAAACTTACGGTTTTCGAGAAAAATCCAAAAAACCGAAAATTTTGACCTTTGACCCCGAATAAATTTTTGGGCTCACATGGGATCGATGGGGACTTTTGACACTTTGTTCGTCATGGTAAAACTAAGGTTTATACAAAGATTTGGCTTTGTGGGAATTTTCTTTATTTCAATTGTCTAAAATGACCGGACTATAAACTGCCTTTCATACATTTTAATTTCCAATTGCACCTTCCCAATGTCTTATGCTAAAGTCTGAGTTTCTGCTAAGCTGTATATAAATTAGCCGCCCACAGTCAAAACAAAAAGTTGTTATTGCTTTTCAAAGTGCATTTGTGCCTAACACTCAAACAAGCTATCACACTCATATTTTACTTGTTATCAACAGTCTCGAGTTAGCTCTATGCAGCCCTCTGTTCACTTTGAGCGGGACACTCAAACAAGCTCATTTCGGTTTGCTACTCACACTCACATTTTACTTCTAATAATCGTACAGGCTCGAGCGCACTCAATGCAGATCTCTGCATTAAACATCGCCCATAGAAGCGAAAGTTAAAAAAAGTGTTTGAGGGAAATTCGTCTGTTTTGGTTTGGCTATGAAAATTTCGTAACAAAATTTGGCAAACAAATATCTTTTAGAGTTCTTATGCAATATAAGACAATTTTTATATTATAAATCTACTTTTTTCAGTTCGATTGCATGACAGCATTCAGGAGGAGAACTATCATTATCTTGTTTTTGATCTGTAAGTATAGACAGAAGTAAATTAAACTAATAAATTTATTATACAAATTATGCAGCGTTACTGGCGGTGAGCTATTCGAAGATATTGTTGCACGCGAATTCTATTCAGAAGCTGATGCATCTCATTGTATTCAACAAATATTGGAGTCAGTCAATCACTGTCACCAAAACGGTGTGGTGCATCGAGATCTAAAACCTGAAAATTTACTACTAGCAAGTAAGGCAAAAGGTGCAGCTGTAAAACTCGCTGACTTTGGACTAGCCATTGAAGTGCAAGGTGATCATCAGGCTTGGTTTGGATTTGCAGGAACTCCTGGTTACCTTTCACCGGAAGTTCTAAAAAAGGAGCCTTATGGCAAGTCAGTGGACATTTGGGCATGTGGTAGGTTTTAAATTATACAATATCGTTATGAATAATAGAAGTAGTACAAGTTGTTTTTTTATTGTTCATTTCATCAGTATTACAATTTACTGGTGAATTCACCAGGAGTGGGTAAAGCAGGTTTCTCTCAAATTTTCGAGTTTCTTGCTTATTTATTTTAGAAAAAGTAAAAAAAGCAACTTGCAAATCAGATCATTCTATTTGTGAATTTTTTGCTTTTTGCATGTATCTTACTTTTGGATTGCAAGACAAAGCGTCGGGCGCTTATATATACCGATGCACCGTTGCTTGGTTTTTGCTTCATTTGCCAAGCCTCATATGAACTCTTTAAAAATAAGTGAACGCCGAATTTAAAATACAATGTTAGATAACTTCGCTGGGACGTGTTTTAAAGGTACATTTATCGTTTTTATTTGCCCGGTTTTATGAAGCGGTAATGAATCACACCTCCGTCAGAGTACCATACTGTCACCATCAGCTTTTTGTGGTGGATTTCCTGTTTCGGTACTTCATTTGGATCTATCCAGTGCAGCGAATGCTTGCGATTGTAATAAAGGATCTACCTCTTATCGCGCGTACCAATTAGATTCAAAAATTTATCTTTTTTGTTACGAGAAAGGAGCGAAAGGCAAACTTCGAGGCGACGGCCTTTTTGCTCATCGGTCAATTAGAGCGGCACCTACTTGTCCAGATTTTTCATCTTTCCGAATTGAGTCAAATGTGACCATATTATTTTTTATGACACCTAAAATATTGCTGATAATTCGATTGTTTTTTGGTCTGGATTTCATACGACAAACCAAAGGGATACTGTCGGCTGTGAAGGAAATTCTGTGTCAATCACACCGTTAATATTGCAAGCTGTTTCTGCCGCTTTAGTTCCTCGGAGGAACTCGTATTCCATTAACATACGAATTTCAGTATTTAGCATGGTATCTCTCAAATGGAAATAAAAGGAAAACTATATAATATATACAATACAGCACAATAATAACGGTTAATGAAAGAGGATAAATGTACCTTTAAAACAAAAAAGAAAGTCGTAAAAATGTTGCGTCCCAGAGAAGCTATGTCATATAGACTTTTAGATTCTTACAGTCTACTCACTTCATACTTCACGATATAGTTCTTACCATTATAGTTGATAATTCCTTTACAGCTGAAAACAATGAAAGGAACCTGCTCATGAATTGTAATAAAATAGAATAGAATTGTATAAAAAAAATTAATTTATTGCGAAATTTACTGGTAATCACCGGTTGTGGATCGGAGTGAAATCACTGGTGAATTGATTGATTTGACTAATCTGTGGATAATAGTGAATTCAGTGGTGATTGGCAATACAATGACATATCCGTGTTCAATTCATCAAGGGTGTAATGCAGCGGGTATTCAGTATTGGTGAATGGCATTTGGTGAGTTCAACAAATACTCACTAGTTACCAGCACCATCAGTGAATTCTCTAATTATCAGTGTATTTTAGATGCTGGAGAATTTAACAACAACCACTCAACATTAACTTCTATTTATTTAATATTTGTTTATAATTAGTTCTAATGCAGGCTCCTCGACTTCTTAACTTGATTTTTTTTTTCAAGTGCATGCCCTTCCTCATTATCCGGAATCATAAATTATAATGATAGCTTCCGAAATTTTAAGTAAGCTCATACTGGTTTTTGTAATTAATAACCAATTTACCAATGAAAAATTAAAACTTAAAAACCCGGTCGATGTTTAAGTCCTGAACTAATTGATTCTGTGTCCATGCCTATGTCATAGCTATATTAATGCTAATGGAAAGGAAAAATATATAAATAAAAATATGTGTATATGTTAAAATATTGCATAATGTGACATTAAATTGCAAACGCTATTGATGAGAACTTATGTAGGGCTAATACTTTGAAGATAAAAGAATAAATAATGTATCACTCACGCACGATATAAGAATTTGACTTGTACTTAGGTCGCGGGATTTGCGCCAATTAGCTTTAGCTCATATATATACCGCAAATGTCGCAAAGACATACGGAAAGTAATATGGTAAATAGGCAGAATGCAGATTATGTAAAGAGTGAAAGTCTTGGGCCGGATAGCAATCAATACGTTAAGAACTGCAGAATCTATAACAATAACGAGATACATGACGCAGTTCACAGAGCAGACAGGTTGAAGAAATCAGGCTACAAGGGCAAGTGGTTACAGACTTACAGATTATAAATGCAAATCAGAAGAGGAGAAAGGCATAGACGGCTACGAAGCAAACACTTACACGTACATCGCAGAGAAAACTTGAGTTTAGGCTTAGATTGAATGTCTTAGCAAGAAGATTACGACAGGTGTGCCACACTATATACAGATCGGCATGGAGACAAATTAGAATATTAAAATAAGAAATAGATAGAATTAATCGGTCGCGGGATAGGGCTGACCGAATCGACTTTGATAGTTAAGTCGTTAGGATAGGAAAAACAAACGACAATCAAAGAAGCGTTCTTATTCCAGTTGCAAATATCGTAACTTTCATTCCAAGAAAGTTTTATAATACAGAGACTGTGGAACTCTATCTCTTCATTTTCTTCTAAATCTGTTTCCTTCGTGCAGCAGCAAAATACAGATAGTTAACATTCCAGTAGATAATTTAGATGTTCAAAAAGTAGCTATTGCGCAAGGTGAGGGACAGCTATTGGGATTAAGAGGAATTATCTTTTTCACCATTTATGCCTGACATAACATCTTGAACAGAATTTAATGAAATTGAAAAGCTAATTCGTGAAGAAGAAGGTTATAGAGTTATAGAGCTCAAGCACAAAATATAACCAAAACAACAAATTCTAGCCAAGCGTTAATGTGAACCCAAAAAAGTTAAGCCTCCATCAATATACATTCGCGAGCAAAGCTTAAGAGAATTGAACAAACTAGTTGCACTAATTGGAGATACCTCATTTCATATAATTCCTCTTAAAAAAGGAAATATACATGAAAAAAAGTGCAGATCTAAACAGAGGCGGACCATCGTATAGTTATCAAATACCTCATAGAACTGGTAAAAACTATTACACTTATCAGCTCAAAAGATGCAAGGATCTAAAAGAAATTGTGTCAACAGGGACTTCTGCGGAAATAATAACGGGCCTAAAAGATAATAACTTTAATGCTAAAACTGTTATAAATATCTTAAATCCACTCTTCAAAGTTGAGCTCGAACCAGAGAGCAAAACTTTAAAGAAATTTGAAGTCAACCCCATCTACAAGCTACAGTTCCTATTGCACAGGAGGATCACTGTTGAAGAGCCACACAAGCGTAAAAATCCAATGCATTGCACCAATTACCAAGAATTTGGTCACACCAAAGCCAACTGCACTCTAAGGTCTGCTGCGTCGTTTGAAACGAACTACTTACAATCTACGTCTATTGATTTACAAACCAATAGCGGTTCAGTGACTCTGGCCGCAGTCTACTGCCTACCTCGCTTCTGGATCTCTAAGGATCAATTCACGGGGCTCTTTAACACGCTAGGGGACCGATTTATCGCAGCTGGTGACTACAATGCCAAGCATACGCACTGGGGCTTTCGTCTAGTAAGCCCAAAGGGAAAGCAGCTATACAACGCGATCATCAAATCCCGTAACAAATTCGACTACGAGTCTCCGGGTAAGCCTATCTACTGGCCTGCTGATCCTAAAAAACTCCCTGATCTTATTTATTTCGAATCACCAGAAAGATTACAAGAAGCATGGCACTACCAGACTTATCTCCTGCACCACCAGAAAATTGCTGAACGGCCATATAGCATAACAAACAATGGAACAAGCTGGCTCAAGTATAAGAAATACATTTGTTCACACATCGAACCAACTCCTGCTCTGACTACTAAGGACGACATCGATCGTTCATCAGACACACTTACGTCTGTATTAGTATCAGCAGCTTAACACCACAAAACAAATATGTTGTATCGAACCACAGTAGCACAAAGAGAGAAATCGAACAGCTGGTGCTGGGAAAGCGACGACTGCGACGGGAGAGGCACGAGAGAGAAAGCACATACTGAAAGTAGTTATACGCATGCTCATCAAGGCATTTGAATCACTATTTCACATATTTAAAAAATCCCATGCGTTCCGCTTAAATGTACCCTGTGTGAAAAGGCTATTACTATTGACTAGGAGCTCCACCAAAATCATCAAAATCGGAGAAGGTCGGGAAAAAAGTGGCCCGCTTCACTTCATTTCGCCACTATATATGTAATATAAATTTATGTTAGTTACACATTTACCCAAAAATGTTTTTTTTTTTAACGAGAGAACTTTGACCAAATTTGCTACAGAGCTTCGGTACTCTAAAAAACTATTGAATGCCAATAAAGGATGCGAGTTGTAATCAAATGTGCAATCGTAACGAAGTATGTGTAACTTCGTATTACTTCGTTGTTGATCCGTGTGAACTGAGACGGTTTTCGGGCTGCCTCTCTTTGCGAAGTTGGGCCATATTAATGTGTTCTTAATCGTTGTTCTTCAGGGGCTTGATTTGCAATGTTCTCCTGTCTAAACGATTACGGCTTTGTAAAGAAAGATCGGTTCATCTTCGTGGAGTCATTTTTCTACCGTGTACCATGTAAAAAGGGTATATTAAGTTAGTACAAGCCGAAAATGTATGTAATATTCAGAAGGAGACGTCGGACACCCCCAAAATTGCCTAAAGTAGCTAGTGTCCTTCTGAATGAACACACATTTCACAGATGATAAGAACTAGAGCAACCAAACTTACAGATTAGATCTGTTTTATCATATAGCTCCCATAGGAGTGTTTCAGAGGATCTCGAAAAAAACAAAAAGTTTAGGTGGATAATTCGTTTGTTAATAAAGATATCGAAAACAAATTTGGCAATATCTTTTGAAATTTTTCGGCAACATACAGGATTTGATTGCAATGCGGTGATACAGGGTATGCCAATATCGTCCACGCCCTACTTTAACGTACGGCCTCTTTTAAACTGTTGATGAAAGTGCTAAAGTGATCAAAATAGTATGGACGCACACTAGATTGGCCGTACATTTGGTGCATATAAATTGATTTGGAAATATTATAGTCAAAATGAAACCTACCTTACCCTTTAAATTGCCCATCAAAATACACATCTCAGACTTCAGTTGGAGTGCGTCAAGAGGTCAAAAGTTATACAATCGACAGCAAATTTATATATAATATATTTCAAAACGAAACAATTCCCAAACGGCATTTTTAGATTGGACTAAAAAATTAAAATATTATTGTAAAATAAACAACATTTTGTATTTAACTATAATATCGATGTACATTTAATGTTGTACAATTTAAAAGTAAAACGTATATTTATCTTTTCCAGGTGTGATTTTATATATACTGCTCGTTGGTTATCCACCCTTCTGGGATGAAGATCAACATCGTTTGTATTCGCAAATAAAGGCGGGAGCTTATGATGTAATATTCCTATTTCTTTGGTGCACTGATATTAAAATTAACTGTTTCGAATTCATACTGAACATTTTAGTACCCATCGCCAGAATGGGACACTGTCACACCAGAAGCAAAGAATTTAATAAATCAAATGCTCACAGTAAACCCCAACAAAAGAATTACTGCAGCCGAGGCGTTGAAGCATCCATGGATTTGCGTAAGTATATTCCTTCTTCAACCAATGAGAGTACCTCCTTGGTAACATTCGGGATCACTCTTAATTGTATAGCAAAGAGAACGAGTGGCATCTGTAGTACATCGACAGGAAACAGTCGATTGCCTCAAGAAATTTAATGCACGCCGCAAGCTTAAAGGTGCAATACTAACTACAATGCTAGCTACCAGAAACTTTTCCAGTGAGTAATCAAATTGTGCTCCATAAAGCCGGTAATATATATAATTGTTAATAGGTAGAAGTATGATTACTAAAAAAGGAGATGGATCACAAGTTAAGGAATCAACTGACTCATCCAGTACAACACTTGAGGACGACGACGTAAAGGGTTAGTATCTACATTTATGTATGTATTTCCACAATACAAACAAAAAAAGAGTGATATACACCCACTCAAGTGCGTCTTTTATTTAATAGGTTATATATATGTGTATATTATTATATATAACATACATATATATAAATATAACGATATCGTTTAATCCACTAAGGACATTAGTTTTCCTAGAATATAAACTTGTTTAAAGTTTATTTCTATAGACCTCAATTATTTTTAAATCTGCGTTATATGCTTTATTTGAATTGTTCTGATGCTAAGCTGCTTTGTTGTCTATGCGCCAGTGAATGAGATCAGTTGTTCACAAAATCGGGCCATTCGCCGCAACTTATTGATTTCTTCTGAATAGGAGAACTGAAAACCATTATATATATTTTATTTTATAGCAAATTAAGCCTTCTATAAATTTCTTACACATATTTTTTGATATAATGGTTCTTTAATGCATTCCACAATGACTCAAAAATAAGAGCATCCAACTCTTTAAAAATTTATTGGGTCTGTGCAAAATCAAAATAAATCATAAGTTGCGTGATCTCGCTTTATGGACTACAGGTTGATTTTCAGAATTATACTTCATTTTCCGCAGAGCCATCAAATTAGCAGTTGGTGTGAGTAAAAATGGGAGAGAGACCCAGCAAAGAGCGAACGCGGCAGGTTCAATTTATCTATACAATATTGCAGAAAAAGTGCTGAAGGACGCAGCATCAACTTTGTGTATTCGCATCGTCGCTGCTGCAAAACACATAAACTAATGCTTGCATTAAATTAATTTCCACTCTAGCATAGCTAAACGTTCTCTTAGTTATACACAAGATAAAGCTCCAAAGTTCTTTAATCATTATGTAGTGGGTTAAAAGTGCGGTAAACCTGCAAGAATGCTTATAAAATAAAGCTGGCTATGTTAGTACTTATTAGTCTATTTATGTTCTTATGCATTCAATTTGAAATATTCTAAATATAAATGGTGGACTTGTACTATGCATATGGTTTCGATAGCATATTAGTCTATTTAACAGGTTTTCTATCTTTAATAATTTTGTTATTTATCGGAAAAATGATTAATAGAAAATTGAAGCTAATTTCAATGCTCTTGCAAAGACTTTTCAAAACATATTGCTATTCTTGCGTGTAACCATTTTTGCCTTCTGTATTCATGTTTGAATATTTGTATATTAAAATTAACAGATTATTTGAATTTTATTTAAATGCACGTAATTTTTACCTTTCGTTTATTTTTTATAGTCATTGTTGCAAAGGTGGAAAAACATTCCAATAAATTAAAGTCATTCCTTTATGTTTGTCAGTGTCATTTGCTAAAAAGAAGGTTCATAAAGTTTTTAATGAACCCAACGTCGGCACGTTCATTAATTAATTTACAGATAACCAATTCATGCAAATGTTTTTGTCTACGTAAGATAACATAAATATATATCCTATTAACCTTTACATCTAATATGATCAGCATATCCCGCTGCTAGTATTTTTAAATATAATTTCTGATTTAACTTTTTTTTATAAATTTTCTACCTTACATTAATTTATTCATTATAATCTCGTGGTGTAATGCATATAAGAGAAAGAAGAATCTAAGCGTTACATCTTCTTTATATATAAGAAGGTTCAGCATGTTTCCTTATGTATGCTTTATAAAAGCTCTGTTTAGAAGCGATTATAATAAAATTAAACGCGGCACTACAAGAGTTCGGACATCCATATCATTTAACTTCCAAATCAAAAATCAACTTTTATTAGTATTGAATTGAATTGGAGATGTTGTTTCGCCCATTTACATATGCACTTGTATAAAAGCGTGTAGTGGGCGTCACTTAAGTAGGTTTACAAGTTGTACAAAAAATTGGCAAAGCCTCAGCAACTATCATTAAACACGATTTGTTATTGCTTTATTTCAAAATAATTTAAATGCTAAGAAAAAAATAATTTATTTAATACAATACTTCTCTCGGATTCCATGACAAGTCAGTAGCCGATTGACGTTTTTTCAAATTAAATATTTTCATAACAAATTATTAAGAAATAAAAAGAGAAGTTCTACAAAAGATATAAATCATTTGAATTTAACTTTTTTTCAAAGATTGGAGAATCCAATTTTAACAACTGCTATGCAATTTATTTTATATATTATACATAAATTTATAGTTTGTTAAATTGAAGCTCTCTTAGCATAAACTAAGTCCACTAATATTTGTATTTATAAAAAGATTCGGTGAATGCAGAGAAAGATATGAAAGAATGTCACATTAAATTTGTAGCTAAGTTAAAATGCAACTTCAGTAATTTCACATTTTTGCATTAAATTAATTTAATGATATGTACTAACTATTTTAAGAAAAGTAAAAAAATGTGTAAGTATTCCTTTTTGCATGGTCTTTTGATGTGTACCATTAAGTGTATCTATCCTATGTGAAATTAAAGTATTTTTTAGGAACGCTTTCAATTGTTTGTATTTAATTATTTTTTTGTATTTGTTTTTCCTAGAAGATAAAAAAGGAACCGTTGATCGCAGTACCACAGTCATATCAAAAGATCCCGAAGGTAAAAATTAACTAATGAGTTAAAGTTGATTGTACACAAACGCATATTCAAACACTAACATTTTCTTAATTCATTATTTTGTATATTTATTATTTGGGCCATGTATGTGTTGCCAGCCCAGCGACGTAAATGCATTGACCCCTTTTGTAGCAGTTTAAAATGTGGCAAGAAGATTTTTCCGTCCTGTTAGCTAGCTTTTTTTTAGAATATATATTTTCGTACGCTTATAGACCCAACGCTTCAGATTAATCATTTTGAATGATGATCTATAGTAAAAAAAAGTTCCATATTATTGTAACTGATCAAAGACAAATAGAGTAACTTCGTTGTTTTGGTTTATATTTCAGCTATGGAGCTGCTGAGTTTGGAATGACGTGCGAATAAAAGCTATGCGCTTTTACTACGTTTAATTTTCTAACTCATTTTGATTTTAATAATCATAACTCATGTACCTAATTTTTCATACGGTTGCCACTTTGGCAGATTCTTAAAACCAGAATAAAGTGCATACCAGTATTTCTCTTACATAATGATTTCAAGACCATCTAAAAAGTCGAAATCCATTCCCTTTTTTCCGTCATCTCGATAAATGACTGAATCAATTGACCTGGAGCTCTCAGTTCTTCTAAAAGAATTGGAGTGCAAAAATTGTTAGAAATTGAATTTCCCCCCTTTTTTTTAATCTAAGTCATATTCAAAAGATCATATTTTGAAACATAACCAAAGTTACTCAAAAATTGTATACGTAATTTTAGCCACCTAAATACAAAAAGGACAAGAAAGTGATTTAATGTATACAAAAAACTTGTAGAGATTAAAAATATACACAAATATCATGCAAAGATAGTTAAATTGCCTTAAAAGTTATTTTGTATGACATAGAATTCGAATCATAGTGAATATATCTTTTGCATGGTCCTAAAATCATTAGCAAAGAGTGATGTATTTTTAATGTACCTATATGCATTAAAAGCGTAAAATAACTCAATTAAAGTAGAGGTCGCATCTATTATCCTTATGTCACTTTAAAAAAAAAATAAAGGGCAGTTTTTTCTTTGAATGAAAATCATTATGTCAAACTAAACGAAAATTACACTACTTTACATATTTAAAAAAATGTTAGATTGTTTTGGCCAGTACTTTAATAGTTTTAGAGTTATACTCTAAGATTAAAAAGTTTCCGAAAGGCGTTTTTTAAAAGGCGCACGCAAAATGAATCGGTATATTTCTTTTTTTATGTATTAGGTTGGTAAAACTGTTTTTAACATCTTGAATATACCGAAAATTTTTATTTTTTGATATCAAGGAATGGAAAGTGACAACCGTATTAGCTAAAGATCAAAAATAAATTTAGTAACTAATTCACAACTTCCAAATGCATAACAACAATAATGGTGTTAAATAGCATTTGTCGCACTCATTTATGTTCTTAGACACCGATAGCCGAATTTTACTTGTGTCGACGTCGAGAGGCGTCGCTGCGGCAGTGAACTTTTTGCCGACCGACCGACCACTGATCTAGTCTTCGTTAAATTTTTTTTTTTTACATAATGCGCTGGAAGTTTTTTTTTGAGAAGCCTTTTCACGGCCATTACATCTCTTTACAAGTCATAATTTCTCATCTGAATTATTTCAACTTTTTAGGTGAGTATGATTTATCACTATTGTTCTAAGCTATAACAGCAACATAATATTATCCTTTCAATGACTTCAAAATCACAATCCAAAAGAAGGGCTAAAAATCCTAAAGATTTATCAGTTAAATACTGGGGGTATTCGCTTTGTCGGGCATAAATGCATTATGGTAAAGCGCAAAGTGATCGTAGATCGTGATGGACATTTCACTCAACTTCGGTATATTGGTTAAGTTATCCAAAGAAGTTTAATTGCCAAAGGCTACGATGTCTCCACAAACAAGAGAATGACGCCTAAACCATTTTTTATATGGTTATTATATATAGTCCACTGATCGTTTGTTTCAAGATATATCGTAGCCAAATTTGGCGCCGCGAAGCACGCAATACTATTTAATCAGTATCGGTTCACCTATCATACAACCGCCAAAAAATAAAAAATCAATTTTAGGCAGGGCGGCTATCTATATTGTACTGACAAATATGTGCTTTTCCACAGAAATATCAACCGGGGCCGAAAAAAACAATTTTAAAAATAGAGTGATCTTACAACCTTGTAAGTCGAAAAGGTCTGAAGTTTTATAAGACATTGTTTTAACAGCTTTTATTATTGACCACCAAAACACTAAAGATATTTATGTTTTTCTTGTTTTCACTACTTGAGCGATTTGCAGTCTAATTTGTTTAGGATATTCATTTACTTTTTCGTTTCACTCACTTGAATCGTCACTTATTTTACACATAAATAATTATATCTTATTAAGATTAGGTATATTAAGTTTGTGCAAGCTTAAAATCTATTTAGCTTACAGAAGGAAAAATCAGAGACAACCCAAAGTTACTTACAGTATGATCAGGGTGACTAGATGAATTCCATATACCCATGTAAGAGCGAGAGCGACCAACTTTTCAGTTTAGATGCATGGTAATTGACTTATATTATATTATTATAGCTCCCATTGGGGAGTTTCAGAGGACCTCGAAAAACAAAAGGCTTTAGATGGATACTTCGTTTGTTTATATCGTAGTCAAATTTACCATTCGGAAGTTTTTTATAGTTCCCCAGCACTGCACCAAATTTAATCAAAATCGGTTGTCTATATCATTAAGCTCCCATCTTTTTTTTTTAAATGACTTGAAGATATTGAACTTAATGTCACGTACTTAATCATACATAAGCATATAAATTGTATATATTTGAATACAATATTAAATTACAGCTGCAATATTTAACATTAGTTATAAATTAATCGCGTACTAAATCGGTGGGCTTATTGTCGATATGTTGGAAACGTAAAATACAATAGACAGACCCTATCTTACTGCATATAATGTTACAAAAAAGGGTATAAAACAATTAAAACAAGAAAAACTTTTTTTATTTTTTCTCGTGAAAATTCCCATATCGAAATTTTTTTCCCAAAAAGCTTGAATAAAAAAATATCACGCCATTTAACATGTTTAAACTGCTGATTGTTATAGATCACTATGGCATTTTTACGTTGGTGTCCCATTGTTAGGGTTGCTCACGTTGTTGCTCCGGTATTTTACAATATGTATTTATGTCCGACAAAAAACACACCAATTGTTTTTGAGATTACCGAAAGTTGCGAATGATTGAATTCCGGTAATTAGTTATTCGATTATTGGCTGCCACAGTTCTTTGTGCAAAAAATCACATTTGTATACTTTTCAACTTGTCTTTTGTCTGTGAGTTGAAATAAATTCAAAGGCCCTTTCTGCACTTGTAGTTTGATAACATTTTTATTAAATCGTAAAGCATACACATCCTATTAACACATGCATATACCCGAACTGTAATATTAAATGGAAATATACATATATGTATACATTTTATGTACTGCATATGTATAAGTAAATATATGTATGTTTTAGAAATAAGGATTATGTGTCCTGCAAAAACCTGCCAGCAAATCTCAGGAAACTCACAGTGCTCATCAGGTATGTGAACAACCAAAGGAATTTTTTTTTTTATTTTCAACCAATTAACTTTAATTGCATGCTTAATGTGATCATGATCGAAAATGCAACATATTTACGTCACGTATACTATAATTAATGACTCTGTCTATTATAAAAAGCGAAATATATTCAGCTATATTTTTGGCGATGTACGCTTTTCTTTGAAAGCATGCACTACTGAATGCAACCCTTGTTAATAGAAACTAAATCTAGTTGACCTGTTACCGACTCTAATACATGTATACTCTGTACCCTTTTATAGTTTTCAGGCCATATCCAAATTACGTGACCCACATTTTACAATGGTTGAGTCACCAAGCGTGGTATTTTCAAGACCCCAGGTGTGAGGCTTCCTCCTAAACGTATCACATAATTTGGGTACAGCCCCTTAATTGCATGTAGAAGAAGACTGTACTCAAGAAGTAAAAAAGTTTTAATATTAATAAAATAAAGAAAAGTCCTAGAAGAAACAAAAATATTTAGTGCAGATAATATTTGTATTTTCTATGTATTAAATTTATTTTATTTATTCATACATATTAATTATTATATATAAAAAAAAATTATAATATAATAACTAAAACTAAAAAAAAAGAGTGCTAGCTGCTAGGGCCATCGACTCATGTATTAAATACAATTGTATATTTCACATTTATTTTATTTAGCTATTTCCACATACTTCTTTATTACACAGGGTACAGTGCATACATTTTTTTTTAATCATTCCAAATCATTAATTTTGATTTTTTTAATCTGCTCATATCCGTTCATATTGTTATTAGACCCCTCCTCCCAGATTTTTTTCGTGCCCATCTATTAAAAAGACTATTTTAGTCTAAAATTAATTTAAAAAAACAATTAAGTAGTTACATGCAATAAGGAATATGAGCAGTTTTGCTTTTCTATGGATTATATTGACTTGACTTTATGCCGTACAAGCGAATGGCATGGTTATACTCTAACAAATTTTCCAAAGAAAATATGTGGTATTCTATTCTAACAAATTTTGAAAAATTAATACTTAAATATTTGCAAAATTGTTATTAACGTTACTCACAAATTTATATACATTTGACTAAATGGTAATGGTACAAACTAAAACACTTTAAAGAGAGTGTGAAAGACTCACTATCGAGCTTAATCAATAAGTCATTTTAGTAAGTCGAATGTTATTTTTACCCCGTACCTATGGTACAGAGTGTACTAGATTCGTGCAATGTATGTATGTAACAAACAAAAGGAGGCGTGGCAGATACCAAGCCTTTTATACCAAAATTTGACTCCGAAAAATTATTTTTTAGATTGATTTTTTCTATAAATATATCGTAACCAAATTTCGATACCAGGATCTGAAGTTTTTTTAGAGTTTTCAAAGCATTGCACAAAGTTTGATCAAAATTGGTTAACCCTCTTATATAGCCCACTTCGTTTGCTTATACATATAGATATAATATATCAAAATTTGGTTGTAATGTTTTGCAATGTTACCAATTTTGATTCGAAGCCTCAGTATTGTTTAAGTATAAAATTTGAAGTGCCTGTAAATATTTTTTCAATTTCCACAGCTTACACATAATAAATAACTCGTAAAAAAATTGCATAGTACTATAGTGTTCGTTTCTCATAGTTATTAAAATACATTTCAAAAAAGGTATCATAAGTATATGTTCAATGGCTATCTTTTGTGAAATGCTCTACGGGTCTACAAAAATTCTAATCTATTTGAAAATCTTATCATCATCATATTTTTTTTTAAATTCTTCATACGAATTCTTTTAAAGTAATAACTTAATTATTGGATGTAAAATTTGAGCATTGCCGTCATATACATTTAAATAGATTATAACTTGTAAAGATGATCATTATTACTTTATGATGTATGGTAAATAGAAAACATAATAATCATAAAAAAAAAACATTTAGCTGTTCGTTAACATTTGTTTCTGTTTTAAAATTGTCTTGTATAATCTATTCCATTTATTTTGCATTTTTGTTTGTCCAATTATTGTCGGAATACTTATATTCATACATTTGCTTATTGTTAAAGGGTTACACTATGAAGTTTTACGTAGTAAATTTTATGTAATAGTTTTTGTTTTGGTGTACCAAAAATTATAAAACAATAGAAAATTATTTTTTTTTTAAATTATCAAATTTAGTGTAGCTACAGCGTTTTATAATTGACTGATTAGTAAACACACACTTAGAATACATTTTAATTAAATTAATCTTAATTTTGCTATAAAAATAATATAAAATTTCAAATCAGTTAATTGGCAGATAAATGAAAAACCTCCATTTGAATTCTTCAATTGAGAATTCACTCCTCCCCACTTGAATAGCACACCCCTAAGTTTTCTATTGCCCACTGGATAATAGATACATGTGGATGGCAAACACTTAAACGTTGCGGTTTTCGAACCAGGTTAAATAATGTATTTTTATTGAGTTTCAGTGTTTTTACAGGCTTAGAATAACTAGAATCACACGCACATCTGAGCAATAAATAGGTCAGCAAACTTTCTGCCTTTGTTATAGCTCTCCCTCGACCCATTTTAATTTCATTTAAAAATAAATATGCCCTATTTACGTGTCGAAAATTTGTTGTACATTTCAATGAACTTGCAATTCGTCACAGAGAAAGAATAATAGTTGGGCAATGACGTTCAAAAATATCGGTATACATATCATTCTGCAAAAGATAGTAGACATAGTGTTTAATTCAATTTTCAAAGAGTGTAGGTATATTTTCAAGCAAGAGTTTGGAGGACGATTTTTTTAGATGTAATTATGATATTTCCTTAATTTGCTTTTTGTTCCATTAGGGGTCATATTTAAAGTTAACTAAGTGCGCAAAGCAATCCCAAATTTTATTTTATTTTTTATTTATTTTTTGTTTTTAATATAATTCAGTTCCTTGTATTTTAAAGGTGCTTTAGAGACAATTCTAATACGGAATTAATAATAATTTGAGAAAATGAATGCAATATTTTAAGTTTTGAACAATTTTAACAATTTCAAAATGTTTTAAGTTTTTTGTACACAAGAAATGCATCGTGTAAGAACCGCTTATATAGTTCAAATGTACTCATCGTAAATGAACTTCATCCGTGGGTGTTATATCTGTGGATCAATCACTAACGCTTTAGTTATGTAAAAAACATAAATTAATTTGAACGTGTTTTACGATTTCTAACAAAATATAATCCACAAAGCAGCCAGGCGACAGGAAATCATAAAGATTACTGAGCAACTGATCGAAGCTATAAACAGTGGCGACTTTGATAGTTACACGTAAGTAAATAATAAATATCAATCAGCTTTATTTATTTTCAAAATCATTTTATTGCACTTTTAGTAAAATATGTGATCCCCATCTAACTGCATTTGAACCTGAAGCACTGGGCAATCTAGTCGAAGGAATTGACTTTCACAAATTCTACTTCGAAAATGGTAAACAAAATATGCTTTTAATATGGTAACCAAGTTAACATTCGACAAGTTATAGTTCTAGGCAAGAACTGCAAAGCTATTAACACTACAATATTAAACCCACATGTACACTTGCTAGGAGATGAGGCTGCTTGTATCGCCTACGTTCGGCTTACACAGTATATCGATAAGTAAGTACTTATTTACACGTGCACAATAAATAATACTCAATTTGTTTACAAACTTTACTAAATTCGTTTTAATTATAAAATGCAACTTTCAGACAAGGCCACGCCCACATCAGTCGAGGAGCACGCGTTTGGCATAAGCGCGATAACAAATGGCAAAATGTGCATTTTCATCGAAGCGCATCTGGCAAGATAAGCGGCGCTACAACTTTCGATTTTATGCCCCAAAAATAAACAGAACATGGCATGCAATTCCTAAAACTTGTATGCACGCGCTATAGTTGTGCTCAACGACGAACCGTGACCAACATCCTACGTTACGTCAAAATTCAAGCGATATACCATACCATAATCCAGTTTAATTGCAGTTTATTTTTTTGTTGAATTTTAATTTGTTATAATATCTATATATAGTCAGCATACAAATTATATTAATATAAAATAATATCAGCTAATATATAATATACGTAATATATAAAATATTTAATGTCAAAGTTTGTGTATATAATGCTGATATTATTTTATGTCCATATACATACATATATATAGATATACCTACATTATATAATATATGCATTGTTATTATGTATTTGTACATAAAAAACGCTTAAACCAACCAACAGACATTTTTCTAAATTCAAAAAATTAATTGCAATAACAGAATAATCAATATTTCAATTTAATCAAAGTCAACCGAATTAAAAGTTTAGCTACTACATCTATTAATGTGAAAATGGCGGTTTTTACATTTCTAACTTATACAGAAAACAAAATTTGGTAAGGCGGCTAAACCAAACCGTGCGCAGTTTTAAAGCTTCAAATTAAAAAAAAAAAATCAAAATTAAAAAAAAGCATTATTAACAAGATATAAAGCAACATACTACAAAAAAAAAAAAATTTCGAATGATTTATACCTGCGTACCATAATACGCAACACAATCTTATGTACTGAGTATAGAACAATATATCATATTGCTTACATTACCATTGCAAATATTAGATATGTGAATATACACACTTGTGTATGTATGTACTTATGTAAAACACTAAAGAAGAAGGATCAGCTAATTTATCTTATTCTAATTTACCGAAAAGAGTCAATGTGCGAAGCATTAGGTATTTTATAAATAGCATTTAAAAATTTAACTATACCAAAAAGATTTAAAACAAAGAAATAACATGAACATTAGATAATTGTTATTAAATTATGAGCGTAATTGAATAAATTATACGACGTGTTACTGGTTAGATGGAATACACAAATTTTATTCAGGTCAATATCAGGCCAGCAAATTTGTCCCATAACCATGTGTAAAAAGGGATACGTATGCTTTTTTCATGCTAAGCTAAAAGAAGTTTAAAAATAACTGTTTACGACTAATAGAATATTATTACAATATTACGATTATTGTTTATTCAAATTTTATATGCATATTTCAATATAAATAATAATAATTAACAAAAAAAAAAAAACAAAAAGCCTAAACATACTTAAACCGTGAGGCATAAAGAGCAAAGATATGACTATAGTTTTAGTAATAGTATTTGTAAAATGGTAGCCATAAGTATTTTGATACCGAAAAATATTTATGTTTGGTTAATAACTTCAAAATCAAAAAGATAATTGAAAAAAATGCTTATAATCGCAAAGTATAAGACAAATTGTTTAGAACCAGAGCTTGCAAATAATTGTTGATTATGCTCAGAGAGAGAGAGAGAGTTTTTCGGGTTTGTTCGCGAGTAGACCGCAAAGGGCGAGCTCTGTTTAAAACACATTATCCTAACGTTAATATTTATGAGTTGAGGATATGGATATCTTAAAATTATTTATCTTTTGTTAAAACATTTATTTGGAAATGCACAATGCAGGAAATAAACAAAACATTTTTTATAAACTCATTATTTTAGCCATAATTTTAATTATTGGTGAACATCTTATTTTAATAAAATAAATTTATAATTTTGGCAAGTTGATCGCTATTTGTGAAAACATTATTTAAAACCAACGAGACTTTACAGTTCGTATAAAAATAAAAAAATATAATATAATCAGCTTACATTAAAATGCATAATAATAATAATAAGAATATGGAGGTCAACATAAAAACGCAATGATTTGGGAGTCAGAAGAGATGATAAAAGTTACGCCCATATTTACCATATATGGGGCTACCTCTACAATTTTAAAAAACCATAAATATTTGTTACACATTTCTTTTTTCATTAAAAAAGGTCAAGAAAGATGACTTATCTTCTCGGTGTCAAGATATTTATGACTACGCTTTAAATTGCATACATATGTACATATGCATACATATGTAAATATATATATAAAGCAATTAAACAATACACATATTGTTATTCACAAAAGTATATTACACTTTTAAGCACCAGTGCTGGCAGAATTGGTCTATTTGTATACATATTTGTGTCTGTATGTAAATGTTTGTCTTTGTGTATTTAGACTCGAAATTCGGTGTGGTATTCATTGGGCTTGTATTTACTATATGTATATGACTCGATTCATACGGAGTCGCCTAGCCTATATATTTATAGTGCGAACCATTTTTTATAGCTTTGTTGCAATTATAAATACATGTATTATCCGTTGTTCGTTCTTTAAATAGAAAAACTTTCATACCTACATATATCAGAACCAGAACTGACTACCGACTGCAATATTTACAGTGGACCTGCCGGTAGTAATTTATTTCTATGGACGATTATAAAAAACTGTGCTGTTTTCTCAAAATTTAACTTTTAATTGTATTACTTATGACCCTTAGGACCATGTTCTGGATTTTATAGTCATAAACGGGAGGAGAGACAGCTATACGTTATGTTGCTTATAAAACATTGCACAAAGTTAGAATACGCTTAGCCCAATGGTTACTAACAATAAATATGTTTCCCATAAACCTTCATAAAAAAGATAAAATATAAAAATACATATATTCGTATGTAAATCAAATTTCGCTTGGACGAATTTAAAAGAATTGAGCTATATGTGTACTAATGCACAAGTTTATTTTGATTGTGTTTTGAAAAGTATCAAAACATTTCAAAATTATTGTTTATATAACCAGCTCGTAAAAACTCTAAAAATCATAACAAAAGAAAAAGTATTAATATGATGGACAGAATCAAATATTTGACCAATAATAATTTCAAAAGTAACAAATTTTTTAGAGTCTGAAAAAAACTTTCTCACTATATAATCTTTACTCTTAACATTTTTTATATTTAATTACACTTGTTTGCGTATTACTTTTAGATATATAACAAAAGCGAAATGTAAGCGTTGTTAATGCAACATTGCAAACAAATCAAACATTCAACTTTAAGAGAAAAAATATAATTCACTTTTTAATAAATTGTTTTAGTAAGTAAAACGCAATCTAAAACCGAATTGAATTGCCATTGCCTCAACAAAGTACTTGCTGTCCTTAATACTAAATAAATATGAAATTAAAAAAGTACATTAATAAATTTTAATTAATAATAATAAAAATTATTCCATACTTCTTATTTATTATATAAAAAATAAAAAATCATTACACATACAACATTTTCATTTTTAATTTTCTATTTTTATGAAAATTTTCAATGTTGACCCATTTGGGGTATAGCAGCATAAAGGTTCGAATACCACACCTAAGTAGCACTAACATCGAGAATTAAAGGTAAAAACGCCAGAGTGACAACATGAGCAACAAAAATCAGCCTGTTTCTACTGCAATATTTTTTTTAATTTGCATTTAAACTAATTGGCCTGTAACACAACAATAGCTAGAATAACCAAACTTTTATATAAGACCCCTTATTATTCCATAGAAGACAATTTTATTTTATTTTTTTGATATTGGGGTAATATTATATAGCTCCCATAGGGATGTTTCAGAGGACCTCGAAAATGGATAATTCGTTTGTTTTTTTAACCCAGATATGCCCAAAGTGTTACATATAAGACACCTCTTTCATGATCGATCAGTGCTTAAGTGTTTCTGCAGTCAGTGTGCTGACGCGAATATTGAAAATTGTAAAATTCAACAAATGGAAAATTTCAAGATACGCTATGAAAAGTGAGCTTATGAAATAAAATTTTTGTAATAAAATATTACTTTTGTGTATGGAAAGTTATTGAGAAATAACTGATTTAAAATACAGTTATGCTAGCCTCAATAGTTTTTTGTAGTTAAAGGGTTTTATTTTACATTAAACATTGGTGTCCTATATATGGACATTGGACAAATGCGTGACTATTGGGTATTAATTCAATTTTAATTATTTAAAGAAACAGAGGAGTTACTTTTCATGAAAAGTAATCTCGATTTTGGAAGATGACAACGAAACTTCAGAATTAGCCGAAGAAATTACAATATATCCTCCAACAAACGCAACAGGAAATGTGACTGATGAGGATTCTGGATCCGAAGACACTTTGCAACTGGACAATTTGCCAGCTGCCCAAATGCATGCGGCAGCAGAAGTGAAGTTCAGAGTGCTCACACCTGACGGGGATGCATCATCATATGATTCTGACGATTATTTACCATTGAGTGTACTCAAAGGTAAACTACCAGCAACCAGAAAAAGCCGACAAAAAAAACTAATTAAAAAACAAAAAGCTTTACAATTAGGTAAAATCAGATTTAACGATACAAGAATCAAACTTCAATTATCGACGTATTTCACCATATCTTGAAAGTCCAAAACATTTTGACTGAAACTAATAAGTACGCACAAAACAAGAATCTAGTTTCAAATGTTGATGACATTGAATTAAAGGCATTTATTGGAATTTTAATTCTCAGCGGATTTGTGAATTTGCCAATGCATAGACTTTATTGGGAAAACAACAAAGATACTCGTAACTGTTTGGTTTCAGAAGCACTATCCAGAAATAAATTTGAATTTCAATAAGAGGCAAGAAATGGTATATTCCGTTGTCGATGCATTGCATCGATAAGGCTCTTCAAAATGCCTGGCATCTTTACCGCAAAGGAGGCGGAGACCAGAATCAACTGAGCTTTCGACGCAGTATGGCCATAACTTTGCACACCCAAACAAAAATTTTCATTTTAAGGTATTTGAACCAAATTTGGCCTTCAGATCTTTTTTAAAGTACCAAAGCATTGTGTTAAATTTGATCAAAATCTATTAAATAGCACCCATAGGAACGATAGGTCAAAAAAATAAAATGGTTACTTTAAAATTTACTTCTTTTTTTTTTTGGTTTTTTTATGAAGGAACTTAATTTGGCAATCAAATATGTCTTTGTCAAATTGTCTTTCTTTTTAAGCATTATACCGGATTTTATTGCAAGCTAGTGGTCCGCGCTCCACTTTACGTACGCCATTTTTATCGTATTAAAAGTTGTTTTATGTTTAAAGCAATGCATTAATCAAAGTAAAGGCTTTAAATAAATTAAGTTGCAATAAATTAAATTGCAATAATTTTGTGCCTTTAAATGGAACTGAAAAAATATGTTTCGTAATTTTATTTATTAGCTGAAGCATAACGTGAGAGCAAATTCAGGTATACAAACTTGTCAATGTAAATAATATATTAAAATTTTTATTTTATTCAATTACAACTAAAAATAGAGTTACCTCAATATATTGTACTTGGAGGGGTAAAAACCAACCTCCTTGGAAATGAAAAATTTTTTTATTTTATTCAATATAGTCCCCTTTTAGCCAATTTATGATATGCCGCTTAATGATATGCCGTTTTTCAGTGATCGCTCCGACAACTGCCAAACACTGCTACCGTTTAAATCCGCAGAGCCTTATAGATCTTTTTGGTACAATTTTATACCTGATTGATTGTGCAATTGGGTGTGTTATACCACAGCCTTTGTACGTAAGAATGTGGGTGTGTTATACCACAGCCTTTGTACGTAAGAACTAAATTTCCAGTCCGGTGTTGCGCAGTCTATCTGCTTGAAAAACTCTGCAGTGTTCCGGAAGTCGGAAAGATTGCCTAATATTTCGTTCCTCAAAGTAAATTCCATCCCAACATGGTGGTGGAGCTTGGATCAGTGAAAAAATTAGTAATAATATAGATCTGTGATCGGCAAAATATACAACATAGGTCCGAAGTCATACACCAGCAGCTTCGTGACTGTTGCTTTGCAACAAGAGCATGGTAACGTCATCCATCTGCTTGCCATTTTTCTGAGTTGTCAAGTAACCAGATTGGGTTAGCATTCCATTTCTCTCTCGATGGAAAAATGACTTTGAAGCTCTTGGTAAAATTGAGCACTGTGTCCGTATGGTCATTTGCCTGGGCCATACACGTTGCGTTGCCGAAACTTGTAAGGGCTTGTAGATGACCAGTGAGATTTCCTGGTTTGAATTTTTCTTTTAAGTGGAGAGTGCTTGCATTGCAGCCTCTTCCTATATTGCTAGGTCTTGCGGTTGTAAATTTAGTGGTGCTTCCGGGAGATTTAAAGGGTTTGAACGAGTTTATTGCCCATTCTACACTTTCGAATGTGGTTATATTGATAAATGTAGATTTTATTGCCCTGTGATTGTTGTTGGTTAATGCCCCTTGAACGTTGTCATTGGTTGCGTTAAGCTGACAGTCTGGGAAATGAATTCTACTATTTCAAGATAGTCAATGATAAGGGTGAAGTTCTAGTGTATCAGTGAAAGAGTTTGTGATGTTACCGTCCAGTGACTTAAGTGTGCCAATTGGATTAGTTGCCCCTTTTGACAATGATTTATAGGTTCTGGGAGTGTTCGGGACATCTTAAAATTCCTCACATAAGTTTTTCTATGAGTTTCTTAATTCTTTGTTTTATTCTTCCCATGTGATATTCTCTAGACAAGTCCTTTACTCTAGACATTCTGAGTATTTCTGCCAGTTTGTGGCACTCGGGCTTCTGTAGAGCATATTGCTCTTTCCTAACCCCCTTATTTCAAAGAATATATGTTTATGATAAGACATTGAGTCCTCGTCAGAGACTCTCCAATGAGTGATTATATTAATGGAACTGTTAGTTATAAGGGTGAGGTCAAGGACCTCTTTCCGAGTGGCGTTTTCAAAGGTCGGTTTGTTACCCCTGCTTGCGATGCCTAAGTCGGTTTGAAGTAAGAATTCTATGATTGGTTCACCACTTAAGTTTGTATCTTTGCTGAACCCAGATAGTGTTGTGTGCGTTTGCATCACAGCCAATTATTAAGGTCTTATTGTGTGACTTACAGTATTCTACTAGACCTACGGTGATAGGTGGAGGTGTTTCGCTTGTGTCTACTGGAAAGTAAGCAGAGGTTATTACAAACTCCATTTGCTTTCCACTTAAGACTGCTTCAACAAGTACTGTTGTCGAGTCGCCATTCATAAATTTTGTGAATGGCAAAAATTTTATATTGGTATCAATGACAAGTACATTCACGTCATAGATTACCTTAGTGTTAGGGATGTTGGGGCCTACTAGTCTGCCTCTATGTATCCAGGGCTCTTGAATTAGCCCTATGCTGATGCTTCCACCCGCAAATCTTTTGCTAAGTGTGTAGTTTAATGTGCAGTGTGTGTAGTGTAATAATTGAACTGTAAATAAATTATCCAAAGCGCAAGACATCAAGTGTTCGGTCACACTAATATACACTTATAACACACATTATCATAAACATAACATTTTCTCTAACTCTCACCTCTCACTATCGTTTGCACTCTGTTGAAATCACAAGCCTACATGTACCAACATAGAATTAATAACACTTGCCAATTGTCATTAACACATATCGGTCGTGTCGCTCTTCTCTTTTTGGTTGTCTTGCACTTTGGCCTTTTATGCTAAAACGTTCCGAGTTTTTGCACGACCCATCCTGGTTATTTGTCCCGGTCAAGAAAACGCTTTTGACCCGACATTGTAACGACCTCTGGTTTAGTCCAGAACAACGGCTGGGATAGCTCAGCTATGCCCAGGGTTAATATCACAACAAAATTTGTATTTTGCTGAGACTTTCGATATTTTAAATAATACACAATTTGCTTTAAGTTTTAAAATTATATTATCCGCCTTTTTGCGGTCAATTATCACAATACACTTAAATCGAGCCCGCACGCTCTCTAATTTACACAAAAGTATATTATTGGCAAAATAAATTGGTAAAACAGAATTACACTTAAAACTAACAATTTATGATTTTACAAATTATACTTTTATCCGCCCTTTTTCGGCGATACGCTCACCCAGATATAAAATCCTGGTAGCAATGCTACTCGGCGTGGCTCGTACACGAAATAGACTCCGACGCGGTCGCCTTTAACTGCGGCACTAACTTTCACTTTCACTCACTGTTCTGACTGTTCTGTTCTGTGTTCCGTCTGACCCAGATTTGGCTGTTGATCCGCCTTATATAGGAACTCGATCGCCGCCAAATCCTGGAATTCCCGCCCAAAACTATACTTATAAATCCTAAACGGCACTCTGTTTATCTACATAACTATTCTCATAATAAAGAGAGAGTCCGCCGTACCTAAAACTATCGCTATCTCCTACTCTCCACTTACACCTATAAACTAATACTATCAACCTACGCACTAATACCAAATAATTATTTTGGCGCCAAGCTCAAAGACGCTATACTTGACTTAGTGTTGGTGAGAGTGAGAGCGCTTTCACCGCTACTCTCACCAAGCAGTTCAAGCAGTTTTTATATTGCCCTATTGGCAATTTCGGAACAATGTTGTGAGGTGGCAAAACGCCTCCTCACACTCCCCCTTTCTTCGGAAAACAAAAAAAAACGAGGGAAAAAAAAAATGTCGTACTTGGCCCTCGCAGATTTTGGCTCAGCTGTGGCTCTACCAAGTGGTATGGCGTCCGCGGCTGGTCGCACCGCCCCTGCGGATCCTCCTCGTGAGCTGAGCGCCACTCACCATCCATCGTTCGCCCTTGCCTGTGCCATAAATCGGCACCAGGTCAAGCGACGGAACGGCCTCCCGGAACGCTCTGCTACCTCCCCTCTTTGGGAGAGTAGCCAGCAGCGTTGACTACACTTTTGCTCGTTCCCGCGCTCCCTCAATCGGAGTCACGGCGAACGCAGCAAACTTTTGCCCGCTCCCGAGCTCCTTCAGTCGGAGTCACGGCTCACGCAGCAAAAGTTTGCTCGCTCCCGAGCTCCCTCAACCGGAGTCACGGCGAACGCAGCAAAAGTTCTGCTCGCTCCCGAGCTCCTTCAATCGGAGTCACGGCGAACGCAGCGAACTTTTGCTCGCTCCCGTGCTCCCTCAGTCGGAGTCACGGCTCACGCAGCAAAAGTGTAGGAAAATCTCTGCTCATTTTCCACCGACCACCGCGTCCCAATACTCGCTTGGCTTTGCCCACAGCTGCCAAGCTGCACCGGCGTCTCTATTTGAATTGATAAAAATTTTCCTTGTTTTTTTTTTTCCTTTAATATCGGCCTATTATTTTTACCTTACGAAAAATAACGCCTTGCCCACGGTGCAAAGTTTTACCGTTACTGTTTTATATTAATGAGCTTTTGTTACCCTACCGCATCATTCAGCTTTTTCGTGGGTGTATCTTTTCAGCGTTGCCCCTTTTGCGCATGCGCGCCGGCAACGCTATCACCAGCTGTGTTACTAACAAGAAGAAGAATTCCTGAAGTAAACGTGCAATGTAAGTACAATGAAAATAAAATTGTTATAAAAAACTTTTCCATGCCAACCTAATTTGTTCCAGATACGCGAAGACGGTAGACATACTGACCTTCTACCCTTCTGCACATGCGGAATCGCCGTCCGCCTACCCATTTCCAAATTGCAGCCTTGCGCCAATTTGCATAATTTGGCCCCGGCCTGCAATATTACCTATTTTTTTCGCCTAAGTCCCTCTTTGGACCCGGCAAGTACCTTTTTTTATATGGCTGGACTACCTCTTCATTAAAATGAAAACCCTAGGGTCGCCACATTGGCCCCAACGAACGCGGTACCGATTGCCACCCGTCGTCAAGAGTTGTCCGCCACTTGCTTGTGGTCGATCGAGCTGCCGCCTACGCCGTACCATAGCAGATACGGCTACCGGCCACGCAGACTCATCGGCCAACAGCCGCCAAGCACGCCGGGGCACTTCTGTCGCCTCCTCGTGCTGCGCACTCATGCACTCTGGCGTCTGTTGCGTTTCGTTGCGTCGTGGCGGTTCCGGGCCCATCGCAAGCCTTCGCCTGGATAGGCTAAGATCTTGCGAATTGCTCGCCGGCTGCCGTTGACGCTGCTGCTGTGTATACTGCGGTTTTCTTTGCCGCTGCTGATGTTTCTGCTGTTGTCGTCTTTGGTGTTTATTTTGGCTCTTCTGTTGCAGCTGGTTTTGCCGCTTTTGTAGTTGTTGCTGCAGTCTCTGCTGCTGTCGTTGTAGTTGTTTCTGTTGACGCTGATCAAAGTGTTGTTGCGGCTGATCTTGCCGCTGCTGCCGTGGTCTCTGCTGTTCTCGTCGTTGTTGCTGTTGATTTTGCTGCTCACGCTTCTGCAGCTTTCGTTGTTGTTGACTCTGCTGTCGCTGTTGCAGTTGGCGCTGCTGTTGTGAGCGCGTCTGTTGTTGCGGGCGCTGCTGCTTTGAGCGCTGCTGCATGTGCTGCTGTGGTGCGCGCTGTTGTTGTTGGTGCTGCTCACTGCGCTCAAACTGCTCCGTTTTATATTTGATGCTGGGCCCATTGCAAGCCTCCGCCTGAGAAGGCTGAGTGCTTGCAAACCGCTCACCAGCAACAAGTTCCTGTGTAGCTGCATTTATGATGCTGGGCCCTCCGCAAGCCTCCGCCTGAGAAGGCTGAGCGCTTGCAAATCGCTCACCAGCAACATGTGCCTGTGTAGCCGCATCTTGTGCTGCCGTTATGTCGGATCTGTGGCCACCTTCCATCTCCATGACTTCAGGTTCCACCACGGGATCTTCGGCTAAATTCGCTCGGCATGGTAGTTCTTGTCTGCAACGCCTATTGGCGATGCTCAAAACATGCCCACCGCAGCTAAAACTGAAACCCATGCTTGTCAAGAAATCCCACCCAAGGATTAACTCGCCTACCACTCCCGGCATCACAAGGAGCCCTATAGTGGCACGGCCGTGTCCAAAGGCGATTTCTAAATCAAGCCCTCGCATGGTTTCGCAGTGCCGGCCATCCGCCAGGCAAACTTTTCGCAGCACATTTCTGCTGCTGCCAACGGCGTGCATCTTTTCAGCTAACTTTGTGCTTATCAAGCTGCTGGTCGCACCCGTATCGATTGTGGCATCTATAAGTTCGCCACCAATCGTCACCTGAGCCTTAATTCTACGGCCTTCGCTCATCAGTTTCCCCACCAACGATTTTGGAACCGGGACTGGTGCGAATTTCGCTCTTCCCGTTTGCAACTGGAATTCTGAGCAACCTTTTGGGCCTGACCACTGCTTATGGCAGTTATTCCCAACATCCCGCAACGCCAACAAATATTCTATTGGCTGGTTGCGGCACATTTGGGGACTATGTCCAGCCTGTCCGCATCTCCAGCAAGTTTCTGCTGTACCTGGGGTTTCTTCCCGATGCTGGCTATTTTGAGGTATGCGTGTTTCTCTAACTAAATCACGCTGCGTCACATTGGGTGCCTGCCAACGCTGGTGATATGCACCGGGCATATCACGGCTTAACGGCATTTCACCCTGTGATGCATACATGGCCCTGGGCCGCGCATGTCGCGCATCCGCTGCTAAGTTTTGCCGGTCTCTCTCCAGATCCTCAAACTCATCCGCTAACTCCATCAGTTGCTTGAGAGTTTGGAATTGGCCTCGCCTTACAAACGCACGCAGATCCGGCAAGCTGTGGTCGTAGATTAACTGCAGTTGATGCTCCTTCGAATAACGACAAGGACGCATCAGAGTCTGCATCTCTACCATATACGCCTTAAACGGCTCACACAGCCCTTGCCTTCGCTGATTTATTTCCTCCCGCAGCTTCGTATAATAGCCTCGGGGAAGGAAATAACCCTCAAAATCCTCTACAAAAGCCGCCCATGTGGTCCAATAATTATTATTGGCCACATACCATTGGAGGGCCATGCCTTGTAGGAGTTCAGGCATAGTTCTTGGAACCAAGTCCAGGTTTAGGCCATACGCTTCGGCCGACCATTCTACTCGTTCCAAGAACTCCAGTGGCTTAGTGGACCCATCAAAACTGAATGTCCACTCACGCACATGCTCCGCTATTTTAGCATATTCGCTAATCCCGCTAGAGCCGCCTGGAATATTCTGTGGCATTTGGAACACCTCAGTATTTTCAAATGAGCCTGTGCCACATGGTGCGGGTCTCTGAGCTGCCTGAGTGCTGTTGGCCACGCCTGCAAGACCCTCTGGTACTGCACGACCGCCACCGCAACTCAAATTCAAATTGCTTGTTGACGACCGCTGGCCATGCTTTCTGGCCAGCTCGCTCAACCGCAAAGCCCATTCTATTTGGCCTTCTTGCATATTTACCCACCGTGAGAATTGTAGACGCAATTCATCCACGGTGCCCGCCATTTGGAGACCAAACTCCCGGGTATATGCAAGAATCTCGTCACGCCTTAGGTTTTTAATCCAAGCGCGTGCCACCATTTTGTGTATGTGTCAGACCTAGGCTATATAAAATATAAATTTAAAGTCAAAGAAAATTTTTTTATTCAAAATATCGAAAGTCCCTGCTCGGGCGCCAGTTGTAACGACCTCTGGTTTAGTCCAGAACAACGGCTGGGATAGCTCAGCTATGCCCAGGGTTAATATCACAACAAAATTTGTATTTTGCTGAGACTTTCGATATTTTAAATAATACACAATTTGCTTTAAGTTTTAAAATTATATTATCCGCCTTTTTGCGGTCAATTATCACAATACACTTAAATCGAGCCCGCACGCTCTCTAATTTACACAAAAGTATATTATTGGCAAAATAAATTGGTAAAACAGAATTACACTTAAAACTAACAATTTATGATTTTACAAATTATACTTTTATCCGCCCTTTTTCGGCGATACGCTCACCCAGATATAAAATCCTGGTAGCAATGCTACTCGGCGTGGCTCGTACACGAAATAGACTCCGACGCGGTCGCCTTTAACTGCGGCACTAACTTTCACTTTCACTCACTGTTCTGACTGTTCTGTTCTGTGTTCCGTCTGACCCAGATTTGGCTGTTGATCCGCCTTATATAGGAACTCGATCGCCGCCAAATCCTGGAATTTCCGCCCAAAACTATACTTATAAATCCTAAACGGCACTCTGTTTATCTACATAACTATTCTCATAATAAAGAGAGAGTCCGCCGTACCTAAAACTATCGCTATCTCCTACTCTCCACTTACACCTATAAACTAATACTATCAACCTACGCACTAATACCAAATAATTATTTTGGCGCCAAGCTCAAAGACGCTATACTTGACTTAGTGTTGGTGAGAGTGAGAGCGCTTTCACCGCTACTCTCACCAAGCAGTTCAAGCAGTTTTTATATTGCCCTATTGGCAATTTCGGAACAATGTTGTGAGGTGGCAAAACGCCTCCTCACAACATCAAGTGATCTTTCAAAATAAAACAACCAACGGCATTGTTTTTTATAAATTAAATAAAATTACATTAAATACATAAATAAAACTACAACATTGTTGTTTGTTAAAATCACAAAAAACAACCACGAAAATCATACAGTTAAAAGTGCAACAACGAATTCAAGTGCATCGCGAACTTGTGTGCAACGAGAAGCAAAGAAAGGGCACGCTAGCGGCCGTCCGTTCAAAGTTCATTAGCCCTAGAGTTGTGCACTGTGCTTTTTTTTCGTTCTTTTTGGCGGCACTTATATATTCTCATATATACGATATTTGCAATATATAGAATCGCTATATTTTCCTGAGAACACCCCTATAATTGCAATACAGCATTTCTCCCAAGATTTTGGTGGCGTCCAGTTAAATATGTAGTGTGCACACTCATCCACAATTCACAATTATCACATGCACTAAATCAAGAACTATTGCACACGTATACACAGTCCACAAATATTAATTGTACACTTACACCCAATCCAATCCAATTGCATACTCATCTGAATACTCACTCTAAAACAATAATATTTCATACATATTTCCATATCCAACTATGCATTGTATTTGGCACAAAAAAAAAAATAAAGCGATTCTCTATCCGTCTTTTTATTTTATCCTAAGAAAATTAGCTCCCCCACGATTCAACTTTAAATTTATCGTATATAAATAATTCGAAATAATAAAAATAACAGCTATTTTTCCTTAATAAAAAAAAGGGAAAAGATAAATTGTTACTTAATACCGAAGTTGCTCAGTTCATAAAACTTATCTGACACACATCTTGCATAAAATCTTTTTCGTAAAAAGAATATACTCTCCACTAAATACAAAGCATCCATCAATTCGTTCTGCAACGCCATTCCATTCGTCCCTGTTCTCCGCTTTGTTTTTCCAGTAGCGGATGCCCAACGCATCTATATCCCTCTTTACAGCGTCAAACCAACGCTGCTTCGGTTTACTACGGCTTCGAGCGCCAACTGGGTCCCTATACTGAGCATGCCTCGTGGGGCATGCTCCCTCTTCTGCATTCGATGCACATGCTACAGCCATCAATCTCTGCTACAATTTTGATGTTATTGTATAGACCGTATATTTCGTGGTTAAAACGTAGCCTTCATTTGGCCATTCTCGCAGATTGAGCCGAAAATCATGAGCAGAATTTTTCGTTCAAGAACATTGGGCACAATCAGCTTCTTGTACAGTTCTATCTTCATGCTGCGAGATGTTGATTTTAATCTGAACACCTTGCTCAAGCCAAACGCGCAACGGTTGGCGAGCAATATTCTGCGTTTAATTTCGAGGGTGTTGTTGTTGTTAAAGGTGACAAGTGAGCCGATGTAAACGAACTGCTCCACCACTTCGAAGTTATAGGGTTCGATGGTGACATTTTGCCCCATCCCATGCTGGCTAGAAGCAGTCCGTGTTGCCACCATGTACTCGGTCTTGCCATCGTTTACCTTCAGACCCATTTCCCCTGCGTGCTTTTCTATGGCGGCGAAAGCTTGCCTTAAGAGGGCCCGGTTGCACGCAGCTATATCTATATCTATCTATCTATATCGTCCGAGTAACCATGCAACTGGTATGGTTTTCGGAAGACTGTTTCCGTGGTGTACATATTTGCACTGCGCATAACATGATCGAGGCATATATTAAAGTGTGGCCTCTTGTCGCAAGCCTTTCGCGGTGGAGGATCGTTCTGATACACCCACGCAGACCTTAATTGCGCATGTTGCATTTTTTAGCGTCAGTTAGCTAAGGCTTATGGGAAAGACTGCATGGCAACATAAAGGTGTTCCCTGATTATGCGGTCGTATGCTTGTCGATATTCGATGGGTGGTGAGTATCGATGTAGCGTTCTAGCGTCTTTTCGAGGATAATGCGCAGAGCGAAGATTTGGTCCGTAGTTGACTTCCTGGTCTGAAACCGCATTGGTAATCTCATATCGTGCCAGCCATATATGGTTTCAGTCGTTCACACAAGATACTGGATAAGACCTTATACGCTGTGTTCAGCAAGCATATACCTCTATAATTTTGGCACACCTTTTTGTCACCCTTCTTGTAGATGGGGCAGATGAGATCAAGATTCCAGTCCTCTGGCATACAGTTCTCTTCCTAAATTCTTACCATGAGTCTGTGTAGAAATTTCTCGAATTGGGGACCCACCGTTTATATTAGATCGGCCTGTATTCCATCTGAGCCGGCACTCTTGTTATTCTTAAGGCACTTCATCGAAAGTTGGACCTCCTCCAGACTCGGTAGTAGGGCTTCCTCCCTTGACTCAGAGCTGATTTCAAAGTCCTCTGATTGCTGAAGTGACGTTTCCATCTTTGCCGGATGTGGTAGAAGTCTTATATCACAAAAATTTGTCTGAGAACGAAAATACATCTTCCTTGTATAAAAAAAATAGCAATAAAAATAATGCATGGACATCAGTCACTTCAGCGCAGCAACAGATAGACTGACCGATTTCGAGAAGACAATAGTTGCCTCCACCACAGATGCCTCCATATACACCCTAAAAGTTCGGTGTGACCAGATGAAGTCTCTGTGGGGAAACAAGTAAGAATATGAGGCCTGCTCCAGGGCTCTACTTGCGCAAGAAAGCGATGACATCAGAAGCGAATCGTTTTCCGGCGACTATACGCGATGGCTCACCTTTTGTGCCTTGTTCACTGCTCTCTATATTGACAACCCGCAACTGACTCCAGTTGAAAGGCTGTTTCACCTCTGCGCGAAAGCAAGAAGTGAAGCAAACGCCATTGTGGCTAAATCCCCGATCACACATGACGGTTTTCAGTCCGCTTGGGTAAACCTTGAAGAGTTCTATGAGAACAAGAGGATGATTATTAATAGCCAATTGAAAATCATCCCCAAGATTTCTAGATTTCTCATGAGTCAGGAACAGCAATCAAGGATCTACAAAGTACGATCCAGGGATGCTTGCTGGCACTCACTCATTTTCATATCCAATCTGAAAATTGGGATTGCCTTATTGTGTTCATATGTTCTTCCAAACTACCAAGATTAACAATGTCTTTATATGAACAATCCATAGAAGTCAAAACGGACATATATACGTGGCTAGAACTCAATACTTTCCTTATTGAGCGAAACCGAACACTCAAGGTAATTGAAGATCTCAAGCCATGCACAAGTACGCAGAATCTGCTGAGATTCTCTCGGACCGATTTTGCCCCCAAGAAACCACACCTTAAACCAAATATGTGGTCGTCTCTCTCTCCGCTTTCTCAAAATGTCTGTTGCTGAAAGGGAAACAGTCATTAAGCAATAGTTATGCCTAAACTGCTTCACAAGTAGTCAATCTTTACAAGAATGCACTAATTCGCATAACTGCTACGCGTGCCAAAGGCGCCACTTCATACACCTCCACCGTAGTGCCTCTACTCCGATGCTCTCTATTGCGACTCCTTTGCAATTTACTTATCCTTCAAATATACAATCCACTATTTCTTAGCCTTAAGTGAATATGCAGAGCTATTTTGCCTCTCGGCCTCAGGGAATCCTTCCGGGTACGGTACTCGTTAGCGTCTGTCATTTAGGTGCAACTCTTGCGGGCCATGCTCTTCTGCATCCAGGATCAGAGACATCTTTTATGTCAGAGAGTCTCTTTAAGAAACTTAAACTGCCTTCCCAAATGGTCCAGGCCCAAGTTTAAGGATTAAATCAATCCGTTGCTGCTCAAATGGTAACTTCAAAGCTGAATGAGCCGTTCGACCTCCATCCAACAGAATAGCAGCTATCCCAGAAGAAGCCAATGCAATTTTGTACGTATGGTTGCCAAGAGCAATGAAATTAAAAATGTTTTTCCAGTACCACCTGGAACATCCAAAAAATTAAGTCCACCAATGCCACTATTAGCTGCGTGCATAATGTTATCATATGCATTTTGCATTCAATTAAGACAAATTTGCTTGCACAAATAAATTTAATGCATTGCAATCATATTGTAGTTCACGTTTTAATTCCAATTGAAATACATCGTACATTGATCGATTAGGAGATAGCATTCCCAATTGTCATAATGCTTTATTAGCCATCGCCAAGCATAGATCTTCAATATGAATTAAAGCTTGATTGGAAACTTCCGGCGTAAATTCCATAACTGGATTACATTTAGCTTGACGTGCTCCAAACATTTTATGCACAATTCAGGTGGATTTGCTAGAAAACATGTTGCCAAAATAATCGCAAATAGAACACGTATTTGATATGGATGAGCAATGATAGCAGCATCTGCTAAAGTTTGTACAAATCATTTTCCAACAAATTCAATTTTTGGCATGCCTCTCGATACGTTACATACAATACGCACGCAATGATTGAAACGACGTTGAACCTCGAACATTGGTTAACAACAATCGCAAATAATAACACTCAGCATTATTTGGATGTACAGTATAGATGCGTCCCAAAGCATTAGTTGAAAATAAGTTTTCATAACTAAAATTCTTTTTTTGATGCATTCCATGTAAAATAATTTGGTGCTTCTGCATACAGTAACGTTTTAGCAATGCATCCAATTCACACAATTTGAAAAATGCCGTATTAGGTGGTGACTGACCAATTTGTGCTGCATTTTCAAGATGAACGGCTAGGTGAACGGCTGTTGGATATCTCTCGTGAATAGGAAAAGAGCATTAAATGTCTTCAGCAGAAATGGTGAATACGGCACAATCCAACGATTGTCCATTTCAATGTCTTGTTCTTTGACTTTGATGGTAACTGATTTTCCATTGCCTTCTGTAGATCGACGACGATACAATGGATAGCCAACATTACCAGTTACTGTATCAGACACTAACACCACACATGGTGAATTTAATTCACCAAATGGTCCATGTAGCATGTTTTGAACAACGATTCCATATAATACAGAATCTACCCCTGAGTATGGTATTTCAACGCAAATAACATCATCTACTTGATCAATGATATCATGACGATCAGCTGCATTTGGCCTTCAAACAAATTATCTTTGTATCACTCCATCGCTGATTACAGCTAAAAGTAATAAAAAAAAACCGGCCGTCCATAACATCGCACATAAGTTATACCATTCATGCATGTGACGTGGACTTCCAGTATACGTTGCGGGCAATATAATCATTTCAAGATCTTGAGCATTGCCATCCCTGTTAATTGCATCAAGCAAATGGACATACTCTTCTGATCTCAATTTTTTCTGATTGAGGCGAATATAATTCAACCGCTCAGTTTCAATTTTAGAGTACATGTCGACAACAAATTGATAGAAAATTCGACGACAATGCAAATGTAGTTGACTTAATTTTGTCGAATCATAAGACGATATGAATAATAATTCATGGCGCTGACCTTTTTATTTTTTCCGCTCCTAAAATAAAAGTTTAAAATCAAAACTTCAAAAAATGAAATCACAATGAAATCTTCATCGAAAACACTAACCGGTTGAAGGATTTATCATTTTAATATTGAAATGATATCCATCTTCCTTTCGAGAGAATAATAATGGATATTGCAATCCATCATAGCAACGGTGAGTTTCAGATACTCTTTGAAGTCCTGAATCTGTACGAGGCAACACAATATCACGTGAATTAAATTCATCACCAACAATAACAATTGGAACTTCTTCCATAGTAGGTGCATTAAATCGTCTGGCATGCTGCCCAGGTGGCACTTTATCGGGATTAATCACAATTGCATATTCATCAGACGTCATTTGATCCAAGGCAATTTGAAGTAAAAGTAATAATTCATTTTCGTCATGCAACATTTGTTGCAAACGCTGAACAATGTATCTCTTTAAATTTGATGAAATATTAACAAAGAAGGCCTTGAATCTGTTGAATATCCAAATTTTCAAAATCAAACGATGTCTTTTCATCAAAATATTCAAAATTTATGTTTTGCTTCGAAATTACCTTGAATGTGGGCATACAGTTATCCCGAATGATATTTGTAGCACCGAACGATGTCATTTGAAAACATGAATTGTACCGTATAGGTATTTGATAAAAAATTACTCGACATCGGTACACCACCCAATACAATTCTATCGGTGGCATAAAATTTGGTAACTTCACTTGGCCGCTTACACAACATAAACCTTCAGCTTCGCCTATCACAACAGATTTATGAGCTGCATAATCAATACGTGGATCGTAAGCAAATGCTGCTCCAGCGAGCTGAAGCACCACACGAGGATTTTGATTTTGTATAGGTGCTCGTATTTGTTGACTGTTAGTCAAGTTATTCTTTTAGCGGCATTCTAACGTCGACTTAAATTGGATCTCTTAGGCGGCATTATACGCTTCAATTCATTCAATTGCAATCACAAATGTACCCATCATTATAGGATGCGATGCAAATCACGTGGTATGGGGAAGCTCGGACACAAACCCTATAGATGAGTCTCTCTTAGAATTTATTTCAAGCAGTATCAGTCGGCAGTGTCCCGACTTTTATAACTAGGGTAAGATCCGAAGTTCTTGACATAACTTTGACCAGCAGGGCGCTTAAGCCGCATAAAAGTGACTGGCATGTATCCCCTGAAGAGTCCATGTCAGATCACACAATAATTAGATTTGACCTAGGGCTAAACCTAGGGAGTAGCGAACGCAGACGTAACCCCAGAAACACAGACTGGCATCTCTTCAATACCGCGAAGCGCATTGGAGAGTGGGATGCCTACCGAGATAGTCTGACCCTGTATAACAAGGAGATTAGAAAGGCCAAGCGAAGCAATACAGAACCTTCTGCGCAGCATTCAAGAATACTAGTGAAGGCGCAAGACTTTACAAAGCAATGTCAAAGGGAATGCCAGATGTGAATCTGGCACTCCAGAAATACAATAACTCCTTTAAATCTCCAGGTCTAGATGGTATACATCCAGTCCTTTTACAAAAAGGACTGGACAATCTCTTAACTCCCATTCAAGAAGTACTGGTTAGCAGCCTCGCGCTAGGGCATGTACCTGGAGCATGGAGTATGGTAGATGGGCTGCTGATGACATCGTTATCATAGCAAGAGGCAAGTATGAAGAAACACTCAAAGACTCTCTTTACGTGCAGAAGTATTGCCGGGAAGTCGTGGGGCACATCACCACGAATATTAAGATGGTTATACCTTACGGTTGTTAGACCCATGCTAACGTTTGGGACCATAGCCTGGGGTAGTAGAGCGTGCCTTAGCACGATCAGGGAAAAAATGCAAAAACTGCAAAGAATGGCCTGCTTATGTATGACAGGAGCTATGCGCACCTGTCCACCTACCTGGGAGGGTAGGGGACGACTTTAGCCTAACCAAGAAAGATGGTGCAGATTTAGCAAACGATATGCCTATGCTTCTGCAGCCAAGGGATGAGATGCTTGCTGAGTATAGTTCAATCAATATTTTGATAACAAACTTAGCACAAAAGAGGCTTGGACCTTTCTTGCGGCAGTTCACCCTATGAAACCACATACAATATAGTGGTACATAGACGAATCACTTACTGATCAAGGAAGTGGCCTGGGGGTAGTAGGACCCAGAACCAAATATTATGCACCTCCAGGCAGACACACACCAGCATTTTCCAAGCTGAGGATTGTTTGCAGAATTCAATCTGCCAAAGAACTACCATGAAAAGGATATTTCCATCCTGTATGATACTCAAGCAGCAATAAAATCATTAAGTAAAGCCAACATTACATCAAGGCTGGTTAAAGAAGTGAGAACATCACTGGATAATTTAGGATCCAGGAATAAGCTCACGATTAGATGGGTTCCAGGGCACAATAACATTCCTGGAAGTGAATTAGCAAACAAACTCGCAAGAACCGGTGCAGCAACACCGCTAATCAGTCCTGAACCACACTGTGGATTGGTAACCACGTGGTACGGGACCAACTAAGAATAGAGGAGAATAAAAAACAACTGCTTCACTGGGCGCAGATACCAGGGTTTAAACAGTCAAAAACCCTCCTCTCTAACTACAACCGTCATGATAACGCACAGGAATAACACCGTGAGAATCATGACGCGCCTTATGACGGGACATTGTAGGCTTCGCAGCCACCTCAACAAAATTGACATAGTGGATAGTGGACTATGCAGCTTCTGTAGCATAGAGAAAGAAACTTCTTCGCACATATTATGTGAATGTATGGCAATCGCCGGTAAAAGAAAAAAGCTCTTGGGCATGTACATTCTCCCACCAGAGACCATTGCTTCTATAAGTCCGAATAAAATACTGCAATACTTATATACTTATACAATAGATCCACATGGGTCGCAGTACTTTTATACACACCAATAATAATACTAATCGCAAATGTGCATTGGTTTGTCTAATTTAGCAAAGACTGCGTGTTGAAGTTACCTAACACTTTGCAGTGACAATAATATAAAATTTATAACGTTTATAATTTTAATGTGTTTCACTTCGACAAAAACCATTAACTAAAAAATATTAGTTAATCTATTCCCGCCTTCTATAAAGAAATGCGCCCTCCATAATCCAAGTGCGCTCTGCGCTGTTACCAGGTTCCCATTCTCATCTCTGCATTTTCATGCTCCGGGCTGGAAGGCGTTTGACCTGTTGGTAGAATTTTCGAACATAATTTCTCCCCTGTAACACTTTGAGTTTGTAACGCTCGCGCCTATCCTGCTTCCGTTTTTTTTCCGACTAAAGAGACGCCTCTCCACTGTTTTCTTATTCCTGCAGGTTTCCTAATTGGCTCGCGTTGCGGCAGACTGCAGCATTCTGTTGTCGTCATACCATTGCTTATGCGGCGTATGGGGTGGGAAATTTGCCCCAGATTCCGAAAATATCGTCAAGTAGAGTTGGGTTGGTGTAGCAATTCCGAGAGGGGAGCGTAGGATTGTTATTGCAGCTTTGCGAAGCCCAGCTTTTGTCTCTGCCTGCAACAAGATAGTGGTTATTGTCAATTCTGACTCCATGGAACATACGAACGTCGCGACTACTAACTACAATTTATTTCATTAAAATATCTTAATTGGTTTAGAAAATAAGCAAAAAATATGTACATATTGTTCAAGAGCGAATATTGCACAGGCCACAAAATCCAACTTGAACAACAAATTGCGCAACTCGTAGATATCGTATCACCATGTTTGAATACTTATTTTAAAGCCTTTCTTTCAATTGCAATTTAATTCATAAAAATATCTCAATTTGTTTAGAAGATATGATTTTTGCAACGGATTTTCAGCTTTTGAGCCACTGTGCGTCGGGGCGTAGCCCCCTAGTAAAAATATAAGTATCTATTTTTATTATTTTCGTATAGAGTTTAAATAATTGGGATATTATGGCTTGTATTTATCTGTACAGAGCAAAGCTTCTGATCGTGGTCTACTTGACTACACCCTAGAGCGATCTCTGTTAGAGATAAGCGCTGACTCTTGCGCTTACTCTCTCGCGCTTATTCTCGCGCATTTTAATCGCTACTCCCACCAACACTAGTTAAAGTAAAGCGACTTTGCTTAAATCCGCAAGCTTTTGCGTAATAAATATTGTTTTGTATTAGTACGTAGATTAATTGTATTTGTTCATTGGTGTAAGTGTAGAGTAGATGATAATTTGTTACGTACGGCGGACTCTTGCTTTTCTATTAAAACAGCTAAGTAGATAACCAGAGCCCCGTTTAAGATTAATTAGTATAGGATTGGACGTGAATTTCAGGATTTGGCGCCGATCGAGCCCAATATAAGAGGGATCTGCAACCAAATCGAGACAGACTTAAAAAGTCTTAGTGATTGATTACGACAAGAAAGGTTCGAGTGAGAAAAATATAAAAGTCAAAAAACACTCGAAAAGGACGGACATAAGAAAATATTTTAGTAGCGCACCGGGTGCGGCCAAATTGTTCATTGCATGAACGAGTCATGCCAAGTTTTTCCACCACCAGGATTAATATCTGGGTAAGCGTATCGCCGCAAACGGGCGATATTTTTCCCAAAATATTGTTTGATAAACATATTATTTTGTGTAAGATAGACAGCGTGAGGTCTCGACTTAAGTGTACTGTGGTAATAGACCGCGAAAAGGCGGATAATATATTTTTAAAACTAAAAGTAAATTGTGTCTTTGTTTAAATTATCGAAAGTCTCAGCAACTATATATTTAGTGACATTTACCCTGGGCAAAGCTGAGCTATTCTAGCCGTTGTTCCGGACTAACCGGAGGTCGTTACACAATAATAGCTCAATTTCATGTACATCCAAAATATATTCTAGTACTACGTCAAAATATAATGCGTTTAGTATTAATTGTTAAGCCTCACATCAATACCGATAGACGTTGATCGTAACAAGAGACTGCGGTACGCTCCGGCGTGGTGACGAATAACAGAAAGCACGAGGAGAAGAGATTTTGACGGTTAAAGCGGCACTTTGGCCAAGAGCAGGCCCTTTGTGATTCCGACAATGGGATGTAGAATAAACAGGAAAAATTAGGGAATTAGGAAAAGTGAAAAGTACAGGACCAGCTGCTTCTAGTCTAAATGAAAACGAAACGAACTCAGTCGAAATCTAGAACACCATTTGTCGGAATGCACTCGTTATGAATTTTCAAAACGAGTCGAAATCTAGAACAGTCCTGACTAAGTGGTATGGCTACATCGAAATTTTGAGACATACAAAATGCAGTGTTATTATCGATAACAGGGAATTGCTACACTTGGACACGATGATTCCGTATCAACGAGTATAAAAATAGATAGAGTAGAAACAACGGCCGTTAATAAAATTTTTCAGCGAGTGTTGAGCAGATATAAAAATTTGCTCGGGTCATTTAAGCAGATGTAGTTTTGCATGCGTTCAACGAGTATGAAAGAAAAATCCGAACGCCGTCGTCCACACCGCTCTAACGTGTTAAGTTGTTGTTGGCTCTCCATTTAAATTTGATTTTCGAACAGGTAAGCAAAATGTGCGTAAGCACACGGGCGGACATGTGGAGTTTTTTTCTGTGTATTCGACCGAAAGGCAATAGTTTTGAACAGATCGTAATTTTTGTTGCTGTTTGATACATGAGGACTCATGGACAATTTGTACGGTTTTTTAAATGTATTCTTAGTATGAAGATTTTATTAATGGATGGCTTAAAATATGTATATAAAATATTGGTAAATAAATTTAAAATATTTATCTCTCAGAAAGTTGTTGGCAGAAAGAAAAATTAAATTAATTAAGTGGATGTTCGAAAACTTGTGGTAACTCTGCAAGTGAACTTATCGATAGCTGGCCAGTTGGTCAGCTGTTTGGGCAGGTTTGATTTTGCCGCAAATTTGTAGTAAATAGTAATATGTAAGTTTTAATTAAATGGTTTATTTGCAAGTAAAATTAAATATTCTTTTTTTTTTTTTTAAGGGACAAAAAACGCACATCAAAACAAGAAAACATAATGGAGCATTGCAATGGGTTTCAATAAAGAAGAAAGGGTGGAGTAGGATGCGAAATGGACGTCATTGTCCCTGTCCACATGGAAGAAGGTATGCTTTGAAATTATGCTAATGTATTTAGCCATGGATTGATTGGAAGTAGGGTGACCAACCGTCCCGGTTTTCCGGGACGTGTTACCAGGTTTTGACTGCTTGTCCCGGTGTCCCGGTTCGCGCCGTAAAAGTCCCGTTTTTTTTTCTCTAATGCTTATTTAACATTTTCAACAAAGAAATTTAGTGAGATTTACCCTTTTTTTTTTTTTAGATAAAAATAACATTTTCAACAAAGAAATTTAGTGAGATTTACCTTTTTTTTTTTTTAGGGACTTATCCACACAAAATAGTGCGATATATACATATATACATTAAAAAAGCGAGGTGTCGGGAAATGTCCCGGTTTTAGACGAGGAATGTCTTAGATTTGCCTCTTTGGCATATGGTCACCCTAATTGGAAGGCCTCTATTCGGAAAAAACTTTCACATAATTGCAAAGAATGTACTGCAACCTGTGTATGCCCAAATTTTCAGCAGCCTCTTCTCGCGATAGAGGAGGAAATTGCGGTCTTGTGCGGCCTTTTCAAAGATGTTGAAGGCATTGAAAGTGTCAAAACTTTTGGCCATAATGACGATGACATAGATGTCCTGGAAGTAGGCTGCAGCACAGCTGAAGTTGGTGTTGAGGAAGGTCCGTCAAGCTGTAAAAGAAAGCGTGGCCAGTCCAGCGATGCTTTTGAGGACATTTGCTCTGTGCAAAATATAATTTTTAGCTGTGTCTCCTCAACACTGCAGGAAATACTTAAGGAGACAAAAATCACTACGCAAAAATGAAAAAAATAAGTATATTTTAACATATATTTAAAAAAAAAAAAGAGTTCCCTATGAAATGAAAAGACTGAATTATATGACTGAATTAAATACATTTTATTGAAACTATATGAGCATTACACGTTTAAATCGCAGTCATCGTCATTAGCGTCATCTCTGCCATCAACGTTGTTGAGTTCTACCATTGGAAGATTTCGCCTGCTGCAAATGTTATGCAGCGCGCAACAAACACTTTAAATTTTTGCGAAGCGAAGTGGCTCGCATCCATTGCCATAATTTCAATGTTAAAATTGCAAATCTGTGAATAATCAAAATTCTTATTTTTAATATGAAGATAGGGTTTCGTAACTTACCAGCTTTGCATTAATATTGAAGTATCCTTTTCTATTAAAAATGGGTGTTCCTTCCGTACAGGCTTTGCAATTTTTATATGTGTGCGGTCAACGCAACCAATAACACCCAGAATATTGAATTGGCTATAAAAATTTTCCTTCGACAAAATAACGTCTTTGTTCGACATAATTTGGCAAATATATTCTTTACACAAGCACTTTTCCAGATCATCTTGGACATCATGAAGCACTTTTAAAAAAATGCTTCTGCCCATGTTGATGCCATGGTCCTTTGCTACCCATAACTGGTATGAACCAGTGGCAAGGAACCGCAGTGTTGCTGCAACTTGCGTATATGGAGATAAAAAGCGATGTGTCTCTGATATGTATTTTCCACTTTCTCAACAATCATTTCAACTCGATAGAACTCGTATAAAAATAAAAAATTACCGCTTAAAAGGTCAAACTTATATTCATTTTTTAACCCCCGACGCAAAAAGAGGGGTGTTATAAGTTTGACGTGTCTGTCTGTCTGTTTGTTTGTCTGTTTGTTTGTCTGTCTGTCTATGGCATCGTAGCTTCCGAACGCATGCAGTGATTTCAATTTAGTTTTTTTTGTATTAAAGGTGACTTATGTGCGAGTGTTGTTAGATATGTTTGATGAAAATCGGTTGAGCCGTTTAAAAGTTGTGGGGAGTGAAAGTGGGGAGAAAAACATCAACTTTGTCCGATTGGCTTAAAATTTGGTCCTATTGTAACTGACGACGTCACTGATTCGAATCTGAGGTTATTTTTGCTCTATCTCTTCTCGTTTAAAAGTTATGGCCATTTGAAGCTAAAAACATAAACTTTGTCCGATTGGCTTAAAATTTGGTCCTATTGTAGCTGACGACGCCAATGATTCGAATCTGAGGTTATTTTTGCTCTATCTCTTCTCGTTTAGAAGTTATGGCCATTTGAAGCTAAAAATTATTGTTATTGCTATTGTAGCTGACGACGCCACTGATTCGAATCTGAGGTTATTTTTAACCCCCGACGCAAAAAGAGGGGTGTTATAAGTTTGACGTGTCTGTCTGTCTGTTTGTTTGTCTGTCTGTCTATGGCATCGTAGCTCCCGAACGCATGCAGTGATTTCAATTTAGTTTTTTTTGTGTTAAAGGTGACTTATGTGCGAGTGTTGTTAGATATGTTTGATGAAAATCGGTTGAGCCGCTTAAAAGTTGTGGGGAGTGAAAGTGGGGAGAAAAACATCAACTTTGTCCGATTGGCTTAAAATTTGGTCCTATTGTAGCTGACGACGTCACTGATTCGAATCTGAGGTTATTTTTGCTCTATCTCTTCTCGTTTAGAAGTTATGGCCATTTGAAGTTAAAAACATCAACTTTGTCCGATTGGCTTAAAATTTGGTCCTATTGTAGCTGACGACGCCACTGATTCGAATCTGAGGTTATTTTTAACCCCCGACGCAAAAAGAGGGGTGTTATAAGTTTGACGTGTCTGTCTGTTTGTCTGTCTGTCTGTCTATGGCATCGTAACTCCCAAACGCATGCAGTGATTTCCATTTGGTTTTTTTTTTGTATTAAAGGTGACTTATGTGCGAGTGTTCTTAGACATGTTTGATGAAAATCGGTTGAGCCGTTTAAAAGTTGTGGGAGTGAATGCGTAAAAAAAAAGCAAACGAGCTTGACCTTAAATGTAATCTATACCTTAACAAGAATCTAAATTATAGTGAGTATATTATGATATACTAAAGTCTAACTTAACCTAACCTACCTATAAAAAGTATGAAATAAAAAATTAAATTAAAAATTTAAAAAACCCCCGAACTTAAGTAATTTTCATTTAAAAAGTAAAAATAATAAAAGAAACGTAATGTTAAAGTACCTAAGAATCTGTTAATAATTCTAAAAAAATACGTCGCGTTGGGGGACCGCTCCTAACTAACAATTTAAATACAATTAGTCTAATTAAGCAACAAAGATTAACTAAAAAAACAAATTTAGAAAATACTTCAAAAACTTTCATAGAATTACTTCAAAAAATTTGCATGCAAGATACGACCGTCAACGACGTCTGCCCTCGCGTGTCCCCCAACGCGACGTATTTTTTTTAGAATTATTAACAGTGTCTTAGGTACTTTAACATTACGTTTCTTTTATTATTTTATACTTTTTAAATGAAAATTACTTAAGTTCGGGGGTTTTTTAAATTTTTAATTTAATTTTATATATTACAAACTTACTTGGAATTTAACTGTTTTGTTAAATTTACATTTGCTCGCAACTCCAAATACTGTGACCGCTGGCATTTTTTAATTTTATTTGTATATTTAAAATTTGACATATATGATATAAAAATCAAAAAGATAAACAAACTTCTCACACATCTGTTTTATGCAAATGATTATCTATAGCACTCGAAATGAAAACGATTCGAAGCCGATTCGAACTCAGTCGAAATCTAGAACACCATTTGTCTGAATGCACTCTGTTTGGTCAAACTCATATACATTTAAAACACACCTCGGATTTATAAAATATCACTCAATAATAACATAACTATAAACATTAACATAAACATAACATTTTCTCTCACTCTCACTATCGTTTGCACTCTGTTGAAATCATAAGCCTGCATGTTCCAAAATAGAATTAATAAAACACTTGTCAATTGTCATTAACACATATCGGTCGTGTCGCTCTTCTTTTTGGTTGTCTTGCACTTTGGCCATAAGGCATAAGCATATATGTAAATGCTAAAACGGTCTGAGTTTTGCACGGCCCATCCTATATATTTGTCTCGGTCACGAAAACGCTTTTGACCCTACATTGGCGCTAAACGTGAGGCAGGTGCATTAATTTTGGACATTTAAAATATTGAAATAAGAAAAAAGTGCTACAAACAACTTTGTCGAAATTGCGAGAACGCAATTGGTACCACTGTGTCGCGCAATTAGAGCTGATACATCGTTTTTTCGTCGCATAAATCTACAAGGGTTTATGCAGCCCATTGAATTTGCTGTATAAGTTAACACAACACTTCACCCCCAACTCCCACGCTATTTCAAGTACTCATACTAATCTCTCATCGCATACTCAATCGAAGGCGACACTGGACACCACGAGCATCTGGCATCGATCAACGGATAGACCCTCAACAACGATCCGCGGCTAGAACCTCAACAACGCTCAACGACTAGACCCTCAGCGACGAAAGGCGACTCCAGACGATCAGCCACTTGACATCGTCAGCGGCTAGGCCCTTTGCGACGCTCAGCGGCTAGTTCTCCGGCGACAAAAGGCGACACCGGACGATGCCGCCACTTGACAGCGTCGGCGGATAAACCCTTGACCCTTGAGCAGCGGCAGCGCAGCCGTAACCATAAAATATCAAAAACGGCAGCGCCGCATCCAGCATGAGCATTGTCAGCATTTCCTAGTTATAAATACAACTGTTAGAGAATTAAGACCTTAGTCATTGTTAGAGTTTACACTAAGGTCTGTCGAGGCATTTCCGCTGCAGTCAGGTCTGCCAAGGCAGTCCTGCTGTAGGCGGTTTTGTGACAGTCCTGTTCTTTCTATCATCCCAATTTTGTTTTAAGTTAAATATTAAAATTTTGAATAAAGTTCTTTTTTAAAATAAAAAGTGATTTTATAATTTATATCTTGCATATACATAGACATTGGAAATCCGACATCTTTCTCGTGCAACTATCTGGAAGGCGGCAAATATATTGGAATATCCGTTATAATTGGCGTCAACAATACGCACATACATTTACATATATTGCATATACCTATTGCATTGTTGGTTGGATTCGTACAAACAGATTTGCTTTGCTAATCTGCGCTGCAAAAGAACAGTTACATTTCACCTTTGCTGTTTACCACTGCAGTTCTCATTGCTATCGTTTATTGCCACTCTTCTAACTGCTCGCATCACAGCAGTTATTTTCACTATCGTCTTCTTACTGCTCGCATCACAGCAGTTATCTTCGCTTTCGTTTGTTGCTGCTCTTCTTACTGCTCTCATAGCTGCTGCGTCGTCGCGTCGCTGCTGCTCAGTCTAACTGCTTCATCGTCTCTTTTACTTATTTTCGTTTCGGCAGTTTGGTTGTTGGATTTGGATTATCAGTAAATTGGCAGTTCTATTTCGTTTTTGAGCAACAAACATTCGAGGTGTGTTCAAAAAGTAAGGCGACTTTTCAATTTTCTGGCCGCTTCCATTGGGGCGATTGGGCTTTGGTTTCGATATCATAACCATATACCCATGATTCGTCACCAATTATGACCCTTTTGAGTCAATCTGGGTCGACGTTGACGTCATTCAACAGTTCTTGAGCGATGCTCATGCGACGATTCTTTTGGTCAAAATTTAGCAATTTCGGAACAAACTTCGCTGACACACGTCTCATGCCCAAAACGTTAGAAAAAAATTCATGGCACGAGCCAAGCGATATACCGACATCCTCAGCAACTTCTCTGATACTGATTCGACGATTTTCGAAAACAATTTTCTTCACGCGTGAATGCTTTCATCAGTTGTTGACGTGCTTGGGGGCGTCCAGACCGAGGCTCGTCATTGGCATCTTCCCATCCATCTTGGAAGAGTTTGTACCACTTGTAAACATTTTTTTTACTCAGAACAGTTTCACCGTATGCTACAGTCAACATTTCAAGTGTTACGGAGCACTTAATTTTATTTTTTATTTATTATTTTCCGTTGATCCATATTTTTCGATAGCAAAAAATCGCCGAGCACGCAAAGCACTTATAACCTTTATGCCTCTCACAACCAAACAAAAAATGCCATTCATTTGCATTTGGTACAGATGTTCGGGAAGAGTGTACCAACACAACAAAATAAAAAAAATCGATCATCGAAAATACGTTGCCCGCGAAATTTAAAAAGTCACCTTACTTTTTGAACACACCTCGTACACACATTCATATTATGCATCACTGACGTTTGTTTACATTTTGCAAGCGCAAAGATCAAATATAAAATTATTTCGGTTAAGGTTGCAACAAACATAACGTTATATAAATCAAATAAAAACGTCAATTGAATCATCATTGACTGTTCGTGTTGCGTCGTCACCAAGCTTGCCTAGACTTTAATGGAAATTGCGCAGATTACAAAAAATTTATAACGTCGTTCAACCAAATCATTGCTCGTGAGACCTCGCTATGCAACATAGAAAAGTTCAACCATTTGTTAAATTGTCTAAAGGGCCCTGCGGTGAGAACATTTCAAATAACAAATGAAAATTATCCTAAAGCAAAAGCTCATCTAAATGAACGATATGATAATCCCGCACTAACATTTCTAGATCAAGTCGAAGCTGTTTTTAATCTTCCGACTGTCAATAAACCTGATGGTCATCAGTTGCGAAGTTTAATGGACAAGGCCACAGCACTTGGATCACTCTCGTCTCTGGGCTCAGGTACAGATATAGCACAGGCATGTTCATCTACGTCGTTATTTTCAAGTGCGATCAACAATCTAATAACAAATGGAACGAAGCCATGGATTTATTTTCGTTGCCCAAATGGGAACAAGTCACACAAGCAATGGAACGTCATTGTCAATTTCTGGAATCCAGCGGCATCACATCACAGAATCAATAGAAAAATCAGAAGCAGAGGCGTAGTGGCAAGCCTGGTCAAATTCCTACATTTGCAATAACTAACTCATCATGTGCTCTATGTTCAAGTTTTGCCCATCAAAATATCGTTGTTGCAGCTACTACTACTGCATTTCAATCAAATGTACTGGAAACGCCACCACCAAGTTCGCAACCTTTGAATATTGCAAAACATTCGCACATAGAAGAATCGCAAGGTGGTCAAATCATTCTCGCAACTGCAATGGTTCTTGTAAGAGACACGTCAGGTGCGTACAAGTTAGGCAGAGCGTTGCTTGATTCTTGTTCACAGGTTAACTTTATGACCAATGAATATGCACAACGACTTCATTTACGCCAAGATAAACAAAACGTTAATATTCGTAGTATCGGAGATTCAACTACCAACATTAAAACGCGCACAATCACTTCGATGAAATCACGCCATTCACAATTTGAAGCAGCATTACAATTTTGTGTAACATCGCAAATCGCTTATCAACCTGATGCTGGAATAGACACATCTAGTTGGAACCTTCCACAAAATACTGCACTCGCCGGTGAGCAGTTCTACAAATCTCGTCGCTACAATCTTTTACTTGGCACGGAAGCATTCTTTGATTGTTTAGCAGTTGGTCAAATTAAACTTGGCAAAAGCCGACCAACGCTTCAGAAAACCCTATTTGGATGGATCGTGGCCGGCAGATATATAAATCAACAAAAAGCGGAATGCCTTTGAATCTGTAGATACCGCTGTACCGCCTGTTCAGCCACATCATCAAGTTTGCGAAGACATATATACGAAAACAACTCATCAACTTGCCGATGGACGAATTGTGGTCAGTTTTCCATACAAAGAAAATCCAGACTGCCTTGAAAATTCTAGCGACATTGCTCGTCGTAGATTTTTTGCATTAGAAAAACGTTTGCAACACCAGCCTGAGATCAAGTCACAATAGATCAACTTAGCGCAAGATCGTTAGATCATGCGTGCCTTGTGTACGTAAAATTTCATGTTTAAGCCTTAAACTCAATCTATTATTGAAACTTATTGAGCATCAGAAGAAATAACATTTCGATTTATTCCCCCTAGATCACTACACTTCGGATCCAGTCAAAAGCGCTAAAGGTCTACTTATGCACACGTTAATGAACACACGTTTTACGTTCGAAGAACTTAACACGGCCGTGGTCGAAGTTGAAGTTGTTCTTAATTCGCGCCCTTTATCGCCACTCTCATCAGATCCAAATGACCTCGCAGCTCTAACTGCAGGACATTCTTAACTGGGGATGCTCCACGCGCTTTGCCTGAACGTGCAGTTCATGATGCCAAAATAAGTAACTTGGATCGCTACGAGCAGATTGCCGCCGTCAAGCAACAATTCTGGCGCCAATGGTCTGCAAAGTACGCCAACGAACTACGTTCTAGATCAAACGTCAATATCACCGAACCTTGTTGTGGGAGCGATGGTGATAATTCACTAAGACAACATACCCCCTCAACGTTGGAGAATCGGCGTGTTGAATCTTTTGTGTGTGGCAAAGACAACCGTGTCGCGTTGCAAACACTCGCACACCTTCTGGGATTTGCTGCCGCTCAATACAAAAATCAATTGAAAGAGGGTCTTTCAAAGTGGTCCGGGATGTTCGGTCAAACTCATATACACTTTTAATGCACCTCGCATTCATAAAATAGCACTCCTAATTGGGAATATCCAAATTAATTAATGTTATCAACAAAAATTCATAAAACCCTTGCTTAGTAATAGCTAATGCTGATAAAACTCATAAAAAGATTGATATTTTAATTTGAAAAAACCCATTAATGCCACCTAAATTAATTTTGCAATTTTTTTTAATGTTTTAGGAAAATTTAGATGTGCTCAATTGAACGAATCAAGGTTTATTTTCATTATATATTTTTATTACAAAAAATGTGTATTAAAATTGTGTATACATGCAAAGCCAAAATGAGTGAAATGAAAGTAAGGTGTTCTGGATTTAGACAAAACAGAACTTCGAAATGTGTATTGTGTTGTCCTTTAGAAAGATGTTGGCAGAAAGAAAAACTAAATTAATAAAGTGGATGTTCGAAAACTTGTGGTAACTCTACAAGTTACTTGTAGATGGTTGATCAGCTGGCAATTTGCTTGGAATTTGGCGCACTTTTTAAACAAACAACAATGATCCGCTTTTTTTTAGTTAATTGTGGTAATACATTTTTGAAGGGGCAAAAAAGGAAGTGAAAAGCAAAACACAATACCAATTGTATGATGATGCTTCCATTTAAATTTAGCGACATATAAACAAACATAAACAACACAGCTGCTTTGAAATCTGAAACACCATTTGTCGGAATGCACTTGTTATGACTTTTCAAAATGAGTCGATATCTAGAACAGGCCTGATTTAAATGTTATATAATTTTAGCCATTTTTTGACTTTCTAGTGACAGTTTCCAATCTTATTCAACTACACCCTTGTTTTAAGAATATATTATAAAAATCATACAATTTGTCCATGCGTCCTCCTTGCCCATAAAGAATCAAACAGTACAATCTGTTCAAACTATTGTCTTTCGGTCAAATACACAGATAAAATTCCACATGTCCGCCCGCCCCTTGTTTTCATAATCATGCTTTACATGTTCGAGAAACAAATTTAAATGGAGAGCCAACAACAACTTAACACGGTGGAGCTTGCAAACTACAACTGCATAAATGACCCCAGCGAATCCGCAATAATTCCTCAACACTCGCTGAAAAAATTTGCTTAACGGCCAATTGTTCCTCTCTATGTACTTTAATACTCGTTGCTAACATGTTAGTGCTGTAAAATTGCGGTACCAGATATTATCGCTACTATCGATAACAAGTGCCCCTTTTTTCAGTCACACGGCAACACTTCTAACATCTCAGCCACAATAACAAAATTTACAGCGCGCCCTTAAAGGACGCAAGCAAAGGTGCGACCCCAAAAACATGGCAGTCATTATCAAAATTAGCTTCCTGTCTATTAAGTATTTGAGTAACAAATTTGAGGAGTAGGAAGATTACCTCTGAGGCCAATACATGTAAATGCATGCGTATATAAGAATTGGCTCATATACATGCCAACACATGCATATGGATGTATTTATGTTCTCAAGCAAAGAACACTTATTCACATGCATACATATGTACATATAAATTTTTTGCATTTTTGGCAGTCTAAAATTAGCCTCATCTGGCAACTCTGCCACTAAAAGCACATTACGGGGAAAAAGCTTTTTCGTTCAGTCTTAATGTTTGCGGCATTGATTGGTATAGTGGTTGATTCGTCCGGCTCGCGTTGTTGCATGTGCAGCAATTTTAAAGAACATCAGTAACTGTTATCTAAAGTTTGTTTTGATTATTGTGTCAAGCGGTAAATGCAAAATTTTTGTGGTTTTGAATCTTATTAAAGGATATAAAATAACGTAATGGTTGTGTAATTTAGCTTTCACTCGCATAAAATTATGCATAATGTGTACTAAAAACCGAATCGGAATTCGCTTTCCTATGTGTAAGTGTATATGCATGTTCATGATGTGTTCGTTTGCATAGGTTTGTATCTATGTATAGTTTTGTTTTTATGTGTATGTGTACTTGCAAACATATGCATGTATACACGTCGTTTGTAATTATGTGTGCTGCATCTTTCCATATGTGTAAAGGTGGCACGTGTATGCAAGCCTATGTAACATATATATATTTGAAATATATGTATGTTTATATTTATATAGTAGCATTATATATCCATATATATATATATATATATATATATATATATATATAAGGCTATGTATATTGATGAACATGCGAATATATTCATGTATGAAAATATTCATGTGTGTATGCATGGTCTACATGGTATATAGTGGGACCAAGTAAAAAGCATTTTTGGTAAATCCAAAAAATAAAAATAAAACACCACTTGCATCTAGTATACCTTTTATTTTTGTTTTTACTTTTTGTAGTCGGTCTAAGGCATCAGATCCATGGTTATTTCTTGTGAGAGTTCCTTATACATCATACATACTGTATAAGTAATGTAGTATAGTATATAACGGTATGTATAAATAAGAGTTTTTGTATTTGTTTCAATTGATATTGTATGTACGAATGATTTGTGTGTAGCAAGTAATTTAAACATTTACTTAACTTTGCATGTAGTGTATACATATGCATCGTTAGGCATTTACTATGAATGTTGCAATGCTACTTTTTATTTAGTAGATTTATACATATTTTGTAAATAAATTTGTCTATATTTGCTATTCTGGTTCTTATGGTACAAAGGGTATATTAAGTTTGGGTAATATACATCCTTTTAAATCGAACAAATCTGGTTAGATGTTTAAGGATGCCATGACCAGGTACTATGAAATTGCGTCGAGAGAAATAGTGTCAGTTGCCCTTTAAAAATGGGTTTATATCAGGGAAAAGGATCACCTTCTACTGCAATGCTATACAACATCCAAAGTATCTCTTGCCTACTATGACCTCACTTTCGGAATTGAATTCAAATAGTCACGCAAAGCGTTAAGACAGCGTCATTATAGTATTCCTTCCTTCGTATTGTAGCCGGCCACTTTTTCTATTCAGAAACAGAGGGGAGCCTAGCTTGGCAGCAAAGTTTTTTTATTTGAGTTATTGGTAATCACCCATTAAGCACATAACCAGCGTTGATTTTTTTTTTAATATTTTAATATTTTATATCAAAAAGGTAGAGTCGGGGGGTTTTTCCTGGTTTTTCTATGGAATGATCGGTATTGGCTGCATTTAGGTGTTTCGCCATCTTGTCAACCCTTACGCAGTATAGGAATTTGTCATTTTCTAGCTCATATTTAACTGTTTCAGCTAGACTGCATCTAAATATGTTAAAAATTTTCATATTAAGTTATTTGGCATTGGCATTGTGTAAATTTAAACCTGCAACGGTACAATTTTGCACACTATTACCATTTTTTAGTAAGTCCAGTAACTAGTAGTGGAACCACATTTAGGACTAGTAACTAGGAGTGGAACCACATTTCACATTGAGGTCACTGATCTGAACCTCTGAATAAGATCCATCCTTGGGATAAAGGATGGTGAACTTTTCTATTGAGGATAGATCATTCAAATTCTTTTCAATTTGAGCGTTGCCAAGTAGGTTTTAACCGGATTGGCAACGTGAGGTCGAGCGTTATCATGCAGTAGAATCACTTCTTCGCCGCTGTTCGTATTGTAGCCGTGAATATTCCTTCGCAGCGTGAATATTCGGCCGAGCCAATGATGTGGAAACATGAGAAGGTAGTCCCCAAGATTTTTTCCTCTTTGGGTTGCTGTAATGAATCCATTTTTCATCACCCCTCACGATGCGATGAAGAAAACTTATCCTTGTTTGTCGCCGGAGCAGTTGGAAATGGCTTGGCTGGTAACTCCTAATGCTGAAGCAAGCTCTTCTTGCTTTTGGCACGAAACCTCATCGAGCAAAGCCTCTAATTCAGCATCTTTGAAGGTTTTGGGTCTTCCGAAATAACCGTCTTTAAAGCGACGAATACAATCACGGCGCGTTGTTTCGCTTAGAGCAGCATCTCCGTACACTTTTTGGAGCTCTCGAAGAAATTCAACACTTCCCGCCAATGACGATTGTTTGGCGCAGAATTAGACATTTTTACAGATCCAAATGTAAAATGCAAAAAGAAGTTCACTAATATGTTATAACGGGTAGTTTACCATATATCTAAGCTTGGTTAATAAAGTTTTGAGTATGTCAAAGTCGACCAGCATTTACTGCTATAGCCATTGACAAACAGCGAGAGCTTAGTTGCGCACCTAATATGTAAAGGAAGAATGTGGCAGACCTCAATTGCATAATGATTATCATAACATATGTAGGTAAGCGATTAAGCCATGTCCGTCCGTCCAACTGTAGAGCTAGAAACAAGAAACATTACCAGCTGGTGCGCATATGAAGATGAAACTTGTTGATTCATATCGATATCTTTCCCCGTTCCCCCGCAATAGATTTTCGCCTTTTTTAGCCATATCGTTTCAAATTTTCATCTGCAATTTACCAGAGCAATACTTTATGATTAAATACATATAGAGATCTCAGAGATAGTGATAGCTACAGCAACCAAACTTTCACATTAGATCCCTTATTTAATTTTTTTTCATATCGGGGCTATATTATATATATCAGACGACCTCGTAAAAAACAAAAAGTTTTAGATGGATAATTCGTTTGTTTGTGAAAATATCGTAGCCAAATTTGGCACTCAATAGTTTATTACAGTTCCTAAGAGCTGTGCAAAATTTAATCAAAATAGGTTGACTATCATACAGCTCCCATAGGAATGAAGGGGGAAAAAAATCTTTTTGGTTAAAAATTCGCTGTTGGTTGTTTATGAAGGTATCGTAACCTTAATTGACATCAAATGACTTTTGATGTTCTTAAGCAATGCACTGGAATTTATTGCAAGCTAGTGGTACAGGGTATCCCAAAGTTGTCCGCGCCCGACGTTAACGTACACCATCATTATTTCACTTTTTTTGTCAACTGCTAAATTTTGCGGTGGAAACGTTGGTTGGGGGGTAAGGACCTCAGAATTGACAAAAAAAAATCGATTTTTTCTTTCATTTCTTTTTAATATAGACTCAATTTTGAATCGAATGCAACAAATCGCACATTTTTCCGAAATATAGAAGTGGTCGAAATTTAGCGTTAAAGTAAGAGAGTATGCGTGTGAGTATAAAAAGTTAGTCTTTTTGTTTTTTGCTTCTCCTGAAAAGTATGCTATTTTAAACGTTTGCCCAAATTCCAAGAGCTACATGTCTGATTTTTTTATTTTGATTGTGGCGTCACCGTGGATCTACCCTATAGAGGGAATTTAAAATTCAATGTTGTTTTTGATGTAGAAAAGAAAATATCGATTAAAAAATCTTCAAAATCAACAAAAACGTTGTGTAGACTGTAAATAATTTTTTTTTTAATATCCTTCAATAATGGGTCATTTGCCATCAATAAATAATACATGGAAACTCGGCAGAAGTCCTTACCCCCTAATAGAAAACTAATTGTTATATGTAGCGATGAGCACGCCTCGGTTCTTTGGCTCCAAGCGAATTGTATAAAAACAAAATACACGCAGTGTGTGCGCTTCGGCCAATTCGAGGATGCTTGTGTGATCCGAAAGGGACGAAAATGTCGCGCTAATACACTGAGCAAAAAATGTAGCTAATTTGGCAACTATAAGACCGAGTTATTTCTTTGGTAAATTACATAAATTACAAAAAAACAAACATTGTATTACATTGCCTTCTTGTGTTGCCTATTCTCATATTTTTTCTAAAAATTATTTTTAGAGTGATGAATTTTACCACACGTGCTCGTAAAAGATTGAACTACTCTTGTGGGAAGTTGGATCCTCCATAGATTTTTATGAGATCGCTTGTGTTGCCAGATTCTCATATTTTGGCCAAAAATCTGGCATTTCCAAAATAATTTGTAGAGGGATGAAATTTTATACACCTGTTAGGAAACAAATTTAAAAAAAAAAACAAAACATCAATTTGTGTTTTAAAAGCTTCTTTTTTTTAGCATATTCTTTTAAAATCCGAAAATATCGAGAGGTACCCTTAAAGCAAAGTAGCCCAATTATAAAATAACCAACGAAATATTAATAACTTCTCAAATATAATTAAAACCAAAAAGTTGTAACGCTCAATTTTAATTTTTTTTAAGTATCATTTATAAATATTATAATAAAGTGAAGATTTGTAGCTACACGTATGATGGTTAATGCAGGGCATATACGAGGTGTGTTCAAAAATTAATGTAACTTTTCAAATTTCGCGTGCTACGCATTTTCGATTATCGATTTTTTTTTTGTTTTGTTGTGTTGGTACACTCTTCTCGAACATCTGTACCAAATTTCAAGTGAATGGCATTTTTTGTTTGGTTGTGAGAGGCGTAAAGGTTATAAGTGTTTTGCGTGCTCGGCGATTTTTTTTGTTCGGTCTTGGCTCTTTTGGCCGCTTCCATTGGGACGATTGATCTTTGGTTTCGATATCATAACCATATACCCATGATTCGTCACCAGTTATGACCCTTTTGAGTAAATCTGGGTCGACGTTGACGTCATTCAACAGTTCTTGAGCGATGCTCATGCGACGATTCTTTTGGTCAATATTTAGCAATTTCGGAACAAACTTCGCTGACACACGTCTCATGCCCAGAACGCTAGAAAAAATTTCATGGCACGAGCCAAGCGATATACCGACATCCTCAGCAACTTCTCTGATAGTGATTCGACGATTTTCCAAAACAATTTTCTTCACGCGTGAACGTTTTCATCAGTTGTTGACGTGCTTGGGCGTCCAGAACGAAGCTCGTCATTGGCATCTTCCCGGCCATCTTGGAAGAGTTTGTACCACTTGTAAACATTTTTTTTACTCAGAACAGTTTCACCGTATGCTACAGTCAACATTTCAAGTGTTACGGAGCACTTAATTTTATTTTTTACACAAAATTTGATGCAAATCCGTTGATCTATATTTTTCGATAGCAAAAAATCGACGAGCACGCAAAACACTTATAACCTTTACGCCTCTCACAACCAATAAAAAAAGTGTCATTCGCTTGAAATTTGGTACAGATGTTCGGGAAGAGTGTACCAACACAACAAAACAAAAAAATCGATAATCGAAAATACGTTGCCCGCGAAATTTGAAAAGTCACATTAGTTTTTGAACACACCTCGTACATACGTACTAGGATTTAAAAGAGAGTATGTAATTGCATTTTTTTTTTTCTTGCCCAGTTTTTTGTTTGATTACTCAAAAACTATTTATTGAAATTTAAAATACTCTAAAGCGGTACTTGGATATATTTGCGAATAAAAAATACAGATTTTACGGTACAAGCAGATTTGGCGAATATCAGCAATTTCTACATTTTTTTAACTTTGAACAGTTATTGTATTTAAAAATTCGGCTTTAAACTTAGAACAGGGTCCCAAGCAATCCCCAATGTTTAACAACTTCGTATTATTTTTCAGTTCAAAAAATACAAAATACATGAGAAAGACTTTTATACATGTGTATAAACTGTATTTTCCATGGCGATTGAATACTAAATATTCGATTTTTTTCTTTGTAGATTTGACATTTAATAATTCATCTCAATGTGTCCAAATTTTGGGAAATTGAATATTGAAAAGAAGAACGGCAATCGAGAGGTACATCAAAACTTTTGAATTTAAATGGACGCCAACTAAATAGGAGATGATAGTGGAAAGTTTTTTGTACGAAAAATTCCCACTTACTAGTAGTTCCTCCACGTTTACACTTAAACTAAGGTCTATAAAAGCAACAGTAGGGATTAAGTTACTAAAACGAGTGAACAAATGCATCAGTACAGAAACAAAAGAGTATAAACATCTATATTTTATTACATTTCCGATAAGTGATTTAGAAGAGCAGTTACTAAGAGACAGCAAGGTAATGGCTTCTAAAGCAGCAACGGAAAACCTAATAGTAACAACCATAACGGGAGAATCATATTTGGATGGTAAACCACAACAAGATAGCAATGAATCCAAAACAATTCAACAGTTAAGCAATGCTTCTAGCTGTCCCCATAATAGTGGTGGGCATCTAAACAAAAAAAAGAGCAGTTTGTCGTTCCGAGATATCGAAAGGGCAGCTTCGGACAGAAAACGGTCAATGTGTATTGCTCAGAATCAGACAGATGGAATTAATGAAAACCTATCTCAACATTTTCATGAGAAAGACCATAGTGGAGTAAATAGTGAATGCCGAACATTACGTAATTTGTGCCAAGGGGTTAAACCAGAAAGCAGTGATTGCAGTGCAAAAATGCCAAAAACGGTTCCCCAAGAAAATATAAGTACATTCACTGAATCAAATCACTTAGACAACCATGCGAAAAAAAATCCGATGGACTTGCACTTGAAATTAGCAGACGAAGCAGTGAAATCTTCTTTAAGTCGCGAGGCTATTGAGGAATGTGACTACAATGAAAGTCACGGAAGAGATTTAATCGAAAAAGCTGGAGAAAACTCTAGTTGCCATACTGCAAAGTCGCTTAAATTATCCAAAGATGATCCGTCTTCTTCCTACGGGGATAAAACATACGCGGCTCCTGAGCAAGCACTCGTTACTAGCGTTGAGTTAGTTGTACCTCCTCCTCGTCAACCAACTTTAGTATTCGACGAGTCTTCTGTGACTACAAGACTACAATTCGACACCGGCGCCTTTAACTCTACTTCCAATTCAATGGGAAAAAATAAAACCGATGGTTGTGAAACAGACTCTAGCTTGAGTTTAAAAAATTCTACTAACTTAACTTTATCAGCAGCGGCAGGTGATACTTTGTTGACGGAACGACGCGACACCGTTTGGGATTCCCAGAATGATTACAAGGAGAGCCAAGCCACTACATCCAACAGTATAGTAATGGAGAGTACTGAGAACAGTGCTTTTGAGAAGCCACAACAACATAGCTACCCTCCCTCTGAACACTTGCTCGCATCTGATATTTATCGTACACAATCTCTGCAAGTACGACCTTCAGAAACCGAAGCATTCACACAAATTGATCCAACACCTCAACAGCATGAACATGCTCAACAGCAATACAATCATGAGCAAATTGCTCAGCAACATCACCAGCATCATGTTCTCCAAGCCACTATGTATCCGCAAATAATGCACCAGCAGGAGGCTAACAGCAATACGACAAATCATATGCAACCACATTATCAAGACTATAGCCAACAGAATTACTCACATCTGTTTGTTGTTCATCATCTCGACCCGTCCCAACAGTCACATCATGTGCAGCAGCAACATCACCATCAACTAGAAGCACATACACGACAGCAACAACCGCTGCAGCCTCACTACCATCAGCACCACCTTCAAAACTATCATGAAATCTTAATGGATGATTTTCACGACGATTCTGGATTAGCCTATAAACTGTGAGTAATGTATGATAACATACTTTTGCACTTATTTAGTTGACAAAAAAAAAGAAACGTTCGAGAAAATGATTTATTTTGGGAGCAAAGATTAAGATTTGTAACCATTAAACCATTATCTTCTGGTTTTGTTTAAATTAATAAACATATCGGATCACCATTCCTGAATAAATGTGAAAAGAGTATATTGAGTTAGTTGAGAAAAATTTTGTATGTTGCGCCTAAACGAAAATAGAGAGAACAATAAAAAATAATAATTTGACCATGATTTTCTGTCTGTATTGAGACATCAAATTTTACAGCACAAGGAAGGAAGTCGTACATGGCCTAGTAACTACACTCTATTTTTGCACATGCATTATATATTTTATATGGACCACTCTTTCCTGCAGAATTTTTTAAGCAACAACATTGAAGTCGGACAAGGCCTTTCCTTTTCTGAACATCCCCTATGCGAGCAAATTTTAAAATCCGATGAATCTTTGGAAGTTATTGGACTCCACAGCCAAGGAAAGTATGTTGAAACTTAGAGCTCAACATACTCTAGTCATTTGCGTTGACTGCATTGTCACTTAAACAAAGATCGATATGATTTCTAATCTGGACTTTCCTCATTTTTACCATTCAATGTGTGGATGAATGAATAGATCATTTACGTTTTAGCCTGTAGTGCTTTTGCGCAAATCAACATCTAAACTCAACCACAATTATCTTCTTGCAAGGGATTAATGTATGTTAGTAACAGGCTGCAGAATGAGTGGCAGACCATATGTTGTTCATACCACAGTGTTAATAACCTCAGGTGATGATTGACCCATGTCCGTCTGTCTGTCCATACGAGCACCTAAAAACTAATACAAAAGGTTAGGTTAGGTTACACTGGCCGGCCACAACAGAGTGCAGCCTAGCATAGACCTTTTGGTCCTTAGCTGTGCCAGATTCGAGGTTATTACGCAAAGTGATGGTCAGTTAAAAATTTTACTTTTTTAGCGAAATGAAGTATCCGCCCAACTTGTAGCCTGGCCACATCTTCTAGACCGACAAACGCTGATTCTCCTAGGGTGGTCAGACGATGTCTAGAGATGGCTGGGCAGTCGCAGAGGACGTGTGCTAGGGTCTCAGGGACTTCCGGATCCCTGCAGATCCTGCATGATTCGCTTGCCGTTAGTCCCATCCTATGCGCATGCTTCGCTAAGAGGCAGTGTCCTGTTAGCACACCCGTGATGGTCCTGCATTCAGTGCGTGAGAGTTTCATTATAAAGTTACTTTGTTTCCTGCCGTAATGAGCCAGCATGATTTTCGCTGTGTGACAGCTGTCTAGATTTTTCCATCTAGCTTCAGCTCTGCGCTTCATGTTGCACTCCAGCATAACGTAGAGATGTTTGATCGGTCGGCGTACGTCGTGTATTTGTCCCTCCGGAAGCTCAACACCGCTTTTGGCAATTACATCCACCATTTCATTCCCCATTATGCCTTTATGTCCAGGCACCCAGCAGATATGCAGTTTACGAGCCGCAGCTAATCTCTGGATGACTGCCTGGCATTCAAGGACTTGGAAGGAGGATGTACAGTGCGATACAATAGCCTTGATAGCGGCTTGACTGTCTATAAAGAGGTTAATCTTTGTTCCAGTTGAAGTGTTGGTGCATGCCAACTCAGCCGCCTTCATTGCGGCGAATACTTCAGCCTGGAAGATGCTGCAGTGGTCCGGAAGCCTGTAACTTTGACTTACATTAAACTCGGAGCAGTATACTCCAGCACCAACGCCCTTTTCCATCTTTGAGCCGTCAGTAAATAGGTTATAGGTATTGTGACTGGGTATAAGGCCTCTACGCCAGCCGTCTTCCTCCATCGTCACCTTTACCCTTTTCCCAAGTTGTAGCTGCGGTATGACATAGTCAATTTCGTCAGAGAGTCCCTGTCCTATTGAACTATGTCCGTAGCGAATGTTCTTAAAAAGACCCGCCGCTTTTAGGCGCCCAGCTGTACGAGCAGCTGAGTACTCCACGAAGAGGTCAATCGGAAGTAAGTCTAAAATGATGTTTAGCGCCGCTGTGGGTGTTGACCGGAGAGCCCCTGTAGTGCACAGCGATGCAAGTCGCTGAACGCGTGCCAGTGGCTTCAGGTACGTCGTTTTGTTTGTCGCCTTCCACCAAACTAGGACGCCGTAGAGCAGTATCGGACGAACAATTGCCATGTAGCACCAATGCATTAGAGTGGGTGAGAGGCCCCAAGTGCAGCCCAGCATCTTTTTACATGCGTATAGGGCATTACTGGCCTTTTTCACACGCTCTTCCACATTGGCCTTCCACAGCAGCTTGTTATCCAGAACCACTCCTAGGTATCTAGTTTGCGTTTTCAGGGTCAGTAGAGAGCCGTTTAGTCTAGGTGGGGTCCACTGCGGGGTTTTGTATTTCCTGGTGAAGAGCGGTAGGTCCGTCTTCTCCGGATTAACGTCTAGCCCTGCATTAGTGGCTAATACAAAAACGTTATTGTGAAAATAAATAAAAACGGCTTGAAAATCAAATGTTTAAATATATTTTTGTTAAATATAAAATAATAAATAATTCCCTGTTAGACCCCTTTGAGGAGGGGCATAGGGGATCTCTATTAATAACTGTTCGAACAGAAAAGGGCACTACAGTTAGTAGAGACTTTCATGTTAAATATACCACATTTTTATACCATGTACCATATGGTACAAAGGGTACATATCCTGTGCCGGTTTGTAAAAAATTGAAATGATAAACAAATTGGTAAAATCCGAAAAAAATGACTACAATTTGTAAACAAATTTAAAAATTATAGTTTAAAAAACTAAAAAAACACGCTTTTATTGCCAATCGAACTAAAAACTAGAAAATAATTTTTGATGACAAAGAGTTGAATATAACTGTAGTAGAAGATGAAACAATCAATCATAATGAATCTCCTCAAAACAAAATTATAATAAAATTTAAGTTATTAACACAATAATTCAATTCAGAGTAAAAAGCGTGGGGTGCTTGATATTTTAAAATATTACAATCATTTTATTGGCTACTATCTATGAGAGGATAGTTATGAACTATAGTAAAATGCACCCCACGCTTTTTACTCTGAATTGAATTATTGTGTTAATAACTTAAATTTTATTATAATTTTGTTTTGAGGAGATTCATTATGATTGATTGTTTCATCTTCTACTACAGTTATATTCAACTCTTTGTCATCAAAAATTATTTTCTAGTTTTTAGTTCGATTGGCAATAAAAGCGTGTTTTTTTAGTTTTTTAAACTATAATTTATTTTTCATTTTTTAGTCTATGCTGTAATCGAGCCGCTCTGTCTTCGTCTGATTGTGAGGCTCTATATTGTTTCATATATAGTCGCCATTTATTTCTTCTCTCCGCCATTTCATCATTCGACAATCCTGAAAGTTTTTCTTTCAGTTTTTGTCTCTTTTTCGCCAATCTTCTCTTTCTTTGTGTTGTAGTTTCATGTGTCATTTTTGTTTCCACGAGTAATGGACAATTAAACAGTCGACCCTCCCAGAGGTCCGATGCTCAGACGGCGGCGGATAGTTCGTAGCCACCAACGCATAAGTTGCAGGAATGAACTTGTATGGACAGGTTCCAACTCCCCGGTGTGAGCTTCTGCGCAGGCCAGTGCGTAAGCGGAAATTTTTTACTTTTAAATTTTGCAAAATTTCAATTAATGTAGAACTTTCAAATTTAACTATGTTGCTACTGATTTCATATAAATTAATGTGCGAAAAAAAAATAATCGGTTCTATTCACTCACACGTAAGTGCAAACCCGACCGGCTAGTAATGACTTTGATTGATGTAGAATTATTTTCTTATTTCAATTCAAAATCTTCAATTTTTTCCGAATTTTATTTTTGAGTTATTCAAATTTTTTTTTTTTAATTGTCTAATATATTAAATAAACTCATGGCTTACTAAAACTTTTTTGCATTTATTAATCCTGGCGGTCCTATTAAGGATAATGGAAAACTATTATGAAATTATTGCATTGTCATCGATCCTTAACACGTATGCAAAAATTCAAATTAATCAGACTTCTGGAAATTGATGAAAATTATGTTCAAAGATTCCATTACATACATACATACATACATACCACCCAAGCTAATATAAGCGTGTTAAAAATATCATATACTTTTAGCCACATAAAGAAAAATCTCAGCATTATATTGTGCTAAACTGCAGCAGCTGTCTTTGTTTGTGCAACCAGAAAATGTATGTAACATATATTTATAAGGAGTCATCGGAAACCTCCAAAAGTTACCTAAAGTATGGTCACGGTGACTACAGAAGTCGATATACCAGTATCAGTCTGTCCATCAGTCTGTCTGTATGAACTCCTAGATCTCAGAGATTGTAAGAATATCTCTTAATTATATTTAAGGTTGATTTCTATGATCTACTGCCTCATAGCAGTGTTTGGTACATATGCCTTTCTGTGTCAACGTACCTAATCTTCAGTCTTCCTTAGCACAACTGTGCGCAGGACACTTTTTATTTTTGTCTTGTGTTGTGTGCATACAACGTCCGGTATGTACATAAATATCGCGTGTGTACATGGTTAATTCACTTTGCTTCTCAAAATCGTACTAATCGGTATTTGCGTTGGTCGAGAGAAGAGAATTTTTGCTCGAAATTCTCATAACGCGCAAGCTCTCGCTATAGGGCAAGACTATGCCCCTCGGATTGCGCGCAGTCGCAAACGACGGGAAAGAGAATCCTGTTCTTTTTCGTATTATTCCATTTGATTCCTGAATCGAAGTCAATTAAGTAAAACACTTTCACATCATCTACTGTAAACTCTTTGCAAAGGACTTGTGCTCCTTCCAATTGCCTCTGGTTTCTGTTCACAGAAAACAGAAACGAGAAGTGAAGGCGACAGAAACTAAAAGCTAAGCCGACACCTCGTTAATATTGTTCATAGGTACCCTTATTTCAGCAATGCTGCAGTGGTATGCAGAATAATCATTTTGCAGCTCTTGCTGACCATGATGACCATGGAAGTTGTTCCGATCTATCAAACGAGGCTCATTGTGTGCAGCAGAAAAGCCGAACTCCTAAGATTACGAATGCGTTTATAGATAGAGGTTTTGAGGTACTTAACATCTACTACCCTCGAAAAATCAACTGACGTAGCATAACGGTTAACAAAGAGGATGACGAACAAATAAAATATGCCAAAACAAGGCAAAATATGTTTTATGTCAATCTTAAGCAGGCCTTAACGTAGCCGACGCAAAGTTGTGTTTCTGATTTTTGTTCTTTGTGAACTTGTGCTCTTACCATCGATACCTGTTATTACTGCGATTTACTTCGATTTACTACGATTACTTTACTGCGAGATTTTGAAAACGCACATACAACACACCGCGCGCCTATGATTAATTGTGATTTCGTATTTTCCAATTAAAGAAAATAACGACGTCACACCGAACTTTACCAGTATAAATAATGGCAACATAGACTACAATTATAGTGATGCCACTGCTGAACCAAAAGGACAATGCAGGCAGCTTAATGTAAGTCAATCATTGACAAACATGTCCCATTCAGCAAACCCCTTATCTTTGCGACACAAAGGCTTTTTAAGAGCCAGAAAAAGACGACAAAGAGGAGAATAGCTACATCTCCGTATACCAACCAAAAGAGAGTCATTCTTCACTCTAATCATCCGAATGGCCGTATCAATAAAACTGTTGGCAAACCAAAAAAAACTGAAGATAATCGAAGCAACCAACTCGAACTTTTTGGTATTGAGATCAATGATGACATGGTTGTACAGTCCGGATCCCCTTTACCAACTTTGGACCAAAATGTAGCATGTCAAAAAATAATAGTATTGAGCCCAAAAATTCGAATCCTAATGATGAATACTTAGCCGGCGAACATGTAAAAACCAAAAAGCCCCCTCCTAACGTTTTACACAATATAGATGATGTCTACGATATTTGCACTTTTGGATCATTACATAAATATTGACATAAAGTCAACAATGGGAACAACTGTTCGAATTTTGGCTAACGATATTCCCGCTTACAGAACGGTTGTAGGCACTGGACGATTTAATAATTGACTTTTACAGTTTCCAATTGAAGGAAGACAACCCATTTAGAGCTGTAATCAAAGGTCTTCACCATTCCACACTCAACAGTTAAATAAAACAGAATTTGACTATTTTTTTTTTTTTGCTTGGGCACGAAGTATTTCATATCCATAATCCGATAAGCAATAAAACAAAGAGCCCTATGAATGTGCACTTCCTTTATATTAAAGCAGCTTCTCATAATAAATAAATTTTAAAACCTAAAAAATTATGTCGGCAAATCATAAGCTAGACAAAAACCAGAAGTAACAAAAAGCAAACGTTGTCAGGATTATGGTCACACCTCTAACTGTTGTAGAAGGAAATATATATATGTCAAATGTGGTCAACAACACGCTAATGCAGATTGCACCAGCAGAAGATATATATATACTATAAAGGCTGTGAATGGTACAAAGTTCTCTGCATGCGAACTAACACAAAAAAAAGTAGTGTTGACGTCAAGCAGAAAAACGGGAGACCATCCGCGATTCACTAATTTGGATTCTTGAAATTTACATTAACAAACGGAAACTCTCTAGTATGCAGATGTAACCAGAGGCTTTCGCCACATTCAACACAAGTAATTATTTGCTAGCTGGTCCTCAACAAGGAACAAGCGTCACATAATTATTCGCAGAATTCTGATCCAATAACTAACGCCATTACAAGCGTAAGTGAATCAATTAACAAACTTTAACTGTTAATATGCAATCGAAATTCGTCGAAACACAGACGCAAATGCTGCGCCTCCTCATTGCGTTAGCGTTAAAATGATTTCTTCAATAAATATTTTAATATGGAACGCCAATGGTATCCAAAGCAAACTGTTAGAGTTGGAACCCATTGTCAAAAAAAAAACAATATTGGGTACTATTACTTACTGAGACAAAATTACTAACACCAAGAACTATTAAAATCCAGGATTATGACACTTACTTGGCCTCTATGCCAACACGCAGCCACCCAGGAGGAGGATCTCTGTTCTCGTAAGGCGGTTTTTCCCACTTCCCGCAACACAATCAGTTCTCATCCATTGAATTTCATACAGTCCACTGCAAAATCGTCTTTGGTGCTTTTTACAGGAGACACAGGGTGCAACAAAAGAGGGAAGGCACTAGTTAACTCTGACTTTATGAAAGGCTACGGTCTTAGCACCTACAAGATATCCCGGAAACTCATTCTATCTTCCCTCCTGCCTGGATTATACGTGGAATGGTCAGAAAGACATTATGCAGATTACGGAGACTCACCCATGGTGGGGTAAATCAAGGTCGTGCTTCCGAGGAAATCGTTTGGAAGAGACTATAACCTTAGCCAAATTTAAACCATTGGTGAGCCAACGTCTTACTCGTATAACACTGGGGTTGTCGTCTCTGCTCTGAATTTTTTATTATTAATGGGACTGCGTGGACTAAGTTTTCAGTAATGATGCTATATGAACTCCCTTCGGATCACTTGCCAGTTTTAGCAAAACTGCATTAAACACCGAAATTTAAGCCCAGGAAGCAATCTGTAAAATCTGAAAACTTGTATAATAACTAACTTGGGGTCGCTGATGACGAATTTGGAACCTTTTTTACGGTGCTGCCGTGGTCCCCACGTGTTGTTGGGCAAAGTGATTCAAGGTACCATACTTTTTTGTTTCACATGTAATTACTTCTGAGGTATGTGAGTTTATTTACAATCAAGAATGAAGTAATGAAAAATAGCTTATTACAAATAATGAAGGATTTTGCAGTACATAATGTCATTTTGCAACGAAAACTTTTATTTGTTTCTACTACCTTCGGCATATGGGTAACTGAATCCAAGCGTTTATTTTGTAATTTTTGCGAATTATAGAAAAAGAATAATTTCAGTTTTGGATAGCATAAATTAAGTGTCCATTGAATTCAGATACTTTAGGAGCTATCACAGAGTCAATTGTATATATTTTAATACAAATCTAGGGTGTTTCGCCCACTGCTCGCTTCGCTCACCAACCCCCACTCCTCCACCGCCACAAGCGGCTCAGGGGGCCCACTTGACATTAAGTTACTTCTTTATTCTTCTCATACCTCTTCTTTGATGCTTTACGCATCTGTTCTCGCTTGCGCTTTTTATTTCCTCTTCAGTCAAATTCAACTGCTTTCTACCCATTTCGCTAAATTCCTTACTTTATAAAACATGAGAAACAAATATCTTCTGCTGACACTTTCAAAAAAATGAGAAAAAAAAAACTGTTTTATATTATAGAGGGATAATTGTTACGCAGCCTCCCACTTTTCAATAATGCAAATGAATATAATATATTTCTTCCGTTATATTACTTCTGCAGTCTTTCTATTGCTGCTTTGTAAAGTCTAAAATTTTCATAATAAATATGGCAATATGGAAAATCATTTTATCCACAAAAGAATCTTTTGATGATCAACTTCACTGTTTAAGCCGCTATCACTTCTAATTACGTTGTCTTTGTTTCCAATTCCTACACGGGTTTATTCAATTAGCACCGCAATTATTGTTGTTACATTAATAGCCAAAGCAGTTATAATTCCAGAAAAAACATGGTATTCCAGCAAATAAATAAATTGATAAGTAGTATCTGCTGTTTTCAAACTTACCAAATATCTATAGGTGTTTTTTTATTCATTAAAGCGATTTGACTTTATGGAGCTATTTTTTACTAAAAATAATTGAGAATTTTTTTAATCGCGTTTAATCAAATTAAATCGTGTAAAAAATTAACGGAACCAAGTTCACGTAAAAAAAAATTGCGCAAAAACAGAGAATTAGAAATATAGAGAAATTTAAGAAATTTTGTATTTGTTACGAACCTTATTGAAATCGGTTTCTTTCATATAGACACACCGTTTCATGAGAAAAATAAGTCGCAATTCTTGTTAGGTGGCTTTTTTCTTGTTGCATAGAGACCCTAAATCTATAAAGTCATTTTATACCCTGTTCAAAGAATGGCGGGCCCTAAGTCCTTTCTACCACAATGATTATCATAACCTTGATGATTATTCGACTGTCCGTCTGTATGCACACCTAGATCTCAGGGACTAAGAAAGCTAGAGAGAATGCGTTGTGTTTACCTGCAAAATCGGAGAAATACAAATCGGCTAGTATAATATAAAATAAATACTGTAAGATTATACCCATTAATTATACATATACACAAATTACATGTTAATATTATATGTACATAGTGCCGAAGGTCTTTTGCTGCCAGTGCCTAGAATTTAGTTAAGTTAGTTTTTAAATTTACTTAAGGGGTAAATGTAAAACTTTCACCTTCTCTTGGCTATAAACAGCTATTTAACTCTACGTAATTAAGGTAGCAAGTGAATCACAATTTTTGGTAAGCTGATTCATATGGCTTCAGTTTTTACAAAATTTCAGGTTTTAAACTTAACGCCTTACGGCTTTATTTAAAAAAAATCGTGTTTTTGGTTTTTATTTATTTGTGACTACTGCATATTTTTGTACGAAATTTTTTTAGTCTAAGTTGGCAACAAGGATGTTTAAAAAAATGGCGGACGTAAAGTCGGGCGCGGACGACTTTAGGATACCCTGTACCACTAGCTGGTAATAAAGTCCGATTTCTTCACAAAAAACCAAAAACAGAAGAATTTTTAAGCAAAAATTTTATTTTTGACCGATCGTTCCTATGGGAGCTATATGATATAGTCAACCGATTTCAATAAAATTTGACACAGTGCTTAAAAACCTTAAAAAAGATATGAATGCCAAATTTATTTCAAATATCTTTACAAACAAACAAAACACATCGATTTTTGTATAAAAAACGTGTTTTTGGACCGATTGGTCCTATGGGAGCTATATGATATAGTCAAACGATTTGGATTAAATTTGGAACAGTGCTTAGGAACTATTAAATACTCACGAATGTCAAATTTGGTCCCAATATCTTAACAAACAAACGAAACACAACAAATTTTGTTATAAAATCGATTTTTTGGAAGATCGGACCTATGGGAGCTATATGATATAGTCAACCGATTTTGTTCAAATTTGGCACATTGCTTAAGTGGTCTAATAAATTTCCAAACACCAAATCTGGTTAGGATATCTTTATTAAAAAACGAAATATAGCGAATTTTTCTTTAAAAAAGTTATTTTGGCCGATCGGTCCTATGGGAGCTATATGATATAGTCAACCGATTTCGATCAAATTTGGTACAGTGATTGGGAACTATAAAAAACTTTCGAACACCAAATTTCGTTACGATATCTTCATAAACAAACGAATTATTCATCTAAAACGCTTTTTTTTTGTCGAGGTCGTCTCAAAAACCCCCATGGGAGCTATATAATTTATCCCCGATATCAAAAAAATAAAATAAACTTGCCTCCTATGGAATAATATGGGATCTAATGTGAAAGTTTGGTAACTTTAGCTCTTACCATCTCTGAGATCTAGGCGTTCACACGCCTAAGGTATTTAAGCACTGTGTCAAATTTTATTGAAATCGGTTGACTATATAATATAGCTCCCATAGGAACGATCGGTCAACAAAAAAATTTTTGTTCGAAAATTCTTCTGTTTTTGGTTTTTTGTGAAGGAACCGGATTTTATTGCACTAGGGTACAGGGTATCCTAAATTCGTCCGCGATCATTGAGCTTAGATCCGGCCGTAAAAATGGTAATCTTGCCATTGCAGTCTGGTATACCATTGTATATCTTACGATATTCATAGTAACAGTCCCAATCGCTATCCTCCTGTGAGGATTTTGCTTTGTTAAACTGCCTCCTGCACTGCAATTGATTAAGCCTTGCTGACCACCATGATGGTTTCTTTTTCCCTCTTTTTATTTTCCAAGGGGTGTTAGTTAGTGTTTACTAACACGCTCTCGTAAATGACTCTACGAGGCTATCTAGCACTTCATCAGTGCTAGAAAATACTCAAGCCACAAATACGGTCACCATTCACCCAAGGCTCCTGAATGAGGACAAAGTCTGGCGATGTATCTGCGATACAGACGATTCAGGAGAGCAGCTGAAGGTGCCTTTCTGTAATGAAGGTTTATTTGCAGAAAGCGCACCGTCAGTGAGCGTGACGTCTGCTTCCTCCTGCTAATCGCTTAAAAGCTCTTTATCACCTAATAGTTCGCCATCCGTTATGTCGACGATCAATGCGAGTTTTGATACAGTGGATCCAATGCTCTCCACATCGCTGATCATGTCCACGTCAGGCTCACTAGGAGCATGCTCACTGACAGTGGCTAGTTGCTCCACAGCATCTGTGTCAGTTTTATAGGTTTTGACCAGAACTTTGCCAAAACCGTAGTTTATTAAGCCACCGCATTTCGCAAGCGGCTCAATTGAGTCGTCGGATAACAGCAGAAACACTTGCATCGTCGCTTTCTGCTTCACCAACTCGCAATCGGCATTGTCATTTCCGCTTTCTATTTTTTCGAAAACCCACTTATCCACCGGCAGATTCGGACTGCAAGCTTTGAATAGCTGCATAATATTGATATATATTGCTCCGCTGAGGCAGTAGGTATCCACACTCTAGCCCTGGGCCTGGAGGGGATATCCTTTTTATCCAGCACTACCAGTTTCGCTCCAGGGTAGACCTCACCGACTCTTGAGATGGCGTCCTTGTACAGTGACGCCGATCTCTCATCGTCACCTGCTACGACCTTAATCTTTCCTTGGTACCACCCCGCGTCTATGCACGATGGCGGTGGATGGGGCCCGCTGTACCCATTTCCATTGGGCCTTAGGGATCCTTCTAAAGATGAAACGGATATCCGGTAACTATCCGGCGGCTTTAATATTATCCTGCTTCAGTAAAAAGTCTTTCGCTGTACACACTGCTGCAAGGTGCTGTAAGATAGATTTTGGCAAACTTTGCTATATTTGGATTTTGTTTGGCATTAGCTGCCCACCAAGAATAAGGGTCACGATTGCCATCAATTCGCACTGACTTGAGATAAAAATCAAGCTCACAGGTTATCGCGTTTCTTTCTAAACGTTGAACCTGGCTAGTATTTTTTTCATTTGCTACCTTATCAAAGCAATCCCAAAACGTGTCATAAGCTTTGCGAGATACAGCTGACTCTGTATCCTCTCCTCTACTCGTTTTAGCCGGTGTTGAAGATAAACTGCTACTTGAGGCTTCTTCTCAATACATTTGTTGCGAAAATTGTTTACGTAATTTATGAGCACTTGCCGCAATATTTAAAAATGAGTTTAATTTTAATATGTTTATTAATGTATGTGTACAGTGTGTGTAGGTATGTTTAAATGTGCAAAGTTATTTTATGTTATATGTATGTATGTATGTAAATGTGCAAAGTTATTGTTGTTGGCAAGCGGTGCTGGCGAGCGTGGTTGGCAAGCGCTTTAAAAAGTTACGTGCTCTGTCTTCGCTTTGTTATTTGCCACTGCCGGTCAGATCTGCATGCTGTACTTCAAAAGCTCGCTATGCGTTGCTGCGAGCTTTTAAAGAACAGCATGCACAAAGCGGAGATCGAACACATGATTTAACGGGGAATTTACCGTTGCTGTTGTTTTTGCATGTTGCTTCCAGTCAGAGTTAGGGTGGTCCCAAAACTCTGACCATTAGCAAGAAATTTCAGCAACATTCTCCCCCCAGTAAGCAAACGCAGGAGCTTACTTAAAATTATTGCTGACATCTAGAACTGCTAATTTGACTGCTGGACGAAGTAACATGCCGTTTGAGGTTTGTACTCTTGCTTGTCTGACTTGGCCATCATCAGCGGTGTCCACGTCGATAACTCTTCCTTTCAGCCAGGTATTTCTGCGTTGATTTTCGTCGACTATTAAGACGATATCGCCAACTGTGATTGGCTTGACCTTTTGGTACCATTTGCATCTTCTGGTAATTATACTTCTATCACCCAGCGCTTCCAGAACATATTTGCAAATGTCTCGCTTTGGCGTAGGCACCACCTGTAATTAATTTGGTCAGTATCGCAGAAAGTTTTTGCTCCGTTCGACGAGCCCAGTAAAAGGTGATTGGGTGTGATGGCCTCTTGATCCTCGTCATCAAGGGACACAAATGTTAACGGGCGTGAGTTAACCGTCATCTCCACTTGCATGAGAGCCGTTCGTAGACTCTCGTCAGAGTACAGTTTTTATTGAGCGCACTAGACGCTCCCAGGCGCCTCCCATATGAGGTGCGGCTGGCGGATTAAATTTCCATTTGATCCCTTTTACCGCGAGATCATGATGTATTTTTGATTCGTCGAGGTTGTATGATTCGCGCAGGAATGCTTCTGCCCCACGGAAGTTGGTTCCGTTATCGCTATAAATTTCTAGCGGTGCTCCTCGTCGGGCAATAAAGTTTTGGAGAGCCATTAGGCACGAGTCAGTGCTTAAATTGTAGGCAATTTCTATGTGAATAGACATGTAATAATCATGCCCCAGCGTTTTAACGCCTGTCGCCCGTGTGTTACAGTAAGCGGTCCAAAATAGTCGACGCCTACGTATGTAAACGGTCGTTGGAATGCTGCCATCCTGGCTCTGGGCAGTGCTGCCATTTGTGGGGGTACAGGTTGAGCCTTTTGGAGCTTGCAGTGTTGGCAATTTCGACGTTCTGTTTTAAATAGAGGTCTTAATTTGGGAATGTAGTAACATTGTCTCACCTCATTTATTGCGGTTTCATGATTTACATGATAATATTTTGCATGATAGTACCGTACTATCAATTTTGATACCCAATGTGTGGGTGGCAGTACGATGAGACCCTTGGACATGCCGATGTATCGCCTTGCTCGGTCGCATACTTTTATTACGGCGTCGTCGTCGATATATAGTTGCAGTCTCCACAGCGGGCTGCTGCGGCAGACTGGATTCCCTTGGCTGATAGCGGCGTATTCGTCTGCGAAATTTTCCAGTTGTACTTCTCTATATATATACAACTGGGCGCTGGTGATATGATCCACCGTTAGACGAATAGCGTCCACCTTCTTGGTTACTTTGTTTTTAAGTTTCTGCTTATAAAGAAACCAGTATGCGACAGCTTTGACCAGTCGGTTCCAGTCACCGTAGTACTCGTAGTTACATTGTTTGGATTCTGCTCTCATATGCAGAAACCTAGGTCTAAGCTCATCGTTGATATCTTCATAGTTTGAAGCTGGTTTTGGCCACTCGGATGGATTCAGTTTGAGAAAACCGGGCGCGGCGAACCATTGTGTGTATGCATCTGGACCTCGTTGGGATTTTGTGGCAACGTCAGCCACATTTATATTGCCGGGCACCCATCTCCAGTCATCTCTATTGGTGAGCTCCAGAATTTCGGCCACTCTAAATGTGACAAACTGCTTGTATCTGCGAGGGTCGGCATTGAGCCACGACAGGACTGTTGCTGAGTCCGTCCACAAGTGACATTGCTGGAACTGCAACTCGTGTTCCCGTTTAATGGTGTCACATCAACGGGCGCCTGTGACTGCGGCCTGCAGCTCAAGGCGTGGTATGGTTAGTGGATGCAAAGGGGCTACCTTAGACTTAGCTGAAACGAGACGGAGAAGAATCTTTCCTTAGAATTGGATTCGAAAGTAAGCAACTGCAGCGTAGGCATCTTCTCCGGCGTCGGTGAACACATGAAGTTGTATTTCACAATCTTCTGGTCTGCATTGCGTAAAGTAGCATCTTGGTATGCTTATTTTGGCTATTACTGGTAGGTAGGAAAGCCAAACGCGCCACTTGTTGTTGAGTTCTGTTGTGAGTTCTTCATCCCAGTCAATTTTGGTCCGCCAAATGTGTTGAAGCAGTAATTTTAAATTTGTCATTAGGCACGACACGAAGCCCATAGGGTCAAAGACTGACATTAGTACTTGTAGGACTTCCCGTTTTGTCGGCACTTGGTTGCTCGAAATAAGGTTGCGCTTAAGTCGAACAAATTTGAGAGCATATGTGAATGCATCTCGATTTGGGTTCCATTGCATACCCAAAATCTTCTCGTGTGAGTGCATTTCGTCGTTGTTGATAAATCCCTTCTCGTGTAGACATATTGTGTTATTAAGCGCTGCTATGACTTCTTTGGAGTTTGATGACCACTTGTGCATATGAAATCCGCCTCGTGAGTGAACTTCCTTTACTTGGGTAGCCAAAGCGATTGCTTGCTCTGGTGTGTGGCACGAGTCTATATAGTCATCTACGTAGTGATACTTGATGATCGCCTTTGCAGCAGCTGGGAACTCGTTGGCATGCGCAGCAGCATTCTGATCGCGCACATAGTGTGAAATGCAAGGTGAACATGCAGCTCCAATGTAAGTACGCTGAGCTGATACGCATCTGCCTGACCTGTCTCCGGGTCGTTCCAGAGAAAGCGTTGAGCTTTAGCATCTGTTTGATTTACAGCTATGCGATGAAACATTTCAGCTATGTCTCCGCATACGCCAACTGCTCTCATTCGAAAGTTGTACAATATACGCAGCAAAGGTAGAAGTAGATCAGGATTCATCAGGTAATCATTTAGCGATAATCCATCCGATTTTGCTGCTGCGTCCCACACCAATCGCACCTTGTCTGGTTTGTGTGGGTTTCGAACTGTGAATGTTGATCATCCTTCCAGAGTAGACCAACTGTGTATTTGTTGCCGTCGAAGCTAGTAGTTTTTTGCAGAATGTGCAGCGCACGTTGCTCATCTGCTGTATGAATGCTCCTTTTTGGAGAGCTTTCGTTTGCTGCCATGAGCTCTTTTACCATCTCATGTAGCTCACGGTCGCAGGGACACTTGTGTAGGTTGACCATTCCTGGCCTGTGCTGCGAACCGCCGTATACTGTCCAGCCCAATCTGGTTTTGGCAGCGATTGGTTGTTGACATTTGCCCTCGCGTACCTTCAGCGAGGCGATTAAATTTGGGTTGTTTATGCCAATAATTATCGTTGGGACTGCCTTATCATAGCTTTGTAAAGGCAGGCCTTTGAGATGTGGATATTTTCGTACTACATGATCCACCATCATTGTTTCAGCAGACATGCCCAGGCTTTTCACAGTATGAACATCGTTTATTTTGAACATTTTGGCGCCTGGAGTTCTTGCTGAAATGTGTAGGTTGAGCCGTTTGGATGTGGGCTCAAACCTTTTTGTATTTCCAGTCCAGCTTATGCATAGTGGGCTAGCGACACCTTCTTCGCCTAACTCCTTAGCCAAACTCTCTTCTAGTAGTGTTAGAGTTGACCCATCGTCCATGAATGCGTAAAGATCAATTGACTTGGACTTGCCATGCAAGGTTACTGGAAGGATACGAAAATAGCTGTCATTGACATTAGATGCTAACTTACGATGATTATGAAGCACGCTAGTTGTGATTGGCTCCTGGTGAAGTAGTTTGTGATGCTTTTCTTCACAGCCATTTGTTCCGCATAACGTTTTGCTCCAGCATGCCTGGTTGTGGCGTTTAAGGCATTTGCTGCACAGGTGTTTGGTTTTAACCAAGTCCCATCTAGCAGCTATAGACATTCGCTTGAAGACATCACATCCAGTTATATGGTGCGGACCTTCACATTCAGGGCAAGATTTTTGGTATTGCCGATTAGCAACCTCACTGGAGTGAGTATGAAGTTGTCCTGCTCTATGCGTTGGTTTCATGTTGACTTCAGGGGCTGCTCCTGGTGTTGAGACACGACAAGCTGCCTCTGCTAGCTCATAGAGCCAGTCTGCCAATTGTTGTAAGTTTGGGCACTCCATGTTTTTTGAGTGTATTGCCCAGTTCAGCATCATGTCTGGTCCCATCTTAGTGATGAGTTCTTGTAGCAATGTTGGATTGTTAAGATGTGCGCTCATGTTACTGGCTCGCATAGTTGCGCACATATTTCTTACAGCAAATGCGAACTCGATTAAAGGTTCCAGTTTGCCCTTTGGTGCCGGCATTTTTCGCACGTTTTCTATCAGTACTTTTATGATATGCTCTGGGCGTCCAAAGTACATCTGCAGCGTCCGTATGACATCTGGCAGCATGTCCGGAAACATCAGGCAATCCCGCACGGCCTCTAGAGCTTTGCCTTTGAGGCACCTTTGCAGTCGGATCATGTTTTCCTCCTTGCTGAAGCCGGCGACTTTAGTACTGAATTCGTAAGAGCTGAAAAATAGTGGCCACTCCCATGGGTCACCACTGAACGTAGGTAAATCTCGTGGTACTGCTTGTCTGGCTGCAGCTTGTTGGGAAGTTATGGCAAAGTCGTTATTTAAACCTTTTTTTTTGCCGCTGTGGCGTTGCTGCCGTGCTCTTCAAGCTGAGCATGTGTTGTTACTGTACGTTGTTGTACCCAGTCGGTGGTGAGCGCAGGCTCATTTGCTCTTGTCGAATATGCTAATGGCACGGGTGCGCTTAGTAAGGCATACTTACGGCGCAAAAATTCTTTTTCAATGCATAATTCTTCCTCAAGTTGCTGCAACTTTAGTTGCTGGTTGCAGCGATCATCTAACCGTGCTACATCGCACACCAACTCTTCCGTTCGACGGCTTGGGGTCACGTGGGACTCGTTGTCGTCGTCGATGACCGATGGTGGCCGAGAAGTGAGGTTAGGTGCACCTCTAGTACGCGTAATTTCGTTAGAAGGATTATTGGGATTGCATTCTGTGCACATCCAAGAACTGCTAGTGGCATCGTTGTCCACTCCATAGAATGTGCAATGATATTCGTTGGAACACTTTATGCATTTAAGCATGTGGTCATTGTTGGGCGCGTTACATAACCTACAACTGTGAGTAGGTGCCATTCTACCAGGCTGTTACGTTATTTTTGCACCACGTGTGTGTTTTGGTCGTTTGAGAAATTATGATTTCTGCTGAGTGGCTTTTAGTGAAACTGCGATTTGATTGACTTTCAAACGGCAGTAACTAATTTGCACGTAAATGTAGCACGGGCAAATTAACAAAGTGTCGTAGTAATTTTTTAAAGAAATGATGCGACACTTTGTAACTTTGGTAACTTTTTTAAAGAAATGTTGCGAAATTTGTTTACGTAGTTTATGAGCACTTGCCGCAATATTTAAAAATGAGTTTAATTTTAATATGTTTATTAATGTATGTGTACAGTGTGTGTAGGTATGTTTAAATGTGCAAAGTTATTTTATGTTATATGTATGTATGTATGTAAATGTGCAAAGTTATTGTTGTTGGCAAGCGGTGCTGGCGAGCGTGGTTGGCAAGCGCTTTAAAAAGTTACGTGCTCTGTCTTCGCTTTGTTATTTGCCACTGCCGGTCAGATCTGCATGCTGTACTTCAAAAGCTCGCTATGCGTTGCTGCGAGCTTTTAAAGAACAGCATGCACAAAGCGGAGATCGAACACATGATTTAACGGGGAATTTACCGTTGCTGTTGTTTTTGCATGTTGCTTCCAGTCAGAGTTAGGGTGGTCCCAAAACTCTGACCATTAGCAATAAATTTCAGCAACAACATTTTTAAATATTCCAATAAGATCTCCTGGCGTGCTTTTGCAGCATCAATCACCCCCAAGTAGTTTGTTTTGAATTTCGGGTATAGGTAAGTTGCAATGAAGTAGTGTGACTTGTGGAGTTAAAACGAGTTTCTAATTCAGCTTTTAACGAGGCTCGCATATGTGATAAATATCCCTTTCTCTGAGTTCTTTGCTCAGTTTCAGCTTTATATAAGTATTTTTTTAAAGCTGTAACTTGTGGTATAACTTCCGACACTTAGGATAGTCCAGAACTTGTTATTTTAGCAATATCTTTAATAATAACCTAAATCGATCACGCACGTGTCTGCACTGCAATCAACACAATAAGACAATGAATGAAACAATTGCTAACTTCGCTCATCAACTAAAAGACGAGAATCGAACCGAGTCCACCCGATCGTTCGCGCGCCGCCTACGCAAGTTTGTGTGAACCAAACGGCTAAGTTCCGTCGGATATCCGGCAGCCGAATATCCGGTATCCGGCCAAACTGCTATCCGTTTCATCTCTAGATGCGCGTAACCTCTGCGAAGGATTTGTACGGGTTTACCCCCTGTGTCTTCGCTTTTTTGGAAGTCGATTTGCTTTCTTCTACCGACCTCTGCCTCGTGGAAGCAGTAGCCACTTGCTCATGTCTGCATGCTGCTACCTTTGGTTGCTCAAGGGAGAACTCTGGTATTATTGCATTTGCCTTTTCGATGGCTGCAAAGAGGTCTTTCGGCTTCTCCTCTTCCGTTGGCGGTTCTATGTGCTCTCGCTTCAATAGCCTACAGGCAATGCGCTTTTCGGCATGAAGGCCCGCTTTCGCTGGGCCTGTTAATTTGATAGATGGCCATTTGCGAGCGCGATCATTTTCCACCCTCCTTGGCAGTACCTTTACCATCACGCTGGATGGTCGCATCACTCTTACCACTGGCGCTACTGGTTTCGGTTGTCTCAGGGGTTGCCTAGATGCCTTCTGCCTATAGAGATAGGCTGAAAACTGTGGCACCTATAACCGGGTGGCAACCTCGGGGAGGGTTCAGTGGGAACCACCCCACGAAATGGCTAAAAAAAATTACAAATTTTGCAGTGCTGAAAAGTCGGCGAACACTCAACAACTTAACAGCAAAAGTAAACTTGGGTTAAGGAAAAGTTGAGTTGGGAGTTGAAACACAGGGTCACATTTCATCATACGTTTTGTTTTTGTAGCTCAACACCAAGCGTGAGTACCTCAAATATTTTTGTGTCAGTGCTGTTGGTAATTATATACAATAATTATAAATTATACTCACCTTTGGTTAATCGTGGTATTATCACTTTAACAAAGAAAAATCACAATTTTTTTTGGCTGCTTTTTTACGCGCTCAGCGCAGAGGAATTAAAAATTTTGATTTTGTTCTATTCACACTGCTTATGCGTTGGCAGAGCGAAAATGGTAAATAGAAGTAAAATTGATGTTTAAAAATGTTTTTCTATCAATATTGAAGCTATATTGAGCTGACTGGCCGTCGGTGGCGTAAATGGTAGCGTGGTCGCCTCTAAAACCGAAGGTCGGGGGCTCAATTCCCCGCAGAAGCACTGGCATCGCTAGCTCAAAGACGCCCTTCGCCACAGGAAGTCTCTATTAATTAAAGACACCGCCGTTCGGATTCGGCTATAAGTTGTAGGTCCCTGTTCTGTTCGAACAGTTATTAATAGAGATCCGCATGCCCCTCCAAGGGGTCACCCAGGGAATTATTTATATTGAGCTGACTGTATTTTTAGGCATAATTGAATAAATTATAAATACAAATTTTAATATAACTCGGTCTCACGTTTTATTTCAGCTAATGAATAAAATTGCGTTTTATTATTATAATTGAAATATATAGAGCACTTATAATAAAAGCAGCGTAGAAAGATGGCCCACTTTAAAGTCGGGCGCGGACGACTTTGGCATACCTTGGACCACTAGCTTGCTATAAAATCCGGTATATTGCTTAAAAACCCCAAAAGACATTCGATTGCCAAATTAAGTTTCTTCATCAACAACTAAAAACCGACCGATCGTTTCTATGGGAGCTATAAGATTTAGTCAACCGACATTATTATATATTAATAATTATTTTAACTTTTTAAAAATTAGTAGGCCGCTAAAAGTTTTACTTCAAACGCGTGCTTGTCCAGCACATGAATTGAAAAATGTTCCAATTGAAAAGTTCTTAGAAGGAATATGCAGGAATACAATTTTTTTTTAGAAAAATGGTACAGGGTACCTTCCCGACTGCATTACCTTTTTTTAAATGGTTTTTTCTGGAATGTATCTACAGTTTAACAAAAGAATTAAGTGTAGTATGAAAACGAAGTAAATAATACAAAATTAAAATTTATAATTTACAAAAATACAAATTTATTTTTAGGAATCTTTCACCTAACAACGTAAAACCAGAAAATCAAGACGATGGCTATGAGACTGGCGCTGGTGATGTTTTGACACCTAACTCTCACAGTTCATCAACCCATTCAGGCACTCCGCAACATCACATTCAGCATACCAATATTGGTAACGCAATAAATAAACATGAAGACGTGCAATCACAAAATTTCCAGCTAGCACAGAATCAACATTCTCAAAATATTGCGGAAGGACACGCAAGTCAATCGCCTTTACAGTTTGATCGAATGACTTTGCATAAGGGTGACAACCATAATGCTGGTAATGATTCCCAAAACTTCATGGGTGAAATGCAAATGCTGTCTCCGCTTGACCGCAATTCCGGTTCTACACCTAATGCCTCAAGATATACGTCAATTGCTGAGTCTGAACAATCAAAGAACATTTATTCCGTCAGTTTAGATGTTAGACATGGCATTCAACAACAGGAAGTGGGGCAGCAACATTTACTACACTCAGAAAGGCACATAGAAGATGCGAAACCATCCATTTCTCAAGAAGTAGATGGTACAAACTCTCACTTAATCAGTGAGCCAAAGGGCTCGGATTCAAGTGGAAAGACTTGTCAAAAGAAAAGAGGAAGAAAAAAAAAGAATGTCGGACTCGATGGCTTACCAATACCTCAGCAGTGGTTGGTTTTGGACCTTTTAATTTGGATGGAGTATACAATAAGTTTCTTTTTTATTTCTATATCTAATTTACTCAAGTGTTTCGGACAAGGCTTGCGAAGCTTTATCTATGACAACCGGTGGCGTTGTAAAGACAAAGGAGAGAAAGAAACATGACCGTTTCAATGGAATGTCTGAGGCAGAAGTTTTTAAACGGATCATACCTGATCACTTGTGTGAAAATCTTGATATCGTTATAGTGAGTGTAAATTTCAAATAATTACAAGGGGACAGATAAAAATTTGTGGAGTCTTATTAAATATACATTAACTTTCTTAACAACTATTTGCAGGTAGGTATAAACCCCGGGCTTTTTGCTGCTTATAAAGGTCACCACTACGCTGGTCCGGGTAACCATTTTTGGAAGTGCTTGTATCTATCTGGGCTTACACAAGAGCAAATGAGTGCAGATGACGATCATAAGCTCATAAAACACGGTATCGGATTCACAAATATGGTAGCAAGAGCAACGAAAGGGTCTGCTGACTTGACCCGCAAGGAAATAAAAGATGGCAGCCGAATTTTACTTGAAAAACTGCAAAGATTTAAACCTAAAATTGCAGTTTTTAATGGAAAATTAATATTTGAAGTTTTTTCGGGAAAAAAAGAATTTCATTTTGGCCGTCAACCAGATTGCGTTGAAGGTACTGATACTGTAAGTGACTAAAATAGCTAACTCGTCGGTCTTTTAATATTATTCATTTAAATTACAGTATATTTGGGTGATGCCTTCATCGTCAGCACGATGCGCTCAGTTGCCGCGAGCCGCTGATAAAGTTCCTTTCTACGCGGCATTAAAAAAATTCAGAGACTATTTAAATGGCGTTATTCCACATATAGATGATTCTGAATGTATATTTACCGAGCAACGAATTCAGCAAAGTTGTGAACAAAAATCATTGAAAAGCTCGGTCTTTATAGATAAAAAAGAGCAATGCGGTCTATTACTATGTGAAAATGCCAGAATAAGTAATATTGAATCTAAAGTAAATATTGATGTGAATACGCAACAATTGCTAGCTTTTAGAAGCACTGAAGAAGATGCGAATCATCAAGGTTTTTTTTTCGAAAAAGATGGTAACATCCGAAATGACATTGTACATGATTCACGATCAGAAACTCTACCGGCTATAAGTGAGCACTACTTGACAGTATTGGATCCCGGGCTTCAGCCTCAAGAGAAAAAGAAACGAGGTCGACCAAAAAAAATTAAAGGTCAAAATATTATTGATCCCACTACCGGAAATGAAATATCAACTGACCGTCGCCATATCTCCCACAGCGACATAAATAATATACTTAATCTATCTATCATGGGAGGAGGGAATTTAGAAACTCCAAAAAAAAAACGTGGAAGGCCCAAAAAATTAAAAACACCAATTGATATGCTGCAATCTAAGCAAAATACTCAAATTCAAAAACAAATGGTGTCACATGCTTCTCAGCAAACAAGTAACGCTACTTTGCCAGTTCACCAAATCGAACACACTTCCTCTCCTCATAACCAACAAGCACCATCTAATCTTTATAATACTCCACCACCATCGCATATCTTGTACTCTTCCTCAGCGTCGCCTATGGCATCTCCAGCACTCAACTGCTCTTACTCACGTGGCACGCCACCTGTGGCAACACAGAATACACCCCCTATTGGGGATCAGCACTTATTAAACGATTTGAATAGAAATACAACACAATGCTTGAATAGCCCCACCGAGCAGATAGTTTCCCAAAATCATGCAACGACTTATAGAAACCCAAGCGATAGACACACTGGGATGGAGGAGACTCCACCACCTACTTCGCCAACAATTTGTACTGTCGACTTTGACCCACCGACTGGAGGTAGAATTGCTGTGCGTAGAGTACCAGATCAACAAACACTTATAACATCAACAGCCACGCAAGGACTAGCAGAGGATTCTCAATATGGAAGACTTGACCATGCCCAAAAACCCAAAGCACAAGAGCAATATCTGGCATGGTCAAGCAATCAAACGCAGCAGCAACGATCTGGAATAAAGTTAATGCACCAGGCGCAATCAACGGTACACTATCCACACTCTCTTGCGCCACTTAGTTACCAAGGGGCAGCAGTGTCGCAAGAAGACTCTGAGCAGTGGCAACGTAACCAGCATTGTTACGAGGACCATAGTATTGCGTATATGGTATCCTCTCCAAATAACACTCTTAGCCCACAGAGTCAGCAACACATCGGTAACACCCAAAGCCAAATGGTTTCTGATGTTGCACGCAAGAGTTTATCGGGGCTAGAGTCACTAGTTGATCAAATCCCATCAATAAGTGAGCATACCTTGGGTCCTATATCTTCGCCAGCAGCTATTGCAGCTGTTGAAAACCACGTGGGACTAGCACAGCATCAGCAACAAAAAGGGTGTGTGTCTAGCATTCAGAACGATGATAGCCAAACTGATCGGTTTGGGTCTCCTTTAACTAGTGTGGGGACCAATGTAATTAACAGTAATTTCTCAGTCAGCAATCTCGCAGCATCGTCAGCCATAGATGCCAACATAAATAACACTCATTTTCCCAGCACTAGTAATTTAATAGGCAATAGCCAAAATAATAGTTCTAGTAGTCAAACTGGATATACTGCACATAGCTCCACTACCTATCATCATCCCAACATTATTACAGCAGCTCTAGCAGCAGCTGCTGTAAACAGCCCACAAGGAGCGGGCTCTCATCATGTACAGCATCCTCATCTTTACATGGACCCGCATATGGCCCATGTTAACTCAATGTATGGAGCAGCAACAGCCCCTCATCACCACCCCGCATATGGTTGTGCTGGGCCCCAACCAAGCACAGGGAATTCTGACTTTGGGCATTACGCCCTCCCCAGTGCTTCACAAGCTACAACCCTACACATGCCGAGTCCAAACTATCCGTACGGTCACTATGGTCACACTCCACCACAGGCCAACTATTCAACTTATGCCCACCACCATCATTCACATCATGGCCATTCACCACATCATCTGAGCGTTTTTGAACGTCTTAAGCCGTCCGATATCAGCGGATATAGTGGATTTTGATGGCAGGAACAAAGATTCGATTATACTGGTTATGTGTAAAACATTACAATTTCAAGTATACATGTAGATGGTTAGGCAGCAAATGCAGCGCTCTCTAACAAATATTTTGCAATATGTGACTGTTTTAATTTAAATTTACAGATAAGATTACCAAAGACTCAGCTTAAAACTTTTCTCTTTAAAACATAACCTGTTTCGATTTTCAATTTTTTTTTATACGACTAATATTATTAGCTTTCACATAGGAAATACGATCTGGAATTAAAAATAAAAACTAAGTGTAACTAGCTTATTTGACTATAAAAGTCATTCGATTTTACGATTGTATACATTAATGTGACACCCGAAACAATTCAGATAAACATATTATAGAAATAAGCAAATATGCATATTTTATATGGTCAATGTTAAAAATATGCAACCTAAAGGTATTGGAATCAACAATAAATGTATTGTGTATAGCATTACATGCCCTACATTAGAGATGCACAAGCATATGTTGTGCATAAATTATTATAACCGTTTTTGAGTATGCATATTAAAATCTGTGTAACTGCATAAAAACGAAAGAGTAAAATGCGAACACACTTCGTATCTTAAAGCATATTTATGAGCGGGCAGAAGTCATAGGTATGTATGTATTTCATCACACTATATTAAAAAGAGCGTTTTAATATAATTAATGCAGAATCGTCAGTGCGTTTTTCAAGTGTTGATAGAATTCTGCAATTAATTCGTTAAAAATACGTAAAGATATGGGATTGTGTACTGATGATAATACTATACATATAAAAAAGTAGAGTACTTTATACTTAAAAATAAAACGTACATATATAGAATATGTATACGTGAATATTTAGTATATGCATGTATAAGTCTGTACATGTATATGTAGTTTAATAAATGCTCCATTAAGTTAAACATATAATAAAATGGGAGTGAGAACAGAATAGCAATATAAGAACTTTGTTTAATAAACAAGTGCAATACCTAAAAAACTATTTAATAACCCACTTTTCATAACTAAACTGAATCTTTTAATTTAAATTAAATTAAGTACATGAACGTGTTCTAAAATATGAATAACTGCGTATAAATAAATGTTTATAAATTATATGAAATAAATATTTTTGCCATCCCTATATGAACTTCTAAGTGCCTTATTTAGGCAATATTATCACGACCATCATTGGACCACAGAATGATTTAGTTTTGAAATGGATTCAATAATAAAAATTATATACGTTAAAGGCGCACATTAACCCCTTTATTATGTCATGGAAAACGAAATTACTTATTTTTTTCGATATCGGGATTTAATTACATAACTTCCATCAGAGCATCTCGAAAAAAAAGTGTGAGGCATCGTTGGAAAGGTGTTAAATTCAGTTATTATTTTTACTTTTAAAAATAAGAATCGCTGAATAACTCCTACTGTCCATTTATAAAATAAAGATGTCGTATGTTAAAGTCGAAAATAAATAGGTTGGGAATTTCTCACAGTTGCACGAGGCGCTTACCATTCTGGTTTCTGGAGTTCCCAAGGCCAAACTTGTCCATTGCACGTTCATGTCTTCTGTTTTCGTGCCCACCTTTGCCTTAAAGTCCCCAAGCGTTATTGTTATATCTCCTTTTTGTATTCCCGCCAGCGTGGCATCTCTCTCTGACATTCTCATAAAATAGGTCTTTTATAAACAAAGAAACTGCCTATTGATAACTTTGGTTATGATCAGCGGTTGACACGTAAAATAATGGAAAGAGCCCTACGAAAATTTTTGTTTTTTTCCATTTAGTACTCCTTCAGGGAGCTGTTTGGCGCAGTTTGCTTTGCTGTGTCCCAGCTGATGCTGTGTTGGGACAATTCGTTGAGTGTTGTACGACGCCAGATTGCCTTTGGCCTTCCCACTTGTCTGCTTCTTTGGGGGTTCCATTCTAAGGCCATCCTGACGATGCTGCTTCGGTTCTTTCTTAGTGCATGGCCAATCTAACGCCACTTGCGTGATCTTATCTGGTTACAGAAAGGAACTTCACTAGTGTAGTGCCATAGTTCCAGGATCTCGAGATCATTCACTTTGGCTTGGATATCACTTAGTTTATGAGAGATGATACAAATGTCGTCCGCGTAATCTAGGTCTTCCAAATGACGGGTGAGACTCCACGTAATCCCACGCCTAGACCTGCATACATCTCTCATAACCTCGTCAACTACTATATTGAATAGTAGTGGTGACATCCTTGCCTAACACCGGTGCTTTTTTGGAAAGGTGTTGTTGCAGTCAGTAAGGTCCCCGTTCTTTTGTAGCTTGACGATTATTCCCGCTTTTCTTGATGAGGGCCCACACTCATTCTCCCATATGCGAGTGAAATGTGGGTGCAATGTTTCGGCAACAAGATGCGTCTCTAAATGTAGCAGTTCGGCAGGTATGCCGTCAATGCCAGCTGCTTAGCTGTGTCTTAGTTTCCTAATTGCGTTACCAATTTCTCTAACTGTCGGGGGTGTGGGTGGTATCCTAAGGTTGTTGGTGGGTCGTAATCGTTATGGTTTCTGCTTTCTGGTTCATTACAGCTTTTCTCCATGAAGTGTTGTCTCCTTCTTTGGATTTGTGCATTCTCATTCGTTAGGAGGTTATCATTAGAATCCCTGATCGGCTGGGTTTGCCTTCAGTGCTTCCAGTTAGCTGCTTTGTTATCTGGTATAGCGAGCGCATGTTATTTTCACCGGCTGCGCTTTCTGCGTTTGCTGCAAGGCTACCCATTAAAGCTCTCTTGTCGCGTCTGGCGGATCTTTTTACCTGTCTCAAAGAACAGGGTATTTATTGCGGACTTGTAAATCACGAGCTGCCATTAGCTTAAGATCGTTCCTTCTGCTAATCAGGTCCCATGTCCGTTCCGAGATCCAGTTGGTGCGTCTTTGTTGGCGGTCGCCGATAATCTCCTCCGCGGTGTTCCTTATTAGACTGCATGCTTGGTCTCATGAGTGTTCCTGCTGTGCCCGAGTGTTCCCCGCAGATTTGTTGCCATTCTGACAGAGACGTTGGTGTCAGCTAGACGATTTAAATTGAGGGGAGGCGGTCTGCACGCGTTTCTGCTGGCAGTGGAGAAGTTTTCCATCAACTTGATTACCAGCTCTCCAATTACCAACTCGTGGTCACTGTCTATTGACGCTCCTCTCTTGTTCCGTACATCCGTCAATGATCGCCTTCAGTTCTTGCTTATACAGATGTGATCTATTTGGTTTCGTGTATGCCCATTCGGAGCTGTCCATGTGTATTTGTGGACATTCTTATAGGGAAATACAGTTCCACCTATAACCAGCTGAAAGGTTTGACATAGGTCCACCAGTCTGTCTCCGTAGTTGTTGCGTGTGCCAGTACCATGTTGACCCATGACTGAAATCAGTCCGTTGTTGTTCGGGCCAACTTTCGCAATGAAATCAGCCATGAGTAAGTGATATCTCCTCTCTTGATCCCTTTCAGAGAGGATGTGAGGGCGGCGTAGAATTCGTCTTTGACTTCGTTTCGGGCGTCTTCTGTTAGGGTGTAGCATTGCACTATTGAGATGCGCCTTGCACTACATCGGAATATGGCAGTTATCACTTTGTCGGATACGGAGTGCCAGGACAAGAGTGTCTGTTTGTGACGCTTGGACACAAAGATTCCTACCCCGTGCCTGCCATTTTTATTGTTTCCACTATGTAGAACTAGATTGCCTTTTGATGTTGTTGTTGCTCCATTTCCACTCCATCTCATCTCACTGATTTCAGCTATACCATCCTGAGTTTCACCATCTCACCTTCAAATTGCGCCAGTCGAGATGGTTTCATTAGAGTCCTTACGTTCCATTGTCCAATTCGCGTCCGTTTTGAAATGCCAATGTTTGTCATCGGGGTGGGACCGTTGTTAATACGAGTATATCTTCTTGTTTCAGTTTCAGTAATCAATTTTTGTGAGTCAGTCGAACCGGTGATTGGCCGGATGCAACCTATCCCAGTGGTGGGGCTGCCACCTGTCGTCATCCCACGCCAGCACGATGGGATATTAATGAAGCCTGATAGTAAGCTTTTCGAAGTTGGTTGCCCAATGCACGAATTTTGTAATTAGAAAATTTCGAGGGAAGCGATTTTTTCCATAGGTCATGCCTCGTCATAAGTGGGGTACGATCCCACGAGCTCTCGTTTCGTAGGGAAGCGCACTATCCGCTAGCCTTCCACGGCTCCCGGCAAAGAGCAAAAGACCCGTAACGATCGCACAAGCAATTCTCGAGTAATTAAGTAAAACTTGCGCACTGTATATTATTGTGTATTTTGTTTTTGTAGTTGCTACGAGTCGAGCTATGGCCACAGCATATATTGTACTTTGTTTTTGTAAATTCGGCACGTCGCCATCGATTTTCTTGTGCTTATACACTAAATGAAAATTTGCAAAACATGCAAATACACAGAAAAGTCATGGGTTTATATGACAATTTTAATTACCAAAAAAAAACACTGGGTTTTTTAGTTGCCAAATGAACTATATTTTTGTGCTCAGTGTACTTGTGCGCAATTTTCAATCGCGCGCATCCTCGAGTTGAGCGAAGCGCGCCCACTGCGTGTGTTTTGTAAAATTTTCGGCTTTCTAAATGTGCGTCTTGCTAGCCACTCGCATGAAATAACGGAAAATGCTCTCGGAACAATAAGAGCCAAAGTGTGTCCACCGCTGGCTATGATACATTCATGAACAAACAAAAAAATTAAATTAAAAATTTAAAAAACCCCCGAACTTAAGTAATTTTCATTTAAAAAGTAAAAAATAATAAAAGAAACTTAATGTTAAAGTACCTAAGAATCTATTAATAATTCTAAAAAATACGTCGCGTTGGGGGACACGCGAGGGCAGACGTCGTTGACGGTCGTATCTTACATGCAAATTTTTTGAAGTAATTCTATGAAAGTTTTTGAAGTATTTTCTTAATTTTGTTTTTAAGTTAATCTTTGTTGCTTAATTAGACTATTTGTATTTAAATTGTTAGTTTAGGAGCGGTCCCCCAACGCGACGTATTTTTTTTAGAATTATTAATAGACCTTTAATCATCTTTAATACAAAAAAACTAAATTGAAATCACTGCATGCGTTCGGGAGCTACGATGCCATAGACAGACAGACAGACAGACACGTCAAACTTATAACACCCCTCTTTTTGCGTCGGGGGTTAAAAATACAGCGAATTTTATAACAAAAAAATTTGTTGGTCGATTTGTCATATGGGAGCTTTGTGTTATAGTCAAACTTTGGTACAGTGTTAAAGATCTGTAGAAAACTCGCGAATGCCACATTTGATTACTATATCTTTATAAACAAACGAATTATACATTAGTGTTGTGTAAACATGACTTATTTGATGAGTTAGCACAGTTCCTTATTTTGAAGTGAGTGAGCAGTCTTGCTTAGTCTTGCACATTTTTGAGTGCACTTCTTGGCCACGATATTTTTAACAAATAGTTTACTTTTACTATTACGCATCTAAACACTTACAAGGCGACCACAGGAATGTAGAGCTACCATACCAAATATGTCTCTAAAACAAATGCGCGATTTTGTTGAGGATAGGACGATGATAGGAGAAATAGGAAATGAAAGGAAGTGTTTCTGCTGTAATGTGTCTTGCGAAAGTCAAGTCGATGGTTGTTTCTTTTAACGTAGTTGACTTAGAAACGTTTGATACGCAATCAAGATTATACGTATATTTCATGAAATTATGAAACGAGTTGTCAGACTTTACGTTTTCGTATCTCTTAATAAAATAAAATTTTCTCGGCAGTAGATAATAAATAAAAAGGTATAAACGAATGGTTTGACAGAAGAAAGGCCGAACTATGCTTGTTAGCATGCAAACAAAATAACAAAATTTTGTGTTGCTAAGGTAGCGCAGTGCGAGTTTCTATTTGTGCATTACTTTTTCCGCAGTTGTAATGCAGATTTTCGGCAGATCACTGCTTTTCTATTTGCCTCCGCTTACAATCCCTCAAACGAAACGCAGCGCTTGTAATCAATTACGTTTTCTGCGGAGGTAATGCAGTATTTCGGCAGACCGCAGAGGCTATGCGCCGCTGGAATCTAGCCCTTTACTCTTTACTCACTTGCTCTGTGGCGTGAACTTGCCACATTAATTTTTGACGTGACAACGTCTTCGGTTGACTATATCATATAGCTCCCATAGGAATTATCGGTCAAAAAATCGATTTTTTAAAAAAATTTGTTGTATTTCGTTTGTTTTTTAAAATATTGCGACCAAATTTGGCACTTGTAAGTTTTTTATTGTTCTTAAGCATTATACCAAATTTGGTTACGATATCTTCATGAACAAACGAATTATCCATCTAAAACATTTTTTTTTGTCGATGAAAATTGAATTTTCTTGTTTACAATAAGCGTCGTAACTTAAACATTTATCGACCGATTTTAATAAACCAAAACTTTTCTTACTCGGAATTAAAATTTCTTTAAGATTAAATGTAAAAAAGTAAAGGTGTTTTAACAAAATGTTTTATAAAAATGACTTCAAAGTGTGAAAATCGAAAAAAAAAAGTGTAAATCTTAGATAACTTTTAAAAAATCTCGTAGTTGCTTTGTATGAAGTATAAATAAATGTATATCATCTTAAAGCTTGAATCTTCTTCTTTCCAAAACCGTAAAGCAATCGAAAATCGGTTGAAAAATGGCGACGTTGTGATAGTGGGAGTGATCGCAGTACCCGAAAAACGGTTTTTAAGCGATAACTTGCGATTTTGGGGGTGTTAGACAATTTTGAAAAACGCTATCGTGATCTACTCGTCAAGACCTACAACGTACACTAGGTCACTTGAAAAGTTCTTTTTCACTGTTGGACAGTGTTATTAGTGTCATTGTGAATGCAACCATCGATAGTATCGATACAACTGACTCAAACTGACTAGTCAACTGTTCGAGCTGTACGGACATTTGTTGACATTGATTGTTTTTCGATCCACATATTTTTTACCATGGACATTCGTCGCTTTTTGTGTAAAAAACCGCGGATTGAACACAAAAGTGTAAGTATCGAATGCTGTTGATTTCAGTAGAATATCAATCACTGTCACAGTCCTGCTTGAAAGAAGAGAAAACGCCGATAAGGACTTCAGAGGAATTTTCAAAACCGTGAGCGAAATCAGCGCAAAATACGACATCGAACTGCGGAAACCAAGGCTCGCGTCAAAACAGACTCAACGCTCCAACGTACAAACTGATTCAGTTGAAGATTATTTTCGCATAACGATTTACATCCCATACATTGATTTGTCTCTGACCCATTTACAAGATCGATTTTTGAATCACCGCAAAATTTTATCAAACTTTGCTTGCCTCTTCCCCAACAAAATGAAGAATTTCAATGAAGAATCCTGCGCTCAATTGTTTGAACCATACTCTTAAATTTTTCGGGATGATTCCCGTGACATCTGGGTAGACGAAGTCAAACTTTGGCGTCAACGCATCGCCGGAAAGAACGTTAAAAATTCGCTTGAAGCACTCGATGTGTGCAATGGGGATGCGTTTCCAAATGTTCATCAAATGCTTCGCATTTTGGCAGTTCTGCCTGTAACGACAGCGACGAATGAACGCTCCTTTTCAACATTGCGTCGCCTCAAGACTTACCTCAGGTCAACAATGTCTGAAGATCGGCTGAACGGATTAGCCTCGCTCAATATACATCGCGATGTCGAGGTCGATCCGCAAAGAGTTTTCGAGAAGTTTTTTTCTACACCTCGCAGAGTTAATTTATTATATAATAACTGAATATCAAGTCAAGACACAATAAAATGTCTTCATTTATAAGAAAAGTTTTTTATTATTTTTTATTGACTTCATAACCTAACATGATACACATATGTCAAAACCCTCCCCATAAACGAATTCTGCGCACGGGCCTGGCAGAAAGAAAAATTAAATTAATAAAATGGATGTTCGAAGACTTGAGGTAACTCTACAAATGAACTTATCGATGGTTGATCAGCTGATGAGCTGGCAATTTGCTTGGAATTTGGCGCACTTTTTAAACAAACAACAATGATCCGCTATTTTAGTTCATTTTAGTAATACATTTTTGAAGGAGCAAAAAAGGAAGTGCTAAGCAAAACACAATACCAACGTTGCCAAATGTTGGCAAATTTGCAAGCACCAACGATGTCATCTACAGGAAATATGACTGTGAGAAAGAAATTTGCCTGTTTAAGCGATGATAATTAACCGCATGACCAATAAAATTGTGAAATGCTTATGGAAAATAAACAAACAACAATTCAACGAAGCGGAATGTAGCAGAGAAGTAACTGAAGGTGGCTCTGAAACTGCTGCTTAAAATAATTTGCTGACTAAAATAAAATAAACACGAAAAATTGTATGTTATACTTTTAAAACTAAAATGCAAACTACAAATTGCTTAAGTTTTTACTACGTGTCCATTTTTAAAAGACGGCTGCTGTATGATGCCGCTTCCATTTCAATTTAGCGCCATATAAACAAACATAAACAACATAGCTGCTCTGCACAGCTGGTCTAAATGAAAACGATTCGAAAACGATTCGAAGTGGATTCGAACTCGGTCGAAATCTAGAACACCATTTGTCGGAATGCACTCGTTATGACTTTTCAAAACGAGTCGAAATCTAGAACAGGCCTGAATGTAAGTAAAGGCTAAGAGCCAATAGTATTAAACCGACTGAAAGTAAACCAAACTTCACATAAAACAAAAACCCTACGAGTTTTGACAGCATTTTTTTATATGGAGTTGTGTTTTCCTTCGGGTGGATTCACACTAATGCCCCCTATTAGCGTTAAACTAAAATAAAATTAACTGTCTTACAATTTTATAACTCGTGCATTACAACTGTGTATACTACTCGTACATTTGTATATTGAAAATTAAACCAACTACATTACCAACCATAATACCCATATGTATGTAGTTTAGTGCTGGTTGATTTGTTTGTCTTTTGACGCCAAAACCTCACCATAGATGGCGCTATCTGCTGTTCGGATTTGGCGCCATAAACAAAACTTATGTGCAAGTAGTTATCTTAAACGTGAAAAATAATGGCTGGTCGACAAAATCGTTACGGATTATCGGGAAATTATAACAAAATAGAAATAATACTAAATAATTCAATTTTTACATTAATGTGCTTTAAAACACGTCTATGCAAAATCATCTACTCTCAGCTCTGCACACTAACTATGGGTTCACCGAAATACTCCGCCTTTTATTGGGTTTTGCCTCCTATCGGCACATTGTTTCTTCGCATTTGCAATGTATGTCATAATTATAGCATTAATTAATTAATTATAGCATAAATTGAATTAATAATAAAAGTTCATGTTTTAAAATCTTATTTCGCGCTTTTATATATTCAGGCCTGTTCTAGATTTCGACTCGTTTTGAAAAGTCATAACGAGTGCATTCCGACAAATGGTGTTCTAGATTTCGACCGAGTTCGAATCCACTTCGAATCGTTTTCGAATCGTTTTCATTTAGACCAGCTGTGCATTGCAGCTGTGTTGTTTATGTTTGTTTATATGGCGCTAAATTTAAATGGAAGCGACATCATACAGCAGCCGTCTTTTAAAAATGGACACTTAGTAAAAACTTAAGCAATTTGTAGTTTGCATTTTAGTTTTAAAAGTATAACATACAATTTTTCGCCAACTCTATGTGTTTATTTTATTTTAGTCGGCAAATTATTTTAAGCAGCAGTTTCAGAGTCACCTTCAGTTACTTCTCTGCTATATTCCCCTTTATTGAATTGTTGTTTGTTTATTTCCCATAAGCATTTCACAATTGTTTTGCCATGTGGTTAATTATCATCGCTTAAACAGGCACATTTCTTTCTCAAAGTCATATTTTCTGTAGTTGACATCGTTGGTGCTTGCAAATTTGCCAACATTTGACAACGTTGGTATTGTGTTTTGCTTAGCACTTCCTTTTTTGCTCCTTCAAAAATGTATTACTACAATTAACTAAAAAAAGCGGATAATTGTTGTTTGTTTAAAAAGTGCGCCAAGTTTCAAGCAAATTGCCAGCTGATCACCCATCGATAAGTTGACTTGTAGAGTTACCTCAAGTTTTCGAACATCCATTTTATTAATTTAATTTTTCTTTCTGCCAACATCTTTCTGACAGACAAACATTTTTTATTTATTTACCAATTTTGTACAATTTATTTTATATACATATTTTAAGCCATCCATTAATAAAATTATCTTCGAATTTACTTGTGCAACACGACAACACGACTACACAATACACAATTCGAAGATTTGTTTTGTCTTAATCCAGAACACCTTACTTTCATTCCACTCGTTTTGGTTTTGCATGTATACACAATTTTAATAGACATTTTTTGTAATAAAAATATATAATGAAAATTAACCCTAATTCGTTCAATTGAGCACATCTAAATTTTCTTAAAGCATTAAAAAATAATACAAAATTAATTTTGGTGGCATTAATGCGTTTATTTCAGCAAATAAAACAAAATATTTTTATTTCGACAGCTGCAAGCCAAACTTTTCATAACGAGTAAAATCTTGTCGGAATCGAAATCTAGAACACCTTTCATTTCGATTCCGACACTTTTTGTCGGAATCGAAATCTAGAACATGCCTGAATATTTCAATCACTCCAACGCTTTCGGATACACAATATTTCTTGCTATTCATTTGGCGCATAAATGAACAAATCAGATGGCTTTCCTACTCGTGAACATGCTACATACAGTTGGCCATGGGAGAAGCAAGGATTTTCTAAATTTAAACCACAAACTTGTAACGATTGTCCTTGCGCTTAGTTGATGGTCATTGCGAAAGCGAGTCGAATAGGAAACTGTAAGCGCTTAAATTCAAATGGCATATCAGTAGGTATCATTGGTATTCTTGGGCCCAGAAGACGTTGTCCTGCCCAAACTTTTTGAATAATCTTAAAGTTTATAAACATCGTAAGATTCTCTTGTTAGCTTATCTAGACAATCATAAGATTTTATCATCACGAATAACAATTCGATGATTACACAGTGATTAAGCACTTTTCAAGTGACCTAGTGTACGTTGTAGGTTTTGATGAAATATATACCTTCATGAACAAACGAATTATCCATCTAAAACATTTTTTTTTGTCGATGAAAATTGAATTTTCTTGTTTACAATAAGCGTCGTAACTTAAGCATTTATCGACCGATTTTAATAAACCATAACTTTTCTTACTCGGAATTAATATTTCTTTAAGATTAAATGTAAAAAAGTAAAGGTGTTTTAACAAAATGTTATATAAAAATGACTTCAAAGTGTGAAAATCGAATAAAAAAGTGTAAATCTTAGATAACTTTTAAAAATCTCGTAGTTGCTTTATATAAAGTATAAACAAGTGTATATCATCTTAAAGCTTGAATCTTCTTCTTTCCAAAGCCGTAAAGCAATCGAAAATCGGTTGAAAAATGTTGTGATAGTGGGAGTGATCGCAGTACCCGAAAAACGGTTTTTAAGCGATAACTTCCGATTTTGGGGGTGTTAGACAATTTTGAAAAACACTATCGTGATCTACTCGTCAAGACCTACAACGTACACTAGGTCGCTTGAAAAGTTCTAAATCACTGTTGGACAGTGTTATTTTCCGCTTTTTCGGAATTTATCACCTGCACTACGCCTCAAGGAGGCTGTCATTATGCCTTAATTGTTTAAGGAAAGGCCATCGACTGCCAGCCTGCAATTCTGGATGTTGCCGCAAATGTGGATCTAAACACCACACTTTGCTACATTTGGGTAACAACAATGCTCCTCAACGATCTATATCACCTTCAATGCAGCCAGCGGCTCCAGAGTCCGCGTCAGTTGAAACCCTTGCTCAGTCTACCTCTCTTGTTGCCCAAAATTCTAATAATGGAGTTGTGTTGTTAGCTACTGCAGTCGTATTTGTTAAAAACCGCACAGGCACACTGGTGCCATGCCGCGCTCTCTTGGATTCCGGCTCTCAGCTTCATTTGATAACTTCCCATTTCGCTCAGCAGTTGCAGTTAAATAAATTGAATGCTTCCGACACAGTTTCAGGCTTGGGAGACTCACAATGTTATGAAATGAAAATGTGAAAATGTGACAACTTTTACATTACACTCGCAGGCCTCGGAATTCAGTACCAGCTTAATTGTCATTGTAGCTCCAACTATAACAGACAGCCAACCAGGGCGCGCTGTAAATATTCTGGCCAGCATTCGCTTTGCTGATCCGTTGTTTTTCATGCCACAGCATGTCGACTTATTAATTGGAGCAAGTTTGTTCTATGAATTGCTTTAAAATAAAAAAATAAATAATACCCTGTTAGACCCCTTGGAGAAGGGGCATAGGGGTCTCTATTAATAACTGTTCAAACAGAACAGGGACCTACAGTTTATAGCCGTATCCGAACGGCGGTGCCTTTAATTAATAGAGACTTTCATGGCAAATATCGTCTTTAAGCTAGCGATGCCAGTGCCAGGCAAATGCACCAGTGCTACTGCGGGGAATCGAACCACCGACCTTCGGTTTTAGAGGCGAGTACGCTACCACTTACGCCACCGATGGCCACATGAATTGCTATGCGTCGGGCAAATTAAGCTGGCAACAGGTTTACCATTTTTACAGATGACACACCTTGGATGGATCGTGTCAGGTGGTCGCTCGCGTTCTGGTGCCTCTTCCTTGCTAGGAGGCATAAATATATGTGACCAGAAAGTAGATCCTGATATTCGAGCTGATGATGCGGTCCCAGCAAAAATGAAGGAGGAGCTAGAATGTGAAGAGCACTTTGCACGTTATTTTTCCAGATTGCCTACGGGAGAGTTCTCAGTTCGTTTGGCTGCTAAAAAAACCCTGGACCTTCTTGGAAACTCTTACGATCAAGCATCTCGCCGTTTTGAGCATCTTAAAAGAACATTAGAGAATCAGCCGCAGCTAAAATCCAAATATACCGCCTTTATTAAAGAGTTTGCAGATTTATCGCACATGTCTCTTGTAGACAGCAACTCCAAAAACTTTACAAATTCTTTCTACCTCGTCACTGCGTTATAAAGGAAAGCAGCACAGTAACAAAATTTAGAGTTCTTTCTGCTTCGGCAGCCACATTAATTTGATGGCAGTCTCTGTAATACTACCTAAGCCTTTCAGAGCGCTTATTCGTTTTCGTTCATTTGCCGTTGCCCTCACTGGCGATATTTGTAAGATGTGTCGTTGCATACGCGTCACATCTCCAGACAGTTACCTTCAATGCATATTATGGCGCGATGCACCTTCGGATGAATTTATCGTATTCAAACTCGACACCATCACCCATGGCACAAAGACAGCTTCTTATCTATCAGCTCGAACTATACACTAGTTGGAGTCTGATGAGGAGGTCTCCAATCAAATCGGCGCTAAAATCCAAAGGCGGGATTTGTATATTGATGACCAACATTCTATCGAAAACTTTATAGAGGAGCCTATTGAAATTTTACATAAAGCAAAGAACATTCTAGCTCAAGGCCAATTCAAATTGCGGGAATGGTGCTCTAGTCATTCTGCCGGCCTATTAGGGATACCGGAGGGATATAGAGAGACTTTTGTAAAGTTTGATAATGGCATCGAAATTACAAAACTCTTGACCTTGCTTGGGATCCTATTTCTGATAAACTCTTATTTTTGTTTTCTTCTAATCAGCAAACTGCTAAGCCGTTTAAAGAAGATCCAGCTGACTTCGATGTGCTGACGCCCTCGTATCTTTTAGCAGGCGGCTCCAGCGCATCCTTTACTGAACCTAATCTAACTCGTCTAAACCTTAATCGACTAGATAGCTGGCAGCGCGTGACTCATTTCGCTAAATTCCTTCCTTAATAAAAACATGAGAAACAAATATCTTCTGCTATACATATTTTTATATAATAGAGGGATAGCGGGCCCGGCGCGCTGCGCAGTTCGGAAATATGCAAGAAAATTAATATCAGTGGATTCTTGGTTAACGATGCCCCGACATCTTTCATAGCCATTACATTAGAAAGTGTTGGGGCATCGATGACGAAGAATCTACATATATTGGAACAATAAATTAATGAAGACGTATTTTTTAACCACAGTGCTTTATTTTATTTATTAACAGAACTGATCTAAGATGTACAAATTGATACGTGCACAATGCACTGTGATACACGACATTTTTGGTTTTCCCGTCTTTTGCGAAAATAAATAACGCTGATGGTTTTCCAACACGTAAGCAGGCAACGTTAAGTTGACTGTGTGAAAAACAAGATCTTCGCCTTTGTACTTCCCTTTGAGAATCGATGCTTCAATCACGTTGTTCATTAGGCTTTTCACCACTGGTCGGGTTCCATTGCATAGCCGTGGTGGATTGGTATTTCGAAACATAATTACGACTGAACCGACAGACGTCATTCTGCCCAAACTTTTTGAATACTCTTAAAGTGTATATACAAGGGGCATTCAAAAAGGAAGTTTCCCTAATTTTAAAATGAAGTACAAAACAATTTTTAGGTTACAAAATGAATATTTATTAATTATTTGACTCACAAACTATTTTTCTACATAGTCACCTTCGACTTGAATACATTTTTCGTATCTGTTATAGAGTTTATGCAAACCTTCTTTAAAAAAAGACGTGTCCTGTTTTTGGAGCCATAATTTGACAGATGTTTGGACTTCTTCGTTTGAAACAAAATGTTGCCCACTTGGTGCGAGATGCGGAGAGTAGGGTGGGTGATCGAAAATTTCCCATTTGAATTTTTCCAATAAAGTTCTCGTTTTTAACCCCCGACGCAAAAAGAGGGGTGTTATAAGTTTGACGTGTCTGTTTGTTTGTCTGCCTGTTTGTCTGTCTGTCTATGGCATCGTAGCTCCCGAACGCATGCAGTGATTTCAATTTAGTTTTTTTTTGTATTAAAGGTGACTTACGTGCGAGTGTTGTTAGATATGTTTGATGAAAATCGGTTGAGCCGTTTAAAAGTTGTGGGGAGTGAAAGTGGGGAGAAAAACATCAACTTTGTCCGATTGGCTTAAAATTTGGTCCTATTGTAGCTGACGACGTCACTGATTCGAATCTGAGGTTATTTTTAACCCCCGACGCAAAAAGAGGGGTGTTATAAGTTTGACGTGTCTGTCTGTCTGTTTGTCTGTCTGTCTATGGCATCGTAGCTCCCGAACGCATGCAGTGATTTCAATTTAGTTTATTTTTGTATTAAAGGTGACTTATGTTCGAGTGTTCCTAGACATGTTTGATGAAAATCGGTTGAGCCGTTTAAAAGTTGTGGGGAGTGAAAGTGGGGAGAATGCGTAAAAAAAAAGCAAACGAGCTTGACCTTAAATGTAATGTATACCTTAACAAGAATCTAAATTATAGTAAGTATATTATAATATACTAAAGTCTAACTTAACCTAACCTACCTATAAAAAGTATGAAATAAAAAATTAAATTAAAAATTTAAAAAACCCCCGAAACAAAAACTTTAGTAATTTTCATTTAAAAAATAATAAAAGAAACTTAATGTTAAAGTACCTAAGAATCTATTAATAATTCTAAAAAAAATACGTCGCGTTGGGGGACCGCTCCTAAGCTAACAATTTAAATACAAATAGTCTAATTAAGCAACAAAGATTAGCTTAAAAACAAAATTAAGAAAATACTTCAAAAACTTTCATAGAATTACTTCAAAAAAATTGCATGTAAGATACGACGGTCAACGACGTCTGCCCTCGCGTGTCCCCCAACGCGACGTATTTTTTTAGAATTATTAATAGATTCTTAGGTACTTTAACATTAAGTTTCTTTTATTATTTTTTACTTTTTAAATGAAAATTACTTAAGTTTTTGTTTCGAGGGTTTTTTTGAGCAGAATGAGGCCGTGCATTATCATGAAAGAGTAAGATTTTTTTGGATAATTTTCCTGGACGTTTTCGTCTGATGGTATTTTTAAGCTTATTTAAAACTTCGCAGTAACGATCCGCATTGATTGTTGTACCAGGTTCCAAAAATCAACCAACAAAACACCTAACGCAATTCACAATTGGACACGTTTTGCAATGGTAGCTCCATGGTTGTTGTGTTTATACTGCTGAAAAAACTATTATCGGTCACCAATACCAGTGCCGCTCTTATCGATAGACTCAACACTGATGTTGTGTTCAGTGCGAGGCCGCTAGATGGTACACAAGAGAAACGCCAGACCAGGGAAACTTACTTTTTGAATACCCCTCGTACATCGTTAAATTCTCTAGTTAGCATACAGTTTTTGTATACATTTAATACAACACAGTTAATTATCATCATTATCATATCGGACAAAAGGCTATCAATATAGGTAAAAATACAGGTAATCAATTTAAAGCTTTCTGGTAAACTACATTTTTTGTCTTTTTTTGCGGTACGTAAATATATGAAGATGATGGTTTTCGAACGCGCGAACACGCGATGTATAATTGACCAATGGCGTAACAAGGAAACTTCAAGTTGATTCCGCAAACTTGCAACGACTGGCCCTGCGATTTATTGATGGTCATTGCAAAAGCCAGACGCACGGGAAATTGTAAACGCTTAAATTCAAAAGGCAAATCCGTTGGAATCATCGGTATACATGGAATCAAGACATCTCCTTTATAATCCAAAAAAAATCAATAAAATCCGGTTCCTTCACAAAAACCAAAAACAGAAGAATTTTTACGCAAAACTCTGCGAAACAGGAGTATGGACGGGTTCGCGGCTTTCACGGCATGCTTCGAGGCTAACTTCGCGGCTAACTTCGCAGTGAGCACACCATAAAGGTATAGTCGAAAAATAAAAAAAAAAACTTCCACGAACATTTCAAGACCAAAATTAGCCAAATCGGTTCAGCCGTTCTCAAGTGATAGCGAGACTAACGAACAGCAATTTATTTTTATAAGTATATATAGATGTACATATATGCACGCTTGTATATTTATTCATATATTAGTTAATAAGTTTTACCTCGTCGCCAATGTAATAACCCAGACGTTATGTATGTTTTCTAGGTAGGTTTATTCATATATTTATGGTTCAATAATAAACGGTAACTTATATACACAAAACTAACAATGCGCGCACACCGCGTACTCATACTTCGCTGTCCTCTGGTCGAACGTCTACTACTTGTCGCTACGCGATCGCCCAGCCGGAAAATCTTAGGGTGGTGCAGATTAATCTGAACCATTCTATGGTACCAGCGGCTGATATAATGTGGGCCATGGAGGAGGAGAGTATAGAGATAGAATATATGGAGCTCGCGGATATCATCTCTCCTTCCCCAGAAACGTAGTTAAGCCTAGAAAAAGTATCATGGTAAGGGCTGGGCTTAATGTTCTTTTTCCCCCTCGTTACAGCGACAAAGGCATCACGGTAGCGATGATCAAATCAAGGAACAGGAGAAACCTATGCCTTGCATCAGCCTATCTCCCATACGAGAAAAAGGACCACCTCGGAAAAAATCGAGGCGTTCGTTTGGTTTGTGAAGAAAGAGGTCGACAATTTGATCCTAGGCTGTTATGCCAATTACTCCATTCGGGGCAGTACCACCATAAATGACAGAGGAGTGGCCTTTCTCGACTTTACTGAGCGCAAACCTTATTGTGTGCAAACTGGGCAACCACACCACCTTCCGCAATAAGGACCGCGCAGAGGTCGATCATTAGCTCCCTATCCATTGATAATTGCCATGTATCTACTCAGTGTTCCTTCTCGGACCACTACATGGTCCATTAAGATATCAAAGGATACGGGGATAAGCCATTTCCCTATATAAATCCAAAAAGAACTGACTGGGTTGCGTTTACAAGAACAGTCAGCTAAACACCAGAAGGAGAGTTGTTGTTATCTGACACATTTGAAAAGTGCAATCAGACGTTCACAGACGTGCTTCGTTCAGTAATTCGCAAATCCTATCCGGTCAACCGAAACTCAAAGAAAAACCGCAATGCGTGATGGACAACAGAGCTAGGCTTGATCAGAAGGGAAACAAGAAAGATTTTCAACAAAACAAAAAGATCCAACAGCCAGTCAGACTGGAACGAACACCTATCGGCTAGGCTTCAGGATTCTTAAGAATAGGTTCTCATTCTCAAAAGACTACAGAGCCATTAGTCAATCCTCGTGACTTCTGGATCTACACATTAAAAGCAAGCTAACTCCCCGCATGTTCAGCTTTTTACAACATGCCTATCTTAAGGGTAGGTCTGTTGACACTGCGCTTTATTCGGTGGTGGATAGCATTGAAAGGGCCCTGCATCAAAAGCAGCTCGTTCCGACATAGAGGGATGTTTTGCCTAAACATCATGCTCAGCAGCCGGTCCTTAACAACCTTCTTCTCAAACTTGAGCAGACATGAAAAAAAAGCAGTCGTCAGGCCTATCCTAACTTTTGGAGCAATGTCCCAATCTCACCTAAACAACCTTCAGAGTGTGCAAAGATCTATGCGATCCAAACTTCATGCGGCTCTGGATGTTATTCTGAACCTGGAACCAGTGGGAACTTTCCTGAAGACGGCGGCGGCTAGAAGAGCAGCGAGACACCGGGCGTTAAATCTTCTCACACCATTAACTTGTGGTCATAGCGGTATCCTACCTGTGAATACCGGGGATAGTGATTACTGCTCCACGGTTCAGAAATGGAACGAGAACGACAGATTTCCTGAAGGGGGAAGATAGAATGCAAAGAACCCCCTTAAAAGGGAACGAGCTGACGATATATACTGATGGTTTGAAGATGGATGAGGACATGGGACAGGCATGTTCTCTGAAGAATTTTCGACTAGTGCAGCGCTTTTCACGCAGTCTGGCAAGCGGTTAGACTTATTGGTACCTTGGACGGAAGTCCAAGGCATATTGTAATTCTTGTCGATAGTCAGGCTGCAATTAAAGCTCTGTCATCGCATACCATTAAGAGTAAACTGATCCGTAACACGACGCTAGCGCTCAACCGTATCCATCACCACTCAATAACCCTCTGTTGGGTTCCTGGTCACGCAGGTGTCCCTGGTAACGACGCACAGTGGCACGGCAGCCGCAAAAGCGTTGCAAAATTCAAAATTTTGATGTAAACGTTTTATAAAATCAATACATGAATCTGATTTAGAATTTTCCAAGGATCACGAATATATAAATTTTATTCAATTCGGCAGAATAGCTTAGTTCCTACATCCGCTCAAAGATGAGTATATTTTCAATTGTAAAAAAATCTTTATTTTTGGAAAAAAATTTAATGTTTAAAGTTGTTTTGTAAAAAACAATGCAGCCAACTGTTATTTTTTTAATTTCTATAAAAAGGTACATAAAATTTAAATATAAACGAAAAAAAAAAAACAGTTTGAATCTATTCTAGTTTGTTCGTTATTTCCGTTTGCCTGAACCACTATATTTGGGCCATTTTTCAACTTTGGAAGATAATAAAAAAAAACACAAATTACTGCATATATTTTTTTTAACATAAATATGTTTGTTATGAATCTATTTACCTACTCTAAAAAGATTATTTGCCCTAATTTGCCCGTTTGGCTGTAAGACCAGTAAAAGCCTAGAAACCCAAGTACAAAATATTCTGACGCAGGTATAAGAAGAAGAACATACACTAGATGAAGACACTAAATTGAGAGTTGTTTGCTTATATTTTCACGTTACAATAAAAAAGCGTACCTGTGACATTAAAAAAAAGGGTTAATCAATCCTTTTTATTTACAGGTAGTTGTAAAACATATAATTTAATTTGTACGTGTTACTTTTTCCTGGATAAAGGCTTCATATTTGTATATATTTGCCTGAATACTTTAAAAACATCATAGTTTTGTTTTGACTTTAGAAGAACACACATTGCAGCAAAAAGTATTTTTAAATATAATTCGCAATCAGTGATTTTCTAAGTGTTACGATGTCTTTGGAAAACGTAAAATTATTTCAGTTGTCAGAAACTCCATAACTCCGGAGGAGTTCGTTTCGGCAATCGTGAAAGAACTTAACGCTGAGGAAGCAAATATAGATAAGTTTGATGCTTTAAAAGCCAAACTTTCTCTTATTTACGCCCAAATAAAAACAAAGTGGCAAGACTCTTATCGCTGCAAAGAAAAATTTATTAAGAAAAACGAAAACTGGCTAAAAGGGTTTACGCTTATTGAAATTTTGCCAGAAGAACCTCAAACGTCTACGCACCGAAAGAGAGGAAGACCTACAAAATGTTTCGACGAGTGCTCAAATTTTACTCGAAAGAGAAAACTTGCCGATGCCACAGCCGATATAGCCACGGATCTATCGGAGGCTCTATCATTAAAGTACAGGAAGGATGATGAAAATATAAGGTCGCATATAACAAAAGCGGTTGCTGATGCAAGCCCTTTGCGACTTAAAAGGATAAAGGAAAGCATCCCCACACCGCCAAATTCCCTACCTATGGAGTACAGCGCTGATGAGGCTTTGGCATTGCTTATTGAGTTGAATCTGTCCAATGGAAAATATACTATATTGCGGGATTCGCTAATTCGGCACAATGTCAATATTCTTCCTGGATACAACAAAATTGGATCGGCTAAACTGAACGCAGTACCACAACCAACGATAGTGACGGAAGTCTCAGCAGAGGTCAAACTTCAAGACCTCATGGATACTGCAAAACGCCTTATTGAAAGCTTTTCTGAAAATGAGATGGAGACTCTTCCAGAAAACCTCACATTATTTAGCAAATGGGGCTGCGATGGATATTCTGGCCAAAGTGCTTACAAGCAAAGAATAGCCACAGATGATGAATGTATTACAGATGCAAACATGTTCATGGCGTCTGTTGTCCCCCTATGACTAAAAAGTGAAACACTGGAACATTGGAAAGATCCGCGCCCTTCTTCTGTACACTATTGTCGCCCGATATTGTTTAAATACGCCAAAGAATCTTCGGAATTAATCAGGTCTACAGTAACCGACATTAGGAAGCAGATTGAAGATATAAGGCCTGCATTTATTCAAATCAAGGAAGGAACAACCATTGTTGTGAAATATGAATTTTTTCTAACAATGGTAGACGGCAAGGTTCTTAACGAGCTGACAAACACAAAATCTACTTTGACATGTGCTTTTTGTAAAAAAACAAAATGGATTTTCAAAATTTGGATAATTCTTTTATTGAAGAGGAAAATCTGGAATTTGGTATTTCTCCATTGCATGCCAGAATTAGATGCATGGAGTTTATTTTAAAACTTGCATATACTCTTCCGCAAGTTCACGATTCATTTAAGGACAACACACCAGATAAAGAAAAACAAAGTTTCAGGAAAAAAAAAATACAAGAAGATTTTAATAAGAAACTTGGACTGAAAGTCGACTGCCCCAAACATGGATATGGTAATACAACTGATGGAAACTCATCCCGCAAGTTCTTTGAAGAACGCAAAACTACGTCAGAAATAACTGGAGTGGATGAAGATATTATTAAAAGATTGGGTACTATTTTAAATATTCTGAATTGTAAGGAAAAAATTAACGGCAGTAAATTTGGTGAATATGCGACTAAGACTGCAGAGCTGCTACTGGAAAAATATCCGGGAAAGAAACTATAATTCAATCTATAATAGAATATCATTGCCTACCCATTGCGGAGATGTCAGAAGAAGCCAAGGAATCAAGAAACAAGAATTATAAAAAATTCAGAGCCATAAATACTTGTAAAATATCGCGATCAAGGGAAAACCAGGACCTTTTTAATATGTTGGCGGCCACATCAGATCCACTGGTTGCATCCCTTAGACATGTGAGATCCTCAGAATTGCCAAGTAGCTATTCAAAAGAAATGTTAAGTCTTTTAGATATCCCCTCAAATGTAAATGTGGATGATTATTTTACAAAAAACTGCTTATAAACTATGAACAAAAAATATATAATACAAATTTTCTTCATAAATAATGCAAATATTGCACAGGCAACAAAATTCAACTATAAACAAAAAATAAATCATTAAAGTTTTCTTTATCAATATATGAAATATGCAGCAAGCATCAAAATCCATCTTCAACAACATATTGCACAGCTCTCAGATCATCACATATGAGTACTTATTTTAAAGCCTGTTCCTTGTAACTACAATTTATTTCATTAAAATATCTAAATTGGTTTAGAAAATAAGAAAAAAAATATGTACATATTGTTCAAGAGCGAATATTGCACAGGCAACAAAATCCAACTTAAGCAATATATAAGGTTGTCAAAAAAGTCTTGCGGTATTTCCGCAAGCTTGTCTTTGCAAGCGCGTAGTTCTAGTTGTAGTCGTCGCATCGGTTCACGCTAGAGCTTTTTGGAAAGTTCTTTTCACGTGCTAACACGCGTTTGATTAATTGTTGTTTGCTTTTAGTCGTTCGTGAGTTATAGCGTCGCAAACATGGAGCAAAATAAAGAGAAAATACGGTATATTTTACAGAACTACTACGATAAAGGCAAAAATGCATCTCATGCTGCCAATAAAATTTGTGCAGTTTATGGACCCGATACAGTTTCCATTTCCACCGCACAACGATGGTTTCAACGTTTTCGTTCTGGTGCAGAGGTGAACGAAGATGTGCCACGGTCCGGAAGGCCTGTTGTCGAAAATTGCGATAAAATCGCTGAATTGATCGAAAGAGACCGGCATAGTAGCAGCCGTAGCATCGGCCAAGAGCTGGGCATGAGTCATCAAACCGTTATAAACCATTTGAAGAAGCTTGGATTGAAAAAGAAGCTCGATGTATGGGTGCCACACGACTTGACGCAAAAAAACATTTTTGACCGTATGGATGCATGCGAATCGCTTCTGAATCGCAACAAAATCGACCCGTTTTTGAAGCGGATGGTGACTGGCGATGAAAAGTGGGTCACTTACGACAACGTGAAGCGTAAACGGTCGTGGTCGAAAAGCGGGGAAGCTGCCCAGACGGTGGCCAAGCCTGGATTGACGGCCAGGACGGTTCTTCTGTGTGTTTGGTGGGATTGGCAGGGAATCATCCACTATGAGCTGCTCCCCTATGGCCAAACGCTCAATTCGGACCTGTACTGCCAACAACTGGACTGCTTGAATGCAGCACTCATGCAGAAGAGGCCATCTTTGATCAACAGAGGCCGAATTGTCTTCCATCAGGACAACGCCAAGCCACACACATCTTTGGTGACGCGCCAGAAGCTCCGGGAGCTCGGATGGGAGGTTCTTTTGCATCCACCGTATAGTCCGGATCTCGCACCAAGTGATTACCACCTATTTCTGTCCATGACGAACGCGCTTGGTAATCGGAAGTTGTCCACAAGAGAGTCCTGTGAAAATTGGCTCTCCGAGTTTTTTGACAATAGGGAAGCGAGCTTCTATAAGAGGGGCATTATGAAGTTGGCATCTCGTTGGGAACTCGTCATCGAACAAAACGGCGCATATTTGACTTAAATCGCATTATTATAACCAATTTTATGAACAATTGAAAATTCAATAAAAATACCGCAAGACTTTTTTGACAACCTTATATATTTTTCTTTCAACTGCAATTTAATTCATAAAAATATCTCAATTTGTAGTAGTAAGACTATTACACGACGTCGTATCGCAAAGCAGGGAGACGGCCTGAGCTCTTGCGGAAAGAGAATGGGACATGGTGTCCGGCTGTCGCATCTCGCTAGCATTCTGGCCGAGATATGATCCAAAGCGAACATCTGGATGGTGGTGGTGATGCGGAAAAAAGGTTAGAAACCAATTTTATAATTTTATTTTGCATATTTTTTATAGCATTTTAAATTGGAAAATTATGGCTCATTATAAATCATCATATTGTTTGTGACTTCAAAAACCCAGTACCGGCGATGATTCAACGGTGATTGCCAAATGAAAGTTTGAAAAGCTGCTGGGGCGTTTGGTTGCCGCCACTTGCAAAACATAACGGAGTGAGCGCCCTGACCAAAATGGGTCAAGGCTTGCTCACCGCTGATTTTAAATTTGTACAAAAATAATAAGCCTGCCCTCGTTTTTGCAAGCAAATGAAACTGCCTTCGTATCGTACAAGGAGATGCTATTGAAAGCGATGTCTGTCGTACTATTGTTTACTAGCATTTAAAACACAGCTGTGAATATTTGAATATAAGAAAAACCACTATATACATATACTTTGATAATAATTATGTAGTTATATTTAATATACGTACTTTTCTTTTACTAAATATACATACTATAGGAACTTCATCAATTTTTGTAGTAATCTTTAAGGAATTCTTACAAATTTTTTTATATGATTACAATTATTTGTATTGTGTATATATATATATATATATGTTATGTATAATTTTTGATGTGTGTATTTGAATTTACTTAAAACAATATTATTTTATCTGGGTTTTTTACCATTTCATTGCCAAGCCTTAAATGATCAGATAGTGTTAAATAATAGTACCCATAAAATAAATAAAAGACATTAAAAATCCTTTTTTTGTGTATTGATATGTACCCTGCTTACAAAATCATGATCTGTCATGTACAAAAAATTAATCCAAAAGTAAGTAATTTGTTGAATATAGTTTGTAAATTTCGACTTAAAAATTGTTTAGGTGTGGCCTTGGAATTATTTGATTTAGTATACATATTTTCTCTTATTATTAAACGATATACATAGTAAAAATATTTGTATAAATGTGGATTTTTACTAGGACTATTCACGTTTTGCGAGGAATTTAATTTCGTGTTGCCTTAAGTTTTCGCGTTTATTGTATATGTATATCTAATATTTACTTACTAGATCATATTATATAGCGCTTTATTTTAATGAGTGCAAACACACATTTGTATGCGTACTTTCTTAATGTTAATAGTGTCAATATTTAATATTATTTAATGCTATAGGAACTTGTCGAGTTTTTTTTTAAATGTTATCCATGTAATGCATAGCGTAGAACTAGTTTTTATCAAGAAAACTGGACTGCATTTTAAAAATAAAATTTTTTTTTTAATAAGGACCATTTTTTTGTATGTTTATTGGTTGTGAATCGTGCAAATTTTCGTGGTTAGCATGTACTTGGATAAAAATCTGATCGCAAACCAAACCTTTAAAGCACAATGTTGCCTACATAAATTTAACTTATTTTAAAATATAATATTGAAATAAATGTGCGCCTCAAGCTAACATATTAAAACATATAACAGTGAGATAGTCAAGCTAAGCTAGCTTTAAGCTCGGGTTGTGTTTTATAATCGTAAAATACTGGAAATGTTTGAATAGTGTAACTCTCTCAAGAAACATGTAACTTAAATGGATTTATTTAAATATGATAAATATAGGAATACAAGCCAAACAGGGAAAAAGATTAATGCAAAATAAAAAAAATAAAATATTTTAATAACAAGAATTAACAAGGGCAGAGTTTCAGTCAGTGGATGCTTCCCACAAAATTTAAGATAATTGCAAGTTTTCTTATAACTAGTATACGAAAATATGCAAAAATTGGCACATTTTATATATAAAGTATTAGGTGCTTTACCTATGCATAATGTAATTTTCAAAGTTTTATATATATAGATTTTAGCAAACATCGAAAGCTTTTCTTGCCATACAAATATTGAAGGTTTTTTTTTGAAACAATTTAAAGTTCAAGGGTACTAAAACCAATTAGGGGTTTTCAGGATAATTTTTTGTATGAAAGCTATTTAAATTTAATGAATCTATTGGAATCGAGACCTATGGCACTGAGAACAAAGCTGTCTCTGTTAAAGTGCGCAATCTTTGGTGGCCCGAAGATTGCCTAACATTTCGTTTTTTTTTACATTTTTCGTTGTTGTGCAGATTGCTGCTTGTTTTATTCTTTCAGATTTTAATATATTTTTTAGTTGTTCTAAGCAGCTTTGATATATTAAGGAAGTTTAAAGCAAAGGAGCTCTTCATTTGCTTGTATGGGTAAATCTTGAATATATTTATTTTTCTCTGGATGAGGGTGGAGTGTGACTTTCAGCCAAAATTTTTTTATTTTCTTTGTTGTAGTACCTAAAGAGTCTAAAAACAAAGAAATGAAGTTAAAATGATTTAGGAATTCAAATAAGCTTCAAGCGTTGACAATTACAAGTACTGTAATTTATTTTATTAAATGAAGCAATTTCGAAATACCTATGTAATCATATTTTACATCCTAAGCCGCAGTTTATTCATAGTGGGTATTTACTAGCTCTTTATAATTGTAAAAAATATAGAAAATAAAAAACACTTCTTAAGTGTTCGAAATTTGAAATTAAAACACAATTAATAAGGGAACCTTTGCTGCTGGGATATAACTTATTTTCTTCTATATTTATTAATTTAACAGAGCTGACGAACACATATATTTTATTCTATTAGATATAAAATTTCTCTTTATATAGTTATTTGAAATATTGGTATCTATATTTTGAATAGTTAGGAACACTTCCGTATAGTTTGTATTTCTTATTGAATAGTTTCTTTAATTTTTTTACTTATAATAAAATTCATGAATATGCATGTTCTCTTTTTTATATTTGTAAAATAGGAACTTTCAAGTTTGCATTTTAAGATGATTTAAAATTTATATATATATAGATGTATCATAATATCAGATATTTATAAATCACTTTCTCATATTTATACTGTAGATATAGTATATTAAGCTTGTTTTTATGCAATTATGTCCTCCATTGTTGTAAATAAGGACGTCAATATGTCATGGTCCAGCTATAAGTATTTCATAAAAGAGAAGATACAAGGTTAAAAGATTGTACGGGGGTATACAAAAAGGAAGTTTCCCTAATTTTAAAATGAAGTACAAAACAATTTTTAGGTTACAAAATGAATATTTATTAATTATTTGACTCACAAACTATTTTTCTACATAGTCACCTTCGACTTGAATACATTTTTCGTATCTGTTATAGAGTTTATGCAAACCTTCTTTAAAAAAAGACGTGTCCTGTTTTTTGGAGCCATAATTTGACAGATGTTTGGACTACTTCCTGGTTTGACACAAAATGTTGCCCACTTGGTGCGAGATCCGGAGAGTAGGGTGGGTGATCGAAAATTTCCCATTTGAATTTTTCCAATAAAGTTCTCGTTTTTTGAGCAGAATGAGGCCGTGCATTATCATGAAAGAGTAAGATTTTTTTGGATAATTTTCCTGGACGTTTTCGTCTAATGGTATTTTTAAGCTTATTTAAAACTTCGCAGTAACGATCCGCATTGATTGTTGTACCAGGTTCCAAAAATCAACCAACAAATCACCTAACGCAATTCACAATTGGACACGTTTTTTTTTTTTCATTTTGTAACCTAAAAATTGTTTTGTACTTCATTTTAAAATGAGGGAAACTTCCTTTTTGAATACCCCTCGTATATTATTCTTTTATCTTCGAATTTCCGAAGCTACTATACTCTTTACTTTTTATTGACGATGACAAATGAACTTCAAATATAAAATATGTTACTTAAAGAATTAAAATGAAGTGTTAAATGACTACGGACTCTAATTTTGACTTAATTGCAATAAGGCTTTACTTAAATTTAAGGTAATAGTAGTATTTGAAAAAATAATCTTTATACTCCAAATCGCCTGGCTGAAAAAGTATCGAAAAAGAGCTCCAAAAACACATAAGGAACAAGAGAATTGAAATGAAAAAACAAATTTCGAAAACTCAACTGGCTACAAAGCAAAACTTTAAACTTAACTTCACAACAAATAAAAACTTTTAAATCATTAACACTAGTCGACAAATTTCAGAGATGAGACTTATATTTTATGTAAGGGCAATTCAAAATTCGTGTTTTTTTATCCTCCCATAGCTCGTTTTTTATGGTTATTTTAGTGAAAAAGAGTATTTTTCAAAACACATAGAAGGTCATAAAAACCGTATTAATTCGAATTTTTCAAATTTTTTTTATTTTTCGTAAAAGTAAAGTAGACTGACTAAAATTTTGTATCGGTATAGCAGGGTGAAAATACATTTCGACATACTCTAATGCCTACCAAATACAAAAAATAAAAATCGGTAAAATTAGTAAAATAATAATAATTGAAATAATATAATTTTCTCAAAATTTGCTTGCCAAACCGGACCAAAATTTTAAAAATAAATCATTCAAAAAAGGTTACATGCGAATAATTTTCTTAGTGTGTATTTTACAATCTCTCTCTCTTATTTTCTTGTAAAGCCTAACCAATTTAATGGTATTTTTTCGACTATCTTTTGCAAAGATACAAAGTAAAGAGTATAAAAATATAAATCCGCAGACGCGATTTTAACAAACTTACCATAATTCCAAGCGGCAACTCGTTGACATTTTAATTTGTTTCCAGTTTATTTTCCACCAATAACTGTTGAAAGTGAATTTATATTGTTAGTAACTTTTACATTAAATAAAATATCTTTTTTATAAAATCATATCAGTGGCCACATTCAATAAAACAAAAGTGTAAATCAAACAGAAAATCTTTAAGAACAAGCAACCGGAAACCGGTTTTTTACTCAATAGTCAGGATTTCGGTGTCTCTGTTTCTGTTTTAAAGTGAAAATACCTGTTTTACAAATACTCTACCTTTGAATTAAATAAAACATAATAAAATACATAGTTCAATTAAAATCTCTAATTTGAAGAAAATTAAGTATACATGGTAAAAAGGACTATTGCCTATTTGCAGAACATTCAATTATTCCAACCATCTTCATTGAGTTTAAATTATTAAAACGAGATTTCTGTTTCGAACTTCAAAAGCTGAATGGTTTTTAATCTTTTTAATCTCATTTGTTACTTGCACAAAAATTATTTTTCTTTTATTTGGTAAATATAAAATTATTTAAAAAGCGTTACTATAATAAAATACATACATTGCACACTTTCTTTTAATACTAAGAAACCATAAAACAGAGTGACACACTTAGACCGCGTGATCACAACAACGCGTTCACATACGCGCGGTCTTAGACGGAAACATTTTCTCCTATTCGTTTGTTTATAGTCCGTATTTATGTGGTACGAATTAAATAATATAAAAAAAAATAATACCCAAAATTAAAACATGTTAATAAGAGGATAAATAATGTTTATTTTTGCTTTATTAAAAAGTAAAAATTTGTATAACGTAGTTAATTTAATAAAAAATTTCTAAGCATTCATTGTTGCTCGAATTACCAACTTATAATATCCTTATTGAGTTATAATTTTAATAAATACTATTATTGATGACATTAGGGGCATTACATATAGTGTTAAATCAACCTTTAAAATATTGAATGCTTACTGCCCCCTCCACACAATGGTGGGTCCTCTGTATCTATCTTCAGAAGAACTACTCACTTTTAGTGTTTTGTGAAAACGGGAAGCATTAACCTGTATACGAATGTATATAACTCTTTGTATCTCTAAATTTTACTCAGCATTTTATATAATAATAAGGAATGACTTTTATACTGTACGATTTACGAACTATTTATACATAATAAAAAATATATAAAAATTAAATATCAATAATATTGTTTGGGTTTAGACCATTTATAAATTATTAATTGCGAGGCAAATTTTGTATATTTTATTAATATTCTAAAGCTTGAATCTTTAATAAGAATTAAATATATCATGAAAAAATTAAATTAAATTTAATATGTACAACATGATAATTACAACTTATTTAAATTAAAGTCAAATAAAATAAAATTTACTATAATAGTACATTAATAGTAAAAAATTGTGCGTTGCAACTTATACATAAACTACAAATACACATGAAGTGAAAAACTTCTGCAACCCTTACCAGTAATTTGTTTATGGTTTAGTATTTGATTTATAAGATTTCGATCGCTAGTCATAATTTTGGGAGTATCGTTGTCACTATCGTTACCACTTATTTCTGCAGTCATAGTTTTCTTTCGGCAATAAGGAAGCTCTTCGTTGCGTTTTGAAATTGCTTCATCTCTTTTCTCTTCTTCTTTAGCAAGGGGTAGCGCTGTACTTTTCAAGCCCTCTCGCTGGTTTCCAATGGTTTCCAATTGTCCTGCTGTTAAAACGTGTTGAAGAAACAATGCCTTGGATAAATTAAAAAATTGCTTTTCCCTAGCAGCACCTTCGCATTCGCTATCTTCGCTTGCACTTCCATTGCTAGTTGTATAATAATCGCCGGTTCGCTCGAGTAAAGTTTTTACGTTTCGTATGTGACCAGCGGAAAAAGCATGTTCCTGCATGTTCACCTGTGGAATGTGGCATATCTGACAATTTTGCAGGCCGTCATCCGAGTCAATGGTGATTCCCTGGCCGCCGTCATAATCCGGCCTTGGCTTATGACTGAGCCCTGTGTCATTGGCTAAGGATCCGTCGAAACTGTTATTGTCGTCAGATACATGTGCGTACTGCCGTTGGTTGCGTGACTTCTTGTCCTTAGCACGAGAGTTTTGAAACCAAACCTAAAAATTATAATTAAATGCACAAGGATAATAAAATCAATAAAACAGCCGCGTGAAAAAACACGAGAAAAATAGCAACGACAAATAAAAAACATGGAACACTGCATAAATTTAAAACTGATTTAACTTTTCTAAACTTTACTAAATAATACTTTTATTTCCTTATTTTTAAACCCTGCCGCGGTATATTAAGATTTTGTAACGTAAAAAAAGACCCCAAGCTGCCTCCAAAATGATCAGGAGGATAACAAAATATATGGGGAACCCTATAAATTGTTTGACTGTTGTTTGCAATAAGGCAAACATGCAAGCCATTGAGCCAAGTTTAATCTCATTTAATTTAGCAGATTAATATTCTGATCGAAATTTAAAATATGTTTCCATCTGAGTGTCAAAATGAGCAAAACCTTTGCCCATAAAATGCGTCATAATTTGAAATTTACTGTATTTTAGTTGTTATTCACTATCAAAGTTGGTATTACATTTTTTTTTTAAATACCAATAGGTTGAGCACCATACAAGAAAAAAAATGGTTGTCGAATTCTTAAAGAGAATTTCAATTGTAAACAGATGAATCCAAACGAAATAATTAAAGCATTAATGTAATAGGGTTTATTTCAGCGCTTAGAGCAGTGGTCGGTAGACGTACTATGTTGTACTCAAAGCGCAAGCAAGCACATTACAGCGGCACAGAATGTTCAATACAAACGCAATGCAAATTCGCAGCCAGCGTCGCAGCAGCAAGGCAAAAAATTCAGCGCTGCTGCAAAACAATGTAACAAATTAAAGAGAAAATTAAGTGGGTGGAAAAGACAGACTGTTGGATCATGTTGGAATACCAGAAGCAGAGATCGAGGAAGACGATATAATTGAGGTACATAGAGAAGGAGTGCGAACTGTGAGCAGTGCCAATGGCAATAGTGATGTGTTTGAGAATGCCAATGTTCGAGCTACCAGCATTTCAACACTTTCGGGTTCGGACCTAGTTTACTTTAATCAATGGTTAGCGGAGTTCGAGGATACTGCTGTTACTGTTGGGTGGGATGATTTACAAAAATATATTTAAAATTTATGTTAAAGGTTTGTCAAGTGTGCGTGGCTGGACTGACTTGAAAGAAAAACTCTGCAGAGTTTGGAAAAAATAATGTTCGGCAGAGGTTCACAAACTCTTGGCACAAAGACAGAAATTAGGCAAAGAATTCTATAAGGAATATTTGTACAATTAGATTGAAATATAAAAGCCAACTAGTATAGATGAAGTTTGGTTTCTTATTTTGTTGAGACAGTAAGATCAATAAATCTTGTCTGTAACGAGCGAAATGCCTTAAAGATGAGATCGAGGTGTATGCAAAAATTAGAGGAAATCGTATAGGAATCGGTTCAGAAATTGAGTGAGTTCATTTAGGGACGAGTGAAGATGTGGATGAAAAGGGGAATGAGGCCACCGGGGTTAAGCTTAGAGAGCGAAAGCGAGGTACATAGAAAAAATAAAGTATAATAAGCAAAAAGTAGAATAAGAATAGAGTAAGTGAGCATTGCTGACGCACACGAGAGCTAGTATCAGTCGATTGCAGAGAGCAGCATAGTGAAACCGAGTTTAGGTGCAAATGAAGTACGCGCTTAATGATTTGATTTCAAAATATGTTTTGATTTAATTTAAAATACCGCTACAGTTCTGAACAAATAAATGTTAAATTGTGATTAAAACCCACATGAAAATAAAGGACTATTAAAAAATAGGGTCCCAATTTCCGAAAGAGATATCTCTGAGGCCAGTTGTCACTTTTGGCAATGATATTTTATTCAGTAAGGCTTAACAACTCATCATTTATAGTCAAAATTAGTATTCTGTTATAAACACTCATGGACCATCAGAACGTGCTATTCGTGGTATTCTTCATTATGTTCGTGCTCATTTGACATATCACGATGTTCGCCCACCAATCAGAAAGAGAACAGCAGCTGAAAATGCACCGTCGCGACGCTGTGCTGTGCATGCCAGTGCACCTATATAGGTACAAAGGGTATACAATATTTGCGTGCCAGCCTCCAAGTCCTTTATATCAAAATGCTTACAAACCTCCGTGTAGCGATTGAGCTATGTCCGCCTGTCCGCCCTTCTGTATGAACACCTAGATCTCTCAGACTATAAGCGCTAGATATATTTTCTAAGCAGATTAAGTTTGTTAAATCGTTGCTATATCTTCTCCCATTCCCCCGCAGAAGAATTTCACTCGTTTTAGCTTTACTGTTAAATATTTGTAATCTCATCTTAATTTCATCTGTGTGTTAAAAATGAACTAAACACACAAAAATGACAAATACACCAAAGTTATAGTTATAAATGTTCAAATTTCACCTGCCCTCGCCTATAAATTGCGTCAATACTTGACTCTACTTAATTATGACCTAGAATGACAAGTTTTGGCAAACTGATTAATGTGGCTCGAATGAACAAATCCAAATCCAAGTTTTATCGATGCGGCACCCCTACCCCCTGCAATTAATTTACCATGCTTTGGCTATTTTATTACACTTTAGGTTTTTTTACACCTTAAAAATTATTTACCACGTATTTAAATCGCCGTTAAGCCTAACTAATAAAGGTATCTTCGTTCTTTTAATTGGTAAAAAAAGCATATAAGTATAATTTAAAAATATATGTATATCAATAAACATATCATTTTAACAAAACCATCTATGCTTATTTATCTTAATTTGGTTTTTGATGCTTATTGTCATTGGAGGGCCAGAAATTTACATAGCGCTGAAAATAAGGGAACTGAAGCCATTTTTAAATGTTGACCTCTTCGATTGTGATCCTTTTTACATACTTGATAGAGGTACTAGCCAAATTTGTATTTCGAAATTCCGGTTATTTAACGAGTTATCGATCGTTTATATGGTTAATATAGGATAGAACCTTAATTAAATGTGTACAAAAAGAATCAATAAAATCGAAGAGGTCGATCTTGAAAATGATCCGCTTCACTTAATTTCACCGATAGTTATACATTATTTTAATTTCCCACTTATTTAATTTAAAATTTCTAGTACTTGCTGCAAATTAAATTACCTGTAAAGTTATTTATATCCCCAACGACCTGATGAGCCCAGAATAGCCTTTTGGTGTAGTTGTAATAATTTTGGAAAGATAGTTGGAAAATAGCAGCAAAATGTCCACACAGTCCAAGCATTTATTAGCCATGCTATGCTCATTTCAGCGCCTAAATTTTTGACCGACAACATGTTTTTATTAAGAGGCCTTTTAAAGATTTGCCAATATTATTGCTTGGTTTAATAGGTAGAGTTTTGTGACATCGTACCACTACCAAATATCAATAATAGCAAATTATGACGTGGATCTCATGATATGCCCATGCGCCTTTTTTGTAATATAAGATCCAATGAACATTAGCCAGTTATAAGGATATTACTAAATGAAAAAATAAAATTAAAAACTTATTTTAAACAAACGTAAAAAAAGGATACAAATATTATACAGTCGAGATGGTTCCCGACAGTGAGATACCTTGCTTTATTTTTTTCATATAGTATTGATAAATGCACAAATATAATTATGTATATACATTAAAATTAAATGATGTTCGCGTGTCCTTTATAGACTCATGAACTAACCAGCAAATTCAAATCATATTTTTGTGTGTGTGTAACTTATGGGGTGTGAAATGTTCTTAGTATAGTTTTTTTTAAATTTCGGTGGTGCACTATCCAAATAGACCCCTGACAACCTAGCAAATGAACTCTATTCAATAACATACAAAGCTTTCATTTCTGGGAGCTACGTACAAAGCAAACGTATATGGTTCTGCACTGCAAGGACCATCCTTGCAGTGGACCAGAAATCAGCAGCCAGCCTGACCCAGTCAGGAGAAAGGTCAATTTCCGTTCTTGCCAAGTGACTCTCCAGCTAAAATCTGCCCCCATCAATGTAGACACACTGGCGGACAAATTGGATGCAGTGGAGTTGGAAGAAAAGGATGAAAGTTCTCCGCCCAACCCTGACCCAGAAACCAAAACATGATGTACAGCCAGGCAAATCTTCAACATGCTAAGGCTGCAAAAGCCGAACACATCAGAAGGTTTGCCGGTGATAGCATCAACATAGGGCTAATTCAAGAGCCCTGGATATATAGGGGTAGACTAGCAATTCTCAACATACCTAACTTGCAGGTAATCTATGACGTGGGCGCAGTTAAACCAAAGGCTGCACTTATCATTGATACCAATATTAAATTTTTGCCATTCACAAAATGCATGCCTGGCAACAGTACTTATTGAAGCAGTCTCAAATAGAAAGCAAATAAAGGTTGTCATAACCTCAGCTTACTTTCCAGGAGACGCCAAAGAAGCATCTTACACTCATAACAAATAACTTTTACACTTGATATGATCACTAATTGGAAAGTCTCTGACGAGGACTCAATGTCTGGTCATAAAAATGTACTTTTTAAAATATATGGGTTAAGTAAGAGTGCAGAGTCTACAGAAGCCCGCAAGAAACCAACCGGGAGAAATACTCCCCTTAATCGACAGGGGAACTGGATGCACCAGTTGAAACATTGACTGACTCCATAATATCCTCTTATCACGAATGTAGTCCACTCAAGGTAAAATCCTCAAAGAAGAGAGTTCCTTGGTCAAATAAAGTATTTTTTAAGTTATGTCATGTAGCAAGATCCAAATTTGACGACGCAGGAGAAAAACAAAAGAAAATTAATATAAAAGATGGCATACGTTAAAGTCAATCGCGGACGACTTTGGGATACCCTGTGCTACTTACTAGCTTGCAATACAATTTTTTCCAAATTAGGTTACGATACCTTCAAAAACAACCAAAAACAGACAATTTTGGGCCAAAAATTTTTTTTGTCCAATCGTTCCTATAGGAGCTGTATAATATAGTCAACCGATTTTGATCACTTTTGAGTGCGAATGCCAGTACGACATCTTTATGAACAAGGGAATTATCGATGTGAAACTGTTTTTTTTTTCAAGGTCCACTGAAATAGCCCTATAGGAGCTATATGGTATAATCCCTATATCAAAAAAAATAAAATAAACTTATCTCCTATCGAATAATAAGGGACCTAATCTGAATGATTGGTTGCTCTAGCTCTTACCATATCTAAGATCTCGGCGTTTGTACGGACAGATAGACGGAAATGGGAATATCGACATCACTAGTCAGTCTGATCATTTTCATGTTACATTGGGCGATCTTCGACGACTCTTTCTGTATGTTACTTACATTTTCGGCTGGCATAAATTCAATATACCCTTTGTACCATACGGTGCAGATTTTAAAAATCCCTAACATTATATAACAAAGAATTAGGGAAATTAAATAATAAAAATAATTGTCAAAGGGAGCAACTAATCCAATTGGCTCCCTAAAGGCATCGGACGTAACCTTCACAAATTCTTTTACTGACACATTAGAGCTTCTCCTTAAAACTCACTTCCCTGACTGTCGGCTATACGCAACCAATGAAAATGATCAAGGGGCATTAGCTTGCAACATGGCAACAAATTATACTATTACCAGAATAGTCAACTTCGAAAAAGTAGAATGGGCAATAAACTTGTTCAATATCTTCCAAAGATATGGCGAGAGGTTAAGTTAATTTTAGATCGTGATTGGAAATGATACGAGGCCACTAGATCCTTACAATTTTTCGTAGGCACGAATTTATAAAAAATTGCAGTTTGCGCTTAAGCACTTTTCTTAAGGACCATGATTCGCATCCATATTAGAGCACTGTTTTCGCGCTGGAGTTGAAAATACGAAGTTTGGTGCTGGCTGAGATAGATTTAGATAACCAAATGTTAGTTAGGTTAGCAAACCTACCACGCACTTTGCTAATGCGACTAATTATGTGTTCAGCAGTACCTGCTGTAGCGGTTATTTTGCTACCAAGATAGCAAAAATCTGATTTGCGAGATATCGCTTTCCCGTATACAGTGAATCGAATAGATTCTGAGTCTATTATTATTGCTGGAGATTAATTCGGTTTTGTCTACGTTAATTTAAAATTAAAAAAAAAATTTTTTAAGGAAACTCTTTTCAGCATTTTTTGGTTCCTATTGAAAAGTTGTCATATATGTGCTTAATGTAGCTGCATGCCTTTTCTATGATTATTTATATTTCGCTTAAGCGAAATTTCAGTCGGAAATTTTCACATTTTGTATATTTCAAATCCGTGTTCTTCAAAAACTTTAAAAGGTTCGATTGGAATTTATCTTACTAACCAGAAATTAATCTCACAATAATTAATCTCGCTATTAAGAATATTTTTTTTAGATTCAAAACAAGTCTTTTAAAAAGGTATTAAAAACTGACCACAACGGCTTATAGAAACTAGTGATGCGAATTGATTCATAGGCAAACAAAATATTTTTAAACACCACGTTTTGGCTAAATTTAAAAAACACATGTTACTCACTTCTTAAATTGTAACTAAAATGAATATTTCTATCCAATTTTTTTTAGTCTACGTTGTCAATATGGCTCCATAAAAAATTTCGCATTTTTTTAACCAACACATTTAAAAAAAAAATACAAATTTCTTACTTTTTTTTAATTATGTGCGCCACTTTTGTTCAAACATGTCTTTTTATACCATCCTAAATATAGGGTGGGCCATCTGTTGGTTTGATTGCTAATTGCACTTTATTCTTATAGTTGCCAAAAAAATTGGCAAATTTATATACCAAATGCAAGTTTATTCATTTATGTATAAAAAGTAATATCGCCCAAATGGCCGCCGCAGCTGGATGGCTGCCATTTCGGCCCACACGTTATTTGCAAGAAGCGATCAAAAAAAATATAAATATTTTAATTTCGTCTACTAATCTATACAGGCCCGTCGAGAGATGGGCGAGAGCTCTCGGAGAGGTCTGGGCTCGAGTTTTGTATGCTCCCATACGACTTGTTAAATGCCATTACAGCTAAAAACTTGGATACTCTGTTTCCAAGAATCTGGATTGCTTTGAGAATATTCTGCACTTTGCCAGTATCAGTTGCCAGCGCCGAAAGATCGTTCAGTGTATTATCAAGAATAAAAAACTATCATCGTGCTTGTTCAACTCAGAATCGAGTCTCAGGATTGGCAACTTTATATTTGGAATCTGAGTTAGCAAAAATACTCGGCTTTGATGATATTATAAAAGCTTTCGCCTCAGCTAAAGCACGGAATGCGAAATTCTAAGCATCTTGACGGTTATTGTGAATCATATATAAGGCTAACTTTGTTAATACAAAATTTAAACTTCTTTGAGTTGGGTTTTTTTTTTTTTTTGAGTTTAATGAAATGCAATATTATGATTTTATCAAGTCATCAATTCTCCTAGAAATCCTTTCCATACTTTTTTTTTTATGTTGATCTCACACTTTTTAACAATTATACGTATATTTATGAATTAAGAAAAATTGATAGGGGCCCGGATCCGAGATTTCCCCCCGGGGGCCGGATATTCTCTCTACAGCACTGAATCTTTAATTAAACAATAATTTCACTGACTGACTAAAATAGTTTGCCTGATGCCCCTGGGCGGAGCATTGGGAATATTTATTTATTTAGGAGAACAGGGTCCTACAGTTTATAGCCGAACACGAACGGCGGTGTCTTGAATTAATATAAATTTTCTTGGGAAAATTACGTCTTTAAGCTAGCGATGCCAGTGCTAGTGCTACTACGGGAATCGAACCACTGACCATCGCAAATGAATATTCATAGCTTTGGAAAAGTAAACCCAATGTGCAAGTTGCAAGACAATTGGAAAGATATAAGATTGGATGGAAGAAAATTCTTCGGGAACTATCCAAAACTCTACCATAATGCTCTTCTACACGATAAAACAAACCTCCATGCTAAATTTCAGCCCTCTAAATCCAACGGTTTCGGCATTGCATGATTCGCTTAGGTTAAAGAAAAAGTGTCACGGTTTACGGGTAATGTTAATAAATGCATGATATCTATAATTGGGTTCAATTCCGAAACAAATAACTTGAAATAGGGATACTTACTTGGACAACACGTTTTTTTAGGTTGACTTTCTTAGAGATTTCCTCCAACATTTTTCTACTCGGATTAGATTCACTTTGGTAACATTCATAGAGAAAATTTAGCTGATCCGGCAATATTGTTGTACGGAGTCGTTTATTTTGCTTGGATGGAAAATTCAAAGATGCTGGAGAATTCAAAACCTCGACTGGTTTTAGTGTTGGTGATTTGGTGTCTCCATGGGCAGATGTGTCGTCATTAAAAGTCAAAGTTGTTGAATTGTTTTCTATCATAGTGGCATCAAGAAAGTCCTCCAGATTTTGATAGTAGTTTGTCATTTCAGATCTACTTACACGTCTTGATTTTGGATTATTAATAAATTGATTTTTCCTGTCTTCTGAAAGTTCCATTTGCTCATTATCATCTTTATTACACAATGCGCCACTAGGTACTTGCTCAAAATTTAAGGTAGGCGATGTTTTAGTGTTATGCCGCTCGCCATCAAAAAACAAAGTTTTTTTTTCACTCATGTTTTTCTTTGTGTCATTATTGTTATCGAATGGGGCTTGTGTGTTCACAATTAGACTGGAGATTTTGTTATCGTCATCCTCATAAATATTACTTTTGGTACAGTTGCGAACGTCGCCGATGTCTATAAGATTGCTATCCGTCGTCGCATTCGGCAGCTGCGACGACGGTACCGAGGCTACACCATCATGTATTTTTTGGGGCGAGGCAACTAACTGAAAAAACTTTTTTGACTCATTCAGTTGGTAATATTGAATCAAGTAATCGAGGTTCGGCCTCTTGCTCGGACTTAACGGTTCATGTTGCAGCTGGTTTTGTTTTGAAACGTTTTCATTTTTTTGGTAATAATCAAATAAAAAATCATAGTTATTGGCTTTTTTAAATTCAGTTTCGCGATAAAAGTTTGTTAAAAAATCTATTTCAAAATTTGACTCGTTTGCTGAAGTTATTTGATTCTTCTGCTGCTGCATTAGGAATTGTTGCTTAACTTCTGCGTTTGTCTCATTTTGCAAAAAGTATTGATGGAGAAACTCATATTTCTTCAATGGAGTGCCAAACTCAGCAAACGTTTGTACATCTTCGTTAATGGAAGAGGTTTCGGACTGTTTTCGCTTTTTTGCTGGAGGAGGTTGATGTTGCAGCAAGTGCTGCTGTAACTGTTGCTGTTGAGCAGCCTGCTGCAGGGTTTGCAGTATGCTACCAAACGAACCGTAAGTAGGTCCCTCTATATTATTTTCCTGGTTTCCTGCCTGTTGTCCAGCAAAGTATCCTGGATTCATAAGGTGCATTATTTGATGTTCTCGTAAAAGATCCAGTTGAGAGAAACGTAGATCGCATTTATCGCAATCAAATTTTTGAGGCTGAAGAGACGATTGCTTTTGGTATGTTTGGTGTTGTTGATCTAGACTATTACTCCGTTCCCGTTGGGGTGGTGTTGGTGTTGTTGATGGACTTATATCGGTTAGCGATGAAGATTTGCTTAACAAATGCTGTGGCGATACGCTTAGCATGTTAGGTGTGCTTCTAGAAGTTCCAGCAACTGAGATCAGAGCGTTGGTACAACTAGTATTCTGAGGATTGTGCATATGGTGGTGAATATCCATTGAAGAGTTTGAGTCTTCTGAACTAAGATTTTGAGCGATTTGGGCGGCGGCTATCTGGGCCTTTGCCGATTTTTTATTGTTCTCTTCTTTAAAGCAATGGTTTTTTTGATGTCGTATCAGCTCATAGTATCGCTGAAACACAAGGCTGCATTTTTTACAAGCGTAGTTTATATTCTGTTTTTTTTCTTCGGTCTCGTATATAGAGTTGTTTGGTTGGTTTTCATAAATTTTTCGCTGCTTCTGGCGAGCATTTTGAAACCAAACGACAATGACACGGGGTGAAAGTAGAAGCAGCTTGCTCAAATATTCAAGATCACTGTCCTTTGGATAGGAGTTGTTTTCGAAAAACTCCTGCAGTACTTTAATTTGGTAATCTGTGAAACGAGTTCGATTTGCACGTTTACCACCGGAAGTTGAAGACGAAGAATTTGACGAGCTGGAGTTTGATTCAAACTGTGAGCCCGGAGAGTTTTTCTCAACTGATTTATTAGATAGCTGCAATTTTTTTGGAGGTCCCATGTTATTCATATTACCCATATTTTCCAATTGTTGACTTAACAATTCATTAACGCCACTATAGATATTACTAGTTGAAGCACTATTTGGTGTTTGGGGCCTCGAAAGAACTTCCGAGCTCCCACTCTCAGATTTTGATTCGTAGCTATTCGAATGCTGGTGTTGGTGGGTTTGATAGTGTTGCGAAGATACTGAGGACAAAGATGCACTGTTTGACTGTTGCTCGTGAACTTCTACATCTTGTTGTGGTATCGGATGAAGTGGTGCTTCTGTGTTCTGCTTTTGTTGCTGCTCCTGCTGCTGTTTTAGAAATGTAAGAGCTTGTGGTGTTGAATCTAACCCTTTATATTGTTGTGGTTGGTGGTTGGTTTTCGGCAATGCATCTTCACCACCTATTATTACTTCTTCGTTCACCTCTGTTTTGATTTGGACATCTAGGGGAATTTGTATCTGATCAGGCTTTGTTGCGCTAGCATCGATTTGCTGATCAAAGCTTATACTGCTTGCAAAGTATTCGGGTACGTTTGCACTAGATTCTGCCCCGGAATGTGTCAGGTTTCCTCTAATTACTTCTGTATGCGTACTTGAAGATAAAGCTGTAACGGAGGGTGTTGTCACACTTAAATCTTTTAATGTGGTAACCTTGGCCTGGCCTGTTCGTTCGTATTCTTCTAAGTTGAGTGTGGTTGACGGTGGATTATTAAAGTTATATGGCGAATCCTTGTTGCGTTGCCGTTCCTTGAATAAAGTATTGCGGAACCAGTGTTTTACTACCTGTACAAGAAATTAAAAGAAATTAATCTCGTAGAATATATATAGAGAAATTTATCATACTTTCATTGGCAGATTCGCTTTTTGCGACATTTCCATAATACTCTCCTCACTTGGTGAATTGTTGATATCAAAATGAGCTCGTAAAATTTTTAATTGATCGTCAGTAATTCGAGTACGCGCACGCTTTTGATTACTTGTTAGTTGTTGCTGTAAAATTATTAATACAGTTATTAAAAGGCGTAGAAAAAATATTTATTTAAAGCTTTTGAAAGTTTTTACACTTTAGACTTAAGGTAAGGCGACTTAAAAGAAAGAAATTGATTTGTTGAAAAAAAAAAAATAGATGGCTTTATTAAGTAATTTTTGTTTCGTAGCAGGATTTAAAATATCGACTTAAAACCAACAAAAGAAGTAACTAAATTAATATACATATATTACAATCCTACAATTGTAAATTGCTTGAAGTCATATAATATTATAATTAAGTAGAAAAGGAAATTAGAGCCTGAACTCTTAAGGTTACTACAATATATTAGAATTCACGTAAACTGTAAATATATATTTTTTTAAATATATATTATAAATGAAAACCGTGAAAAATTGAAATAACTAAACAAAGAATAAGTATAAAATCAAATCTTTTAAGTTTTATTCCCAATTTTGGCTTATCTCCCAGTTGAGCACAAGAAAAATTAGTGCCAGTGCCTTGTTATTTTTTATAGTCAATCTGCAAGGAACTGGTTCAATAACACTGAGTAACATTTCCTGGTTATCTCACTTCCTTTTTATGCGAGTTATGCGATGGGCATTCTAAAAGTCCACTAATATACCTAGTTGACTAAGAGTCCCGCCTTGGCCGTCTTAGAATAAACACAATTTGAAGTGTTAACATATGATGAATTCAAATTTATCGTTTGAAATGCTTGTAAATTTGATGTAGAAAGTAAGTAATGATTGCAGTATCTCTCCGGCAAAAAATCTCACACCTAGAGTAATCTATCGTTTATGAGACTTTGCGTTTGTCTCAAATATTTCGGTGAGTTTTTGTTATTTAGGCCTACAGGCTACACAAATACAATGACGGCTCTATAAGTCTAAAGGGAAGAGATAACAGCTTAATTCAATAAGCTTCGCAGGAGTTATACGTTTCTGCTGGTCAAGTCATAGTTCAAACGCTAGCTTAGGTTGCAACAGTCTTTATGGTATAAACAAGTTAAGCGAATCTTAATAGAGCAGCTTTATCAAAATAGGAAAAAAGTCTAATATTTGTTTTACAATTTTTAAATATCTTAAAAATTAAAAGATTTCGCAGTGCGTAGTAGATATGAACATTTAAAATTTGAGTTTATTTGTTAAGCAAAATTAACTATCTTATTTTTAATGAGCACGGTTTCGAAATAGATTAGGTTAGAAATAAGTAATTAATTAATTTATTTATTTATTTTATTGAAGGAGTATAATTAAGCACAGTTGGCATTATATTATAGAAAAAACAGTGAAGCAAGATAAAAATTAAACATTATATAAAAAAAAAAGTGCCTACGGATCACCGTTGACCAAAAGAGTGACTCATAATATAGGATTGGTCAAGGATGCTCGTAGTGGCAAGTCAAGTTAACTTAGGATAAAAGAAGTAATAGATTGAATAGACCGTTCGAAAGAGAGGAAATTATAAAAGTTATAATTAGACCATAAGACACGAAAAGGATCGTTTAAAGCATAATTAGATCTACAAAATTGTAAGGCTAAAGGTTGAAAATTACGAGTTACTCTAGAAGGTATGACAAAAGTAACTTTGCTAAGATGCAGTATTTAGCATTGCATATTCGAAATCGATTTTAAAGTATAGAATGGGCTACACCAAAAAAATATACCTTGTAAGAAAGATCACCCGAGAAAACGTTTTCATAGTATAATATCGCAATCAAATTCGTTTAAGTACTATATCTATGTGAATCGAATTGTGTTCGATTTGTTCCTTGTTGGGGGTCGCACAGTGTTTGATTTGGCCTATCTTCGTTATTCGTTGTTGAGGGTTAGGCAAAGGCCTATATGCACTGCGACTAGTTTGATCTATTGTGCACCCCTTTTTATTTATGTCGCGGAAACTGACTAGCCCCTTCACAGGGAGCTTTTGAAGGTCTTCATCTTTTAGTAGGTATGCACCAAGAATTTTTTGTCTTCTGCAGAAGAATCTGTATGTGTTTGAAATCGATATACTTATTCTGTGTGGCCTGTTAGTGCTCCAGAGAGTGTCTTTAGACTTTTCCTGTTTAGGGTGAGCGTAATGTTCGCTCTTTTGACGCTAAAGTTTAGGAATTTTTTGTAGTGGTTAAGGCTGTCTAGGCCATTCCAATATTCTGTGACTTTTTGTTGAGTCCATATTTTTGTCTCATATTTTATATGGTTTTGTTAAAGCCAAAACAGGGAGATGGGCCCATAAATAGCTTTTTGGCGTAAAGGACCGCCTTTTCGTTACCTTCATGGCCAGGCACCCATATTAGAGAAACTTGATTGTGGGTAATTGGCCAGTGCATTGCTACACTCAATCAGGAGTTTGGAAGTAAATGTGTAGCTCTTTAATTAATATCTTCTAAAATAATCAGCATATCTTTATTAAATTTGGCATAAAGAAAAATTTTTGGCAGTTACATATACGTGTCCAGTTTGGTTTGGATCAGATGACTATTTTATGTAGCTATTGCTATCATATAACCCAAAATGAGTATTTGAGCATATCCTCCATCATTCTTATTCTATCTAAATCAAATTTGATAATTCAAAAATGTAATACCCTGCCCCTTTTTTCTCGTAAAAAATGTTATTCCTGGATAGTCCTTCTAAGAACTTTCCAATAGGAACATTTTTTTTGTGCCAAACGAAACTTATACCTGTAAGTTCCCTAAAAGGTCTAGCTGGATAAGGTACTGGAAACTGCCCCCAGCGATTTTTGAAAAGTAATGATGCAATTCAATGCAGATCCAGGGTTGGCATCGATAAAATTTAGATGTGGATTTCTTCATTAGAGACACATGAATTGGCTCACTAAAAATGGCGATTCTGGGTCAATTGTTACCATATTTTTACGTAAAGCCGAATATTGGGGTATTTTATAGGTAAGGGGTAGTGAAATTTTCACGTTTTTTTGTTATAACTTACCAAAAACAATTGTACTGGGCATAAAAAGATGCACAGCAGATATATAAGCACAGGCAACGTGCAAGCAAAATTTGGTTACATTATAAAACGCTTGAAAATCGTAAGTAATGTTTGACGTCTCATACCTAAGCGAATATCGATTGTAAATAATATAAACCATATTGATAGACTGATTATATTTTGATAATCGAATGGAAATCAACAATTGGCAGGAGTTAAATTTTTAAATTTTGTAATATTTTGATGCAATTTATTGACGAAGAAGGGTGAAATTCTACTTATATTTTTGATTATGTTCTATTTGTCCGATTTCGTTCATTTTTGTTTATTTAGATGAATCTAATGTGTATATCTTGATAATTGAGGTTATGAGAGAACCCTGACGTACTTTTGTATTTTAGGTTTCTGAGGCTTTTCAAATAGTTTTAGTCACTCTGGGTTAGGACTATTCCAGACGAACGAAAGCGTTCCAATTCTAGAGTTGTCTGGTACAAATTCTATGAATAGAGGAAGTATGCTATTCAAATTCGGAAGATTCTTCTGTAAAACAGATCCACAAATTTTCGGTTACATAAATGGACAGTGTCTCCAGCGCCACACTAGCGAGAAGACAAGTGGCAGCATACGGCAAGCCACAATGGACACACAATGGGTGGTCTGCTCGAAAAGTTCTAGAGTCCCAAGATTTTGTATTTTATTTAAAAAAAGAGTGACAAATATGATATTTTTAAAACAATATTAGGAACTTTTTTGAAAATTAGTTCCCCGATCTATAACTGATTCAGTACCCAACTAATCATAGTTTTTTGTCGAATATTTATTTTATTGACCCATGATTCTAAGGGTTATGATCCAAAATTTATAAAACAAAGTAAATCACTTTACACTTAATATATACTATTTGCAAAAACAGACATGACAAGAAAAAGTTAATATGAAAGCGTCGCTTAGTAGATATTAGTACAAATTATACAATAATTTACCTGGGTGTTGGAGGTAATAGAACCTTGTGACTGCATTGTTGAAATGTTAGAAGGTTCTGTTGCTGAGTTAACAATTGTCGTTGTGATTGTTTTATGTAGATCAGAGCCGGACTGAGCCAATGGCGAATTTGCATTGACTGCATTATTTGGTTGTCCACTGTTGTTAGCCTCAATATTGTTGGAGGCACCAAAAATCAATGGCGGGGCCAAATTCATAAAGTTAAGTGACATCAAATGATGAAATTGCATGAAATTAAGCATGTCAATCGGATTCATGCCCGACATGCCGGATGCTGTTGATGCAGCTGTTAGTTGCTGTTGAATTTGGTGCAGGTTTTGAAGATTTTGGAGGCTGTGCAGGGATTGAGAATTTATATTTGGGAACTGTTGAATTAATTGATGCTGATGATTTTGCACTCCAGCTTTTGTGTCGCCCTGCGAAAGTTGCGTAGAATCGTTTCCAGACAAGCAATCTGCAGGAACTGTGTCCTTACGACCCTGTTGATGATTCAGAAATGCGGCGGTTAGTGTGACGAAACGTTGTTGCTGCTGAGTTACGTCTAGCGCATTTGGGGACAACTGAGACGGCATCTGCTCCTTTAAAAGAGATGTACCATGATTGTTTAAGTCCGGCAGATGTAGTGGTGGAGTCGTTATTAGCTCTCCTTTTATAAATTCAGTAGGATCGGCTCCTAAAAATGGAAAGTAATTATTAAATAGCGGAATAAACTATATGCAATAGAGAATCCTGCGTATCTTTTAATAACAATAGGTGTTTTTCTTTATCCCTTGTTAGAAGTCACGTAATGAAAAAAAACGTACTGGTGCATTTCGATTTTAAATTTTAATTAGGCTTTTAATAAATATAGTATGTTTGTGTCAGCGATTGAAGCGGCGAGCCATTTTTGATTTTTTTTACATTCATATGTGTCAGAAGGACTAGCAAAACTATTAACTCGTACAATTTTTCAAATATTTTTTTTGCATAGCAAATTTTTCAAACGAAATTTCAATGGCAAATAAGCATGTCAAATTATTCGATGTGATAGACTTTAAGAACTTCTTGATTACTGAATTACTTACTAATACACAGTTATATTCTTGACTCCTAAGTGGAGCATTGAGCTTCAATTGAATATATTATTGAGCATAAACTTCTCTTCACATTCAATTTACAATAATATTTCTTACTACTTTAAAATGGTTTTATTTTATTTATTTAATTTTAAAAATAAATTGTTGTCAAAAACGCAAAAATGTTTAAGCCCAAATGTTTTCTTAATTAAAATTTAATCTTGTAATCAGAAACTTAAAAATATATTTTTTCATTCGCTTCATACATATCTCGATATTATCTTAAATTTGCAAAAATAAATATTACGGAAGTATAACTGCTGCTTAAAAAAGTAGGAGTTCTAGATAAAGAGTTTACCTGAATTATTTTTGGAGAGACTTGACGCAAAAACATTTACATTCGCAGGCCCCTTCTCCATTTCGCCAAGAGTACTAGGTGATAATGCACAAAGATTTTCATTTGTTGGGCTCTCTTCAGCATGCATTTGCTCCATATGTTTCTGCAAGGCTTGTACGCTGCGGAAACTACGCTGGCAAAGTGCGCACTTTGTGGCGTCCCTCATTGAATGATATAGCATGTGTGTAGTCAACTTCTCTTGGGTTTTAAATGCCAAAGAGCACTGCTTACACCGATATTTGTATACATGTCGTTCTGAGATAACAAGACTCATGTGATTTTCTTTAAAATGAGCAATCATGGCCGTCAATGTACCAAAAACCATGTAGCAGGGACGGCTAATGTGAGTTACAGCGAGACACAAATATTCTTTATTTCGCAATGGGAAATGTTCAGTTTGCTGTGCATGCTGAAGTAGCTGTTCCTCGTGCTTAAACATGGCATCGCACTGTTGACACGATATGCCTTTTATGCCAGAAGAGTTACTGTTGCTTTGCGAGCAATGTTCGGGGAAAGACGCAGTTTTAGGCGCAGGTCCTGGATCGCCAGTGTTCTTCTCATTATCATCTTCGTAAATTGGTAAAATTGTGTCTTGAATGGAAGCAGCTAATGGATGATCGTGCCATGCTGTATTGTCAACAAGTTGGAGAAGTCTTGCAAGGCCATCTCGAGTTACATTGTGTACGCGTTTTAAATGATTTTCCAAAACCGATTTTTTACTAAATCCGTTTTCCAAACACAGTGGACACTGAACTCCTATATTTTCTGATGATTCATCTTTATGAAATGGCTCACCAAGCAGACTCTCTTTCTCCATTTCTTTACCTGGACTACATCTCGAGGTATCCACCTCTGAGATGCTAACCACGTTTTCCTCCTCATTGTCTAGGCGTTCTCGCTTTATTTCAATGGGGCAATCATCCCCACAGGGTGGTGTGGCAGGCGGGCCACTATTGCAGCGATGCACAGCAGCAAGGGCTGCCGCTGCGACTGCCGTTTGAAATGCTTGCAGAGCCATCGTATTTGTGGGAATGCTAATGAAATTATCTAAATCTGTATTAGAATGTAAAGTCTCAATATGCGATACTATTTCTTTCTTTGATTGCACAAAGTATTCGCATTGGTTACACTTAAAAATTGTTGTGATCATGTCGGAAGCAGTAGGATCATTACTAGCCGGAGATAAGGCTCGAATTTTGCCACAAGACGCTAGAGAGCAGCTTGATGTCGGAGAAGAAATATTGGCATCTGCCGAGGACGTAACTACTGCATCTGTCGTTCCGCCAGCGTTGCTTGTTACATCTAGAAATAATAAACTCCGTTTTATTAACAACATAGTAAATAATAATATGGTAAAAAAATGTGATGGATAAATCTCATGTAGCTCTTATTGTTTCCAAAATCTACGTGTTATACAGACATACGTAGCTCAATCGCAGCCCGGATATTTTCTAGAGTTCGAAGGTGGCCACGATGTTTGCAATTAAAATATGGTTTCCAAATCTCCATCTCTGAGTATATACTTTAGACCATATATCGTATTCCCCCAAAAGTTGAAAAATTGGACTGGAACTCTTATAATTTTTAAAATAAAAATCATCAAATAATTCATATTTTTGGATTTTTTCATCAAAATTGTATAATAATTCTTATTTTTTTACTTAAAAAATGAAAACTATGAAATAATATTTAAATGCAGAATAGCTCTTATTATTAAATTTTTATAATAATAAGTTGAAAGAAAAATTACACTGTCCTACAAAATTGAAAAAAATAAAAGAACTTTTCAAGTGACCTAGTGTACGTTGTAGGTCTTGACGAGTAGATCACGATAGTGTTTTTCAAAATTGTCTAACACCCCCAAAATCGGAAGTTATCGCTTAAAAACCGTTTTTCGGGTACTGCGATCACTCCCACTATCACAACGTCGCCATTTTTCAACCGATTTTCGATTGCTTTACGGCTTTGGAAAGAAGAAGATTCAAGCTTTAAGACGATATACACTTGTTTTTACTTTATACAAAGCAACTACGAGATTTTTTAAAAGTTATCTAAGATTTACACTTTTTTTATTCGATTTTCACACTTTGAAGTCATTTTTATATAACATTTTGTTAAAACACCTTTACTTTTTTACATTTAATCTTAAAGAAATATTAATTCCGAGTAAGAAAAGTTATGGTTTATTAAAATCGGTCGATAAATGCTTAAGTTACGACGCTTATTGTAAACAAGAAAATTCAATTTTCATCGACAAAAAAAAATGTTTTAGATGGATAATTCGTTTGTTCATGAAGGTATATATTTCATCAAAACCTACAACGTACACTAGGTCACTTGAAAAGTGCTTAATCACTGTGTAATCATCGAATTGTTATTCGTGATGATAAAATCTTATGATTGTCTAGATAAGCTAACAAGAGAATCTTACGATGTTTATAAACTTTAAGATTATTCAAAAAGTTTGGGCAGGACAACGTCTTCTGGGCCCAAGAATACCAATGATACCTACTGATATGCCATTTGAATTTAAGCGCTTACAGTTTCCTATTCGACTCGCTTTCGCAATGACCATCAACTAAGCGCAAGGACAATCGTTACAAGTTTGTGGTTTAAATTTAGAAAATCCTTGCTTCTCCCATGGCCAACTGTATGTAGCATGTTCACGAGTAGGAAAGCCATCTGATTTGTTCATTTATGCGCCAAATGAATAGCAAGAAATATTGTGTATCCGAAAGCGTTGGAGTGATTGAAATATTCAGGCATGTTCTAGATTTCGATTCCGACAAAAAGTGTCGGAATCGAAATGAAAGGTGTTCTAGATTTCGATTCCGACAAGATTTTACTCGTTATGAAAAGTTTGGCTTGCAGCTGTCGAAATAAAAATATTTTGTTTTATTTGCTGAAATAAACGCATTAATGCCACCAAAATTAATTTTGTATTATTTTTTAATGCTTTAAGAAAATTTAGATGTGCTCAATTGAACGAATTAGGGTTAATTTTCATTATATATTTTTATTACAAAAAATGTCTATTAAAATTGTGTATACATGCAAAACCAAAACGAGTGGAATGAAAGTAAGGTGTTCTGGATTAAGACAAAACAAATCTTCGAATTGTGTATTGTGTAGTCGTGTTGCACAAGTAAATTCGAAGATAATTTTATTAATGGATGGCTTCAAATATGTATATAAAATAAATTGTACAAAATTGGTAAATAAATAAAAAATGTTTGTCTGTCAGAAAGATGTTGGCAGAAAGAAAAATTAAATTAATAAAATGGATGTTCGAAAACTTGAGGTAACTCTACAAGTCAACTTATCGATGGGTGATCAGCTGGCAATTTGCTTGAAATTTGGCGCACTTTTTAAACAAACAACAATTATCCGCTTTTTTTTAGTTAATTGTAGTAATACATTTTTGAAGGAGCAAAAAAGGAAGTGCTAAGCAAAACACAATACCAACGTTGTCAAATGTTGGCAAATTTGCAAGCACCAACGATGTCAACTACAGAAAATATGACTTTGAGAAAGAAATGTGCCTGTTTAAGCGATGATAATTAACCACATGGCAAAACAATTGTGAAATGCTTATGGGAAATAAACAAACAACAATTCAACGAAGCGGAATATAGCAGAGAAGTAACTGAAGGTGACTCTGAAACTGCTGCTTAAAATAATTTGCCAACTAAAATAAAATAAACACATAGAGTTGGCGAAAAATTGTATGTTATACTTTTAAAACTAAAATGCCAACTACAAATTGCTTAAGTTTTTACTAAGTGTCCATTTTTAAAAGACGGCTGCTGTATGATGTCGCTTCCATTTAAATTTAGCGCCATATAAACAAACATAAACAACACAGCTGCAATGCACAGCTGGTCTAAATGAAAACGATTCGAAAACGATTCGAAGTGGATTCGAACTCGGTCGAAATCTAGAACACCATTTGTCGGAATGCACTCGTTATGACTTTTCAAAACGAGTCGAAATCTAGAACAGGCCTGAATAATAATGTATAAATATTAAAACAATTGTTAACTAAATATTAATGTTAGATATCATGAAAAGTTCATGATAATATTGAAAAATCCAAAACACCTCCCCTTATAGTAAAATCCTGGATCCGTTATTGCCAGAGTACATGGTTCCTATTAGAGCTATATGATATAGTCAACCGATTTTGTTCAAATTTGGCGTTTTGAAATTTTTTAGAGCACTTAAGCAATGTGCCAAATTTCAACAAAATCGGTTGACTATATCATATAGCTACCATAGGAACGATCGGTCAAAAAATCGATTTTTTAACAAAATTTGTTGTATTTCGTTTGTTTTTTAAAATATTGCGACCAAATTTGGCACTTGTAAGTTTTTTATTGTTCTTAAGCATTATTCCAAATTTGGTTACGATATCTTCATGAACAAACGAATTATCCATCTAAAACTTTTTTTTGTCGATGGAATTTTAATTTCCTTGTTTACAATAAGCGCCGTAACTTAAACATTTATCGATCGATTTTAATAAACCATAACTTTTCTTACTCGGAATTAATATTTCTTTAAGATTAAATGTAAAAAAGTAAAGGTGTTTTAACAAAATGTTTTATAAAAATGACTTCAAAGTGTGAAAATCGCAAAAAAAAAAAAAAAAGTGTAAATCTTAGATAACTTTTAAAAAATCTCGTAGTTGCTTTGTATAAAGTATAAACAAGTGTATATCGTCTTAAAGCTTGAATCTTCTTCTTTCCAAAGCCGTAAAGCAATCGAAAATCGGTTGAAAAATAGCGACGTTGTGATAGTGGGAGTGATCGCAGTACCCGAAAAACGGTTTTTAAGCGATAACTTGCGATTTTGGGGGTGTTAGACAATTTTGAAACACACTATCGTGATCTACTCGTCAAGACCTACAACGTACACTAGGTCACTTGAAAAGTTCTTTTTCACTGTTGGACAGTGTTATTGACCCACTTTTATTGTACAAATTAAGAATGAGTTATTCTGCAACTTTAATTATATAAATTGAAAATAAAATTTACTCAGTAATTTTTATTTTAAAAATTGAAAATAAGAAATGAATTTAAGTTTCTTTCAAACCCCGGTGGTTATTTGAATAGTAGACTCGCTTTTTTGAACAGTTGAACCTTTTCATCGAGGCCAAAAATGTCCTTTTTTGCTTTGATTTTTTTCAAACCCATAACTCTTATTTGCAGCCCCTGGTATATTGAAGCTATATTAAGCAAACTGTATTTTTATTTGTACATAGGAAGCTCACTTATTAGAACGCTCACAAATTTTTCATTGTATTGGAAGCTCTTAAATTAGAACTGCTTGTTCTAATTTTTGAGCAAATTTATATTTCTTTTAAAGTTTGTTAAAATATGATTACATATTTTAATTTAATCATGTTTTATATTTCATCATAACAAAGATGTTTTGTAGTGATTAAAAGTTGTATTTAAAATTCTACTGCCAGTTACATGCATGCGTAAGATCTAGACTTGAAATGTTCGTAAAAGATTTTTCTTTTTTTCAGCTTAAAGATTAACATAAGTTTAAAAAACAATTTCGTTAATAACACGGAACCTGAAAATTTGTAATTTTTAAAAATGGATGCGTGTAACTTCAATATTTTTTACTTAAGGTTGAAGCACAATGCCTGTTTAAAGTTCGAATTAGTGTTTGATGTTTTTCATACAGTTTGCAAAAATCTAAAAACCGGTAGGTAAATCAGGTATTTAAATGTTACCCCTATAATTTGTGAAAGTATTTGGTTGCTTTAGCTACTACCATTTCTGAGATCTAGGCGTTTATACGGACAGATACACGGAAATGGGGATATCGATTTCTCTAATGAACTTCATAACGAGTAATACTATTATCAATCGAAAAATACCTTAAAAGCTTTTAATTTTTTTTTTGGCTAGTCACACTTACAATATTTTAAGTAACTTTTGGTGTGTCTCCGTCGGCTCCTTCAAAATTTGACAAACATTTCCAGCTCGCACAATATATAAAAAAAAACGGATGCCAGAAGGAAAGGGGTCCTTATACTCCTTATACCGAAAATATTGCGATCGCGTCGCGTAGAAATTGAAAAGACCAAAATCTCCTAGCGCAGATCCTGTGTTCAGATTCATATTGGTATGTGAACCCGTTGATAATTTTAAAATTTCAATCCCATTATAAAAACTAAAAGAACAATCTTTTGTATTTTAGCCTACAAGACAATAGGAGGGTGCCGTGGTAAAAATGTAAAATACACTTCTAAATATTATTTTTTATGTATGATGTACTATACCGATCAAAAAGTTTTTGGAATTTCAATTTAAAAGACGCGCGCAAAATGAATCGGTATATATATTTTTTTCATTAGGTTGGTAGGACTGTTTTTGAAATCTTGTCATAATTTGAGCGCAATTTGCCATTAGTATTGGTTTGACAGCTGTTGTTGTTAGTCGAAAATAGGACCCTCTTCGATTTTTGCAATGGAAAAAAACGTGTATCAACCAAAACACTGGCATACGGCGGGGTCGTGTAGACGTCACTGATTTGCCTCGCTCCGGTCGTCAGTCACCATCAAATAAAAAAAATAAAGAATATTGTGCTCGAAAATCGTAGTGTCGGTATTCGTAAGATTTCTTCACCTCCTTGGCATCTCATATAGATCAGCCGTACACATTTTGGTTGAAGTTTTGGGCATGAAATGCGTCGCGGCCCGACTCGTGCCAAAAACGTTGAATTTTTTTTCATTATTTTGGAATTTGAATTTGTGTGTAGGCTCTAATGGTGAATACTTCGAAGGCGATAATAAAGATATTAATTAAAATTTAAGAAAAAAGTGATTTTTTACAATTTCCGGAAAGGAATGGTAGGATATATTAAGTTTTTCAAGCCGAAAATGTGTGTAACATACAGAAGGAACATTTGCAGACGGCACTGTGTTATTGTCAGCTAACAACAGCGAAAAAGTAGCAGCAAAAACTGTACAAAACACACTATCACTGACAACCCTTTGGTTGGAAAAATGGTGCATTGAGATCAATAAAGACAAAACGCAACACGTTATATACACTAGGAGAAAATCTGCGAGACATACAATGAAAATAATTGGAGTTTGCTACGCCCGAGTGCAAAATACCGAGGGATCATGGAAGCAACACATATTGAACAAAAGAAATAGCAGGCTACTTGGAAACCAATCTAACCTAAGCTTACATAACTAACAAATAATATATAAATCAATAATAAGACCGATATGGACATATGGACTGGAAATATAGCGGACCACCTAAACCTACAACTAATACATAGAAGTCAATCTAAAATGCTAAGGTCAATCACAAATGCAGACTGGTACATAAGAAATTATGATATTCACCACGATCTTAACATATAAACAGTTACGGAAACATTAATAAAAAATGGCGGACGTAAAGTCGGGCGCGGACGACTTTAGGATACCCTGTACCACTAGCTTGTAATAAAGTCCGATTTCTTCACAAAAAACCAAAAACAGAAGAATTTTTAAGCAAAAATTTTTTTTTTGACCGATCGTTCCTATGGGAGCTATATGATATAGTCAACCGATTTCAATAAAATTTGACACAGTGCTTAAATACCTTAAAAAAGATATGAATGCCAAATTTATTTCAAATATGTTTACAAACAAACAAAACACATCGAATTTTGTATAAAAAACGTGTTTTTGGACCGATTGGTCCTATGGGAGCTATATGATCTAGTCAAACGATTTGGATTAAATTTAGTACAGTGCTTAGGAACTATAAAATACTCACGAATGTCAAATTTGGTCCCAATATCTTAACAAACAAACGAAACACAACAAATTTTGTTAAAAAAATCGATTTTTTGGAAGATCGGACCTATGGGAGCTATATGATATAGTCAACCGATTTTGTTCAAATTTGGCACATTGATTATATATATATATAATTCCCTGTTAGACCCCTTGGAGGAGGGGCATAGGGGATCTCTATTAATAACTGTTCGAACAGAACAGGGACCTACAGTTTATAGCCGAATCCGAACGGCGGTGTCTTTTAGTTAATAGAGACTTTCATGGCAAATAGCGTCTTTGAGCTAGCGATGCCAGTGCTAGGCAAATGCACCAGTGCTACTGCGGGGAATCGAACCACCGACCTTCGGTTTTAGAGGCGAGTACGCTACCACTTAAGCCACCGACGGCACATTGATTAAGTGCTCTAAAAAATTTCCAAACGCCAAATCTGGTTAGGATATCTTTATTAAAAAACGAAATATAGCGAATTTTTCTTTAAAAAAGTTATTTTGGCCGATCGGTCCTATGGGAGTTATATGATATAGTCTACCGATTTTGATCAAATTTGTTACATTGATTGGGAACTATAAAAAACTTTCGAATACCAAATTTGGTTACGATATCTTCATAAACAAACGAATTATCCATCTAAAACGCTTTTTTTTGTCGAGGTCGTCTCAAACATCCCCATGGGAGCTATATAATTTATCCCCGATATCAAAAAAATAAAATAAACTTGCCTCCTATGGAATAATATGGGATCTAATGTGAAAGTTTGGTAACTCTAGCTCTTACCATTTTTGAGATCTAGGCGTTCACACGGACGGACGGACGGACAGACAGACGGACAGACGGACGGACGGACATGGGTATATCGACTTCTCTATTCACCCTGATCATATTTTAGGTAACTTTGGGGTGTCTCCGACGTCTCCTTCTATATGTTACATACATTTTCGGCTTGCACAAACTTAATATACCCTTGGTACCATACGGTACAGGGTATAAAAACATATTTTTTTACAAAATTAGTACAACAGTAGCTCAAATAGGTAAAAAAAAAACAAAAGTTTTTTGAACCAAATTTGTCATTCAGTTGTTTTATACGTAGCCAAGCACTGTAAAAAATGTGATCAAAATCGTTTGACTATATCATATAGCTCCCATAGGAACGATCGGTCAAAAAAACAATAAGGCAATCAAAGGTATTTTGGTATTCTTAACTTATATACCGGATTGTATTGCAAGCTAGTAGTACAGGGTATCCCGAAAGCGTCCGACGTTAGCATACACCATCTTTTTTTCGTTTTTTTTTTTGCAGAAGCATCTCACTTTTCTATTTTATTTTAAATAATTTTAGTTTTAGTCACAAGAATTCATGACTTGATGGCTTTTATAATTTCCCCGACACAGAAATGTTCTGCCTAGTTTCCTTGTTGGCAATTTTTTGTGGTTTAAACCCACATATTAATTTCTTTCAGTCGAAGTCCATAAAAATACATTTTTAGTTTAACCCATTTTTGTTCCTTTTTTTGTATTTTAAATAAAAGGGATATTTAGTGCTACAGAAAAAGTATTAACAAAAAATAGATTAAGCTAAAGTCAGATGCCACCGACTATAGGATACTCTGTTCAATCAGATTGCAATCAACTTCGAATTTTATTCAACTTAGTACAATACTTGGGAGCTGACTTTAAGACACTTCGGAAAGTAAAATTTACTTTGATATCCTTATAATACAACGAAAAATAATATGCTCTAAAAACATTTTTCAAAGTAAAATTTTGAATTTTTTTTCCTTCAGAGTACGAAATCTAAACAAGCAAATTATATACCTTAAACAATTTATTTTCAACTGCTCTGTGATACCCCTATTGTAGTAGTAGGATGTTACCCGAATACCAAAAAAGTGTAATGAACTTGTTTTCTGAGACATATTTAAGGATCTTATCCAAAATATTGGTTGCTCAATTTGTTTTTATCTTTCTCCCCATACGGACAGACAGAGAGACTTTAGTCACCGTGATCATACTTTATGTAACTTAGCGCAGCTTGCGACATATCTTTCTCTTTGTTACACATATTTTCAGCTTGCACAAACTAAAAATTAATATGGCTCGTTCATTAGCCCGGCTCGAAAAGAGTGTCTTAGTTTTTATCGCGCTCATGTACCCTAGTAACAAAAAAGTTGGATCATCGATGAATAAGATTCGATTAGGCAAAGAAAAGGATCAAACTATAAGAAGGTCCTATTCAAGTGGCGCAAAATGGTATCAACTTTCATTAATGTTAACATAAAGTAGAATAATGTTCCAGAACTTGCATTTTGTCAAATAGACAAATAATTTCCCAAATATACCGTTAAAAACTATAGTCATATAATCATTTTATTCATGCACGGGTTCGTGTGTATGTTATGAATATACAAAGTGCAAGAAAACCATTCCTTTTACGAAATCAAAACAAACCGATCCCCCGTGTACGTACAATGTACATACTATACATACATATGGGCATATACTCGTATGTAGGCATGTACGCACTTACGTACACTCATACATCACATACAGTTGTATACAAGTATATTGTACTATTAAGAGAATAAAAGTGTATTTGGATTCCACAGGTTGGCTGAGCGAACTGTAATCATCCGCAGCTGCTGTTGTCGTTGGTTTGTACACTAGTCGCTGCTAACGCCAACACCACCATCATCGTCATCGTCATCATCATCACCACCACCGTCGCCATGCAGCCGGTACCTTCCCCAATTAGTCTGGAAATTAAACTTCGACGCTGAGAGCAACACCAATACCAGCAAAAGAAACAAAGCAAAAATATAGTAAACAACGGTTGGCAAAGCAAGGCTAACTTATGACTCTAGATGGGTATCATATCGCATAAAACATTATGAGGATGTAGCTGCGGTAACGGCAATGAATGCCAAGGATGCCAAGGCTTTATATTTTTAATATTATATGTATATTATTGAAAAAAATTTATAATAAATTTGCACTTATATTTTCTTTTTTCCTGTTACTCCTGTGGAGAAAATTTGAAATACTCAGAAAAAAAAATTAACAAAGATTGAAATGCATTTAGGACAACACCTTTTTTTATAGTTTATATTTATAATTTATCCGAAAAATATTAGAAGCAAAGAGGAAGAATTCAATCATACAACTTTGCATTATCTGACAAACCATTTAACAACTGTTAGTTGCTTTTTCTTAAGTTTGGTTTTACATTTCATTACGGAAAGCTTCTAAGTTGTTGATTTGAATTTTGTATCAAAGTAATAGTTCCGTTCCTTAAACTTATTCAAAATACAAAATTTTTGCACTCCGATAAACCCCAGTTTTGGATGAACGGTTACGTAAATAAACAGAATTGTCACATTTAGAGTGAAAATAATTCACAAACTTTTGTCGAAACACCATTGCATCCGTATCCAAAGAAAAAGACTGTCACTTATCTACGTCGATAAGCCAGAGACAATTGAGCACCTGGAAATCAACATTCAAAAAGTTATTTGCGAAATATAACGGAAAATGTTCCGAAAAGTTTGTGAAAATTTGTGTTCTAGATTGGCCAGGCCGAAATCATATTAAAACATTAATATCAAACAATTTTGTATGCAATAAAGCCCGTTTTATTGATATTAAGAATATATTTCTTTGTTTTATTATGATTTAAACTTGTATAATTCTAAAAACACCCTTTATGTAGCTTAATCGATTTAAATTGCAATTTACCCTATGCTTATTATAAATATAGTTTGGTTCGACATGCACAGCCATCAAAAGAAATGAGTCTTCTGCTTGGCATTCATTTTAATTTTGCATATTCTGGAGAATTGGTATGATCTCGGGCAGGCTAGATACCATACCTAGTGCTTTAAGACGATCGCTTACCTCAATAGGTACAGGCATACGGCACAAGCAATTATCGTACGACGCGTCGCTGGGTGGGTGTGTAAAGTGCAATTCTGTATTCGAGGTATTGGTGTTTTAAAAAAGTTTTGTACATTGCTTTTGCAGTGAATGTTTTTTTGTTGTGTCTCTGTCTGGCTGCCTCATCAATGTGCATGGTCCTGCTCTATGGTTAAGAGAATGCGGCTCACCGTCTGTCGTCTGAAGATAAACCCAGCACAGCGACGAGCGTACCAATGCTCAGCGTTGTAGTGTGCGTCGCATCTGATATAGGAATCACACTGTAGTGATGTCTGTTTACCTTCGGATTGTGCTTTGTGGAACGCGCGGCGAAATGGTCTGCCATGAAGCAGTGTGCACGTCACTAATTGCAAATTCGATGGATACACATAATCGTTTTTGCATTCTTAAGTAATTTGTAATAATTTCCTCAAGGGTCAGCTTCAGCGAATAAATCTCACAGCGTATATAAATCGAACCAGACAAAGAGAGTGAGGGCACGCAATGAAGAATTAACGCATACAAGTACAGCTAAACGTGGTTTAGGTAGATACGAAATTATACTATATATATGAATGTATGTGACTTGTATGCACACGGAGGGGTATGGTGATAATAATAACAAAAGTTCACATACTAATATAATAAATACGTAAGTACACAAGTACCTGGTGCATGAAAAATTGAATAAAAACCCTTCTTTCAAAATAAGTTTTCAATTCTACCAAATCGTGTCCATTATATTTAGTTTTAGATTTAATTATGCATTAATTTATTTATAATCATAATTACAGTTAAAACTCATAATTAACTGGAAAATTTGCAGGCTTTCAGGTATAAAAATTGTAATTTAAAACAAAAATGTAATATTCATAAATATGTAGGATTGTAAATCAGCAAATTGAACTTCTAATTTGTTTTGTTTTTTGAGTCCATGTTTTCAAAATCAAAATTTTCAAAATATACTCACTAAAATAAAAATATTGTAATTCAGCCGTGGTGGTCGTGTACCTCCGAGAAAAAAATTCATTTTTCAATAATTTAATACAGCAGCTTAGTGCTTACGCGCTAAAATAAGTTTCCAATCGAGAAATTATTTTTACGTTAAAAGTTTGCAGCAACAGACAGAAACGGCTCCGCTCGACTTTAACGTATGCCATCTTCATTACAAAATATGTCTATTAAAATGTGAATATGTTACATGCAGATTTAAAGTTAGTGGTAGAAAGAAAAAATAAACAACTTTCCTATGTTATTGTTTATTAAACTTGTTTAAGCTCCAATGGTCAGCTGGTAAATATGCAAGTAACTATGAACCCGTTTTATAATAAATATTTTTAATAATTAATGCTTAAAGAAGAAATCACAACAATCATTAACCACATGGCCCAAACAATTGTGAAATGCTTTTGGGGTACGAAAATAGGTAATATGCTAAGGAATGTTAAGCATTTTAAATATTTTCAACATCTAATAACTTTTCAACAAACAGCTGTGGGAAAAAATTTTGAAGACAAAGGTCAGGTTTATACATTGTATCTGCAATTTTTAGGGACTTCTCTGGACTTCTCGGCCTAGCAATTTTGTGTGTACCAATTAAAAGGATACAAATTAATTATCAGAATACAAATTATTTAAAACGAAATAAACAGAGAGCGATTGGTTAAAGGGGCGAATGTAGCATTCTCAACCAAATGAAAGCTTTTAAAGTTGTGTATTGTAATTGTATTCGTATAGACATTGTAATTGTATTCGTATATGTATACAAAGAGACATTATAGACATAATCCTGAAACAAATAATAAGAGCGCCGCGAAGGTGTTTGCCGAGCGTAATATAGATTAACTTGAATAATTATATATTGGTCAGAGATAGAAAGCCTCAAAGTTTTGCGATCTTCATTATTTCAATTTTTCATCAGTTTCATGAGCAGGATTATAGCCCACTCCAAACATATATAAAATATCTTATAATCCAGTTAGATTTATTTAGAATATTATTTTTTTTATTGAATTTTAATCTATAAAATTAAAGAACTTTGATTTGGCTCCCTGCATATTTTTCTAAGTAGGTCGACTCAAGAAACCCCTCTGCGAACCCCGAATATACGCGTATAGTTAACCCATTTTTATAAAATTTGGTACCATGCTTTGGTACTGTAAAAATCTTCTGAGTGCCAAATTCCAATATATTCATAATCAAACGAAATACAACTAATTTTGTGTAAAACATTTTTTTTTTTAGCCCATCGGTCTAATGGGACCTATATCATATAGTTAACCGATTTTGATCAAATTTGCTAGATCTTGTATCTTAACATCCTTACGTTCATAAACAAACGAATTATCCATCTAAAACATTTAGTTTTTTTTCGTCCTCTGATATATAACCCCAAAATATAAAATAAACTTGTCTCATATGGAATAAAAAGCGATCTAATCTGAAAGTTTGGTTTTTTTCACACGGACGGACAGGCGGACATGGGTATATTGACTTCTCTAGTCACCCTGTTCATACTTGAGGTATTTTTAGGGGTTGTCTGACGCCTCCTTCTGAAAGTTACATAAATTTTCGCTTAGCACAAACTTAATATAATCTTTGTGTTATACGGTACAGAGTATAAAATGTTTCGAGGATTGAACCGAGTGCTGGCATAAGTGAGTTGCAGACGATGAAGCGTTCTTTGAAGGGGAAAATATGAATTTTGATGAATTATTTTGATTTTTAATTTTCTGAATAAATTTCGAGAACTTTTTGATCAAGATATTATAGTGTGTACAAATACCAAGTATCCTTATAATGTGAGATATTATAGTATGTACAAATACCAAGTAGCCTTATAATGTGAGGGTAGAGAGTATTTATATAAAGTTCGCAAAATTAGTCTTAGTAACCTTTGTTACTATACCCTATATAACTCAAATTTAAATAAGAAGTTGAAAAGACTATTTGTGTAACCAAAGAAATTTAAAGCGTTTTACTGTTATTTAAAATCGATAATTCCCGACTTTGACTAGAATTAATAAAGTTGCAAGGCGCTTAACAAACAATGAAAATAAATACCAACCTTCACAATTTGAATCTGGAAGAACTTGCTCAATTATTTTAAAAACTTCATTAAGTCCAGGCATCTCCAGGTTATCGCTTCGTCTTTGCAGGCAAATAAACTGTTCCACTTGCATGTGTCTTAAGCTCTTTACATGCTGCACCATTTCAAAGAGGTTACGCGCTCCGAAATCGCACAGTTGGCAAAGCAATGCTTTCTGTGGTGGAAGTGTCAAACTTTTATCAGGAAAAACGGACTCCGAGGAGTATGATGAGCAACTACCGCTTGCTAACTGAGGTCCTTTATTTATAATTACGTTTTGTTGGATGATATGAAGCAAATGCTGGAAAATCATTCTCATCGTATCGTGTCGCATTTGTTGGCTATGCAACGAAAGCTTTTGAATGGAGTTAGTGTTAAAGTCACAGCAGTTGCACTTGATTTGCACAAGATTGGCGGCCATTTGAGGCTGATATTGCAACTTGTACTCATTTTGAGGACCACCTTCGCGAATGTGATTTATTAGGTTAAGTTTTTGAAGATGCTTATCGGTTTTGCTATGCAGTTGAAAGTTGGCCTTTAAGTTCGTTTTATAGCTGCATAATCTACATACGTAATTATTATTGTTTATTACCATGATATCTGAGGTTTGATTGGAAGAAACGCGAGAACGATCGACTAGCAAATGCTGGTTAAGTTCATCCAAATTGTTTGTACTAAAAGACTCACAAATAAGACAACTGTAAAAAGCACTTGGCCAATAGTCTGGCTTGGACGGCGGATCTAGTGCCTCGCTGATATTAATGCCAGACGAGGATGCAGTATCGTTTATTAATCTTGAGTCCGCGGCTCCTAATAACAAACCGGGCACATTTTTGGCAGATTTTGCAGAGAAAGAAAATATCTGTGTTTGTTCCGGTGTGCCAACTGGAGAGGATGGTGAAGCTTTGCTGCTGGATTGCTGCTGATTGGCTACAGCCTGCGCAGCAGCAGCATTTTGGTGTAGTAGTTGAATCATCAGGGCCTGGTTGTAGGCCAAATCAGCTAATGCTACTTCTGGCATAAAGTTACTTGCAACGAGTCCGCCTGTCATCCCACTTGCACTTCCTGATGGCGTCCCGGCAGCACCTTGCTGCTGCAAAAAGTTAAACGCTTGCATATGCTTTATATTGTTTTGCAAGACAGCCATGTTATGAGTATGTTTTTCACTGGTCATGTGAATCCGTAAATTTCGGGCTACTGATGTTTCGTAACTACATATGTCGCATCGAAACGACGGCTTCGGCTTTCCTGTACCTAGTGGCGTCGCTGCAGCACTCGTATTATTGCCAACCGTAGTGGCGGCACTGCTACCTACAGCTAATGCTGGCTGACTACATTGTGGTGAAGTCGTCGGTAGCAGCAACTTGGCGGTCACTTCTAATTTGTTACTCGTTGCCACTGCGTGTACAGCCTGCGCCGCCGCGGCCACTAAATTCTGCGAGCTATTCAACTCTTGCATGTTGTTCAGGTGCTTATCCGACTGCATATGTATCGACAGATTACCCTTTGTGGTCGTTGAGTAGTTGCATATCTCACAGCGGTATGGCTTATAGCCACAGGAGTATGACTCGCCACGCGCCAATCGCGGGTGTTGTTGACCTTTATAAATTTGAGGAATATAAAAAAAAACGGGATGGCAAGTGGTCAATGCTTGTTTTTTTTTTTTTTTTGCCAAAACTTGTATATTAGTGTCAGTTTTTCAATATCAAATACAATATCACAATTTTCACAATTCCTAATTTTCACCATTTAATTTTAATGTTTTGTATTAGAAATGAATATTTTCTCCTAGTTGAATTTTGTTGGTTGGTGGTTTTCAAATAACCAGTAAATAAATATTTAGGTGGTGTCTTACTTTTAAAAATACATGTTTTGTTATCGTATAAATATAATAAACAAGTTTTTTATGAAGCATAATGCCCAGCAAAACTAATGTGTTTCCTTCAAAAATAAGTATATGTATACCTAATAAATGAACACACTTAGCAAATAAAAAAATTTAATTCCATCGAAGCAGTGCCCGAAAGTGTAATACCCATTTTTCTCGAAATAAATTGCATTCCTTCTAAGAATTTTCCAATTGGAACATTGTTTTTTTGGGACAACACTATATTTATACCTATAAGTTCTGAAAATTTATACCGATTTTGATAAAAAATGTTTATATGTTGTTCAAAAAACAGAAAAAATTAAAAAAAAATATTTTAAAAATGGATTCCTCAATCCCAAAAACCACCAAATATACATTTAGCTAGAGAAGAAATAACGATTTTTTGACTATTTTTAAAAAGTGGCAGACTCGAAATTCATTTAAGACCCGTAGTTTCTTGGGCAAAGTTGCTTAGAATGACCCAGAGAATCAAAATCGCACTCTTTTTATTCCCTGTACCTAGAGGTACAAATGTTATACTAGATTTGTGCAATGTAAATAAAGTAAAGAAGGAGTCGTGGCATACCCCAGGACCTGGGGTCGCAGTTTAGATAATATAGACCATAATATCTCCTACACATTTTTATTTCATTATATTAATTTTATTAAATTTATGAATGCTTTTTGGTTTGGTCCTGCCCAAACGTAATTACGATAATAAGTGACCTACAATCAAAAATTTTGGTAAGCTGATTTATGTGACTCTATTGAACAAATCCACTTCAAAGTCTTATCGATGCGGCCCCCACACCCCGCTATCAATTTACCGTGTTTTCTCCTATACCCATACCCATCAACATATCAATTTGAAATTTAACTCATATACTTTAAATAGATTCTTTGATGTCACTCTCGACTTTTCATCAAAATCAGTATAAATTTACAAACTTTATAGGTATAAATATAATTTTGTACCAAAAAAAATCCAACTGGAATTTTTTTTAGAAGAAATATGCACGAATAACATTTTTTCCAAAAAAGGTACTGGGTATTACACCGTCTCGAGTGCATTACTTTTTTTATGATATACTTTTTGCTTTCTAATTTAATGCAAGCATTGCGTCTAAAATATGTTACAGTTTGTATAATGGTTTAAAACTTCTTAAATTGCTTTATTTTAGGTGATAGGTTTGCTTCATAAAATTAATAATATTAACTATTTCACTGATTCAATAACTTTCTTATTTATCTTCGAAATTTTATGTTAAATAAAAATGAATATATATATATATATATATATATATATATATAAGATGGCTGGGTCGATTTACATACCTGCTAGGCAATATCCACAAGCACTTTCCCCATCAGGATGTTTCTCACGCATATGTATCTCCAATGTCTCCTGGTATTTGTAATGCCAATTACACTGCGGGCATTTAAGGGTCTTGCATGAATTGCGCGTGGACATCTGAACACCACTATTAAGACGAGCCGAGTTTAGTAGCATTTCACAACTGCAATAATACAATTAATATGGAATGAAAAGCATGGATTGCAAATAAGAGTTACGGGGTCAAAAAAAAAAATCAAAGCGGAAAAAGTGCTTTGGATAAAAGTACACGCCACTGTATATCATATCCTTGAAAGGACTATCATGAATAGGGATAAATATTCTATTTTTAATTTTTATCAAAAAAAAAAGATTTAACTCTTATTTTTATGTTTAAAAATAAAAATATGATAAATATGAAAACATTTTTTGGCCGATCGGTCCTATGGGAGCTATATGATATAGTCAACCGATTTTGATTAAATTTGGTAGAGTGCTATTCGTTTATGAGATATGCTACAGAAACACCTAAGTACCTATAGAAACACTCTACAATTATTTATTCCTAAAAGTCTTTACACATTAACTAATATATATGTATTAATTTTAAAACTATGTATTGTGTGTATCAAGTACATTTATACTAATATCAACGAGCCCTCGCACACCCTTAAGTGTTGATGATATATTTTAATGACCCAACGCCTAGTCGCAGCTCCAAACGTTGCCTGTAAATTGCGACAATTGAAGCTGCATATCACATTTATTAAGTGAAATCAGCGCAATTGGTTTAATTTATTTTAGTTAAGCCGGTTCCCGAGACCCTGCTCATCCCTATAGCGTCAAAATTGTAAAGTGAGTTAATTTTAATAGACTTATAAACGTATACAAGTATGCGCAACACATATAGGTTATTTCTCTTTGTTGATAGGTGCATATAGTAAATATAATAAATACTATGCTATGACTATAAAAGTCAGGAAATCATAAATAGTTACAATTTCAGCCTTAAATACCAATGTGCATCACTGCAGATATTTGGAGACAAAATAAGCTCGATTTGAAATAAAAAGTACCTAAAATAAGCTAATAATAGATGATTTCTTCAATATCAGCAGAATCTTCTTCATCACTAAAATATTTTTTGTTTATTAAAATTAATTTTAAATATTTATGTGTTACAGCAGACTGTATTTGTGAAATATGAAACAAAATTAGTATAACAGGAGTCTACAAAATTACAAAAATTTTGGCATCCTCATCCGAAAAAAAGATAATTCGAAAAGAAAAATCTTTTTAATTAAAAAAAAATTGTCTGCAACAGCTTTTTATGTCTCATAAAGTTCGATCGATTACGAAAAAATTAGTGGTACCCATTTTTTTGGATTCCATGTTAACGCTGTTCTTTGTTTATTAACCTTCCGATCATATTGGAAATGTTCAAGTTCAATCTTGGGACCTAATATAATAATTCAACTATCTATAGGCTAAGAAATGTTGAATATTATGCGGTTTCTTATATTACATTATCAATTAAAAAAAAATCGTTTATGGCGTCAGTAAAAAGCGAAATAACGTACCGATATACCAATGAAAATGCTTTTTATGTAACGAAACATATACAGATTAAATTAAAAGTCTAGCTATAAACAAGCTAAAATGATTGTGGAATGTTGTTCAAAAAAATCGTTTTTTGTACAAAATTTGTTGTGTTTCGTTTGCTTGTGAAGATTTTGAAACGAAAATTGGTATTCAAAAGTTTCTTCTGTCTCAAGCGCTGTACCAAATATCTAAAGTGTCTGACAATATCATATAGCACCAATAGGAACGACCGGTCAAAAAAACATTTTTGGTTTAAAATTCGTCTATTTTTCGTTGTTTTAATATAATTGGGGGATGAAATGTCTTTTGGTGTTCCTAAGCAATATACAGGATTTTCTTGCAAGCTAGTGGTAAAGCGTATTTCAAAGTCGTGTGCGTCAGTCTTTAAATTACGCCATCTTTTTTTTTTGGTCAAATGTCTATTTGGATTTATTTTTTTGTTTCGAGGAATCAATTTTTGACATCTATTCTTAGTTTTGAGCGCAGAGGGTTCCAGTGTGTTTTTATCTTTTCTTTTTTTTTTTTTGAAAATCGAGGAATATTTCACTTTTTCAATTAAAAAAAATGGCGGACGTAAAGTCGGGCGCGGACGACTTTAGGATACCCTGTACCACTAGCTTGTAATAAAGTCCGATTTCTTCACAAAAAACCAAAAACAGAAGAATTTTTAAGCAAAAATTTTTTTTTGACCGATCGTTCCTATGGGAGCTATATGATATAGTCAACCGATTTCAATAAAATTTGACACGGTGCTTAAATACCTTAAAAAAGATATGAACGCCAAAGTTATTTCAAATATCTTTACAAACAAACAAAACACATCGAATTTTGTATAAAAAACGTGTTTTTGGACCGATTGGTCCTATGGGAGCTATATGATCTAGTCAAACGATTTGGATTAAATTTGGTACAGTGCTTAGGAACTATAAAATACTCACGAATGTCAAATTTGGTCCCAATATCTTAACAAACAAACGAAACACAACAAATTTTGTTAAAAAATCGATGTTTTGGAAGATCGGACCTATGGGAGCTATGATATAGTCCACCGATTTTGTTCAAATTTGGCACATTGCTTAAGTGGTCTAAAAAATTTCCAAACGCCAAATCTGGTTAGGATATCTTTATTAAAAAACGAAATATAGCGAATTTTTCTTTAAAAAAGTTATTTTGGCCGATCGGTCCTATGGGAGCTATATGATATAGTCAACCGATTTCGATCAAATTTGGTACAGTGATTGGGAACTATAAAAAACTTTCGAATACCAAATTTCGTTACGATATCTTCATAAACAAACGAATTATTCATCTAAAACGCTTTTTTTTTTCGAGGTCGTCTCAAACACCCCCATGGGAGCTATATTATTTATCCCCGATATCAAAAAATAAAATAAACTTGCCTCCTATGGAATAATATGGGATCTAATGTGAAAGTTTGGTAACTCTAGCTCTTACCATCTCTGAGATCTAGGCGTTCACACGGACGGACGGACTGACAGACGGACGGACAGACGGACAGACGGACAGACGGACATGGGTATATCGACTTCTCTATTCACCTTGATCATATTTTAGGTAACTTTGGGGTGTCTCCGACGTCTCCTTCTATATGTTACATACATTTTCGGCTTGCACAAACTTAATATACCCTTGGACCATACGGTACAGGGTATAAAAATCAAAAAAATATAAAGAAAGACGCTTAAAATAAAAAGTAGATGGACTTATCGATCAAAATACCTTTTATTGGCCTTACAAATGGAAGATCTAAGCCGATTGTTGAATATTCTGATAAAAACCTATTTTGAAAAAGTGGGCGACTCGAAATTAATGTTATATCCATAGTTTCTAGGGCAAAGCTGCTTAGAATAACCCTTATGTATATGTATATATATAAAGGATATGAGTCTAATTAATATTACACAATTCATCTTTACAGAAAAAAATGCTCTTTTTTTGTATGAAAATTGTTTAATGAAAGATTTGTTTGGCCAATTCTTTTGCATTAAATTAATTTTAACAGATTGGCTCAAGTGCTAAAGGTCATTATACATATATAAATGTACTTTAAGAGAGAGAGCCGGGATCATATAAATATTTAACATTTTGCATGTGTGTAGTAATTGAGATTAAATGAACAACCTGCAAACCAGCGTAGGGTTTTTTTTACTTTCATTAAGCTTCCTAATGAACTCTTCCCTTTTCCAGTTTCAGACCCTCAATTGTACAGGATGTATAAATTAGACTAATGAGCTATTGTGCACCGTCACATTGCATCAAGGTGACCAACTCCTTTGTGACCAAAATTCAAACAGTGGCAAATTTTCGAACCCTTTTGACTATAAGCTTGTAGCTATTCGTGTGTCATCACGTAGCTCGCAGACGCTATGCTGGGACTTGATGCCACCCCTTTCCGTAATTACAAATGAGGCGCCCGCGGCACTTGCTTTCTCACGCTAAAATAAATAGTTAAAGGTACAAGGTTTCGACATGCCAAAAATCCTGCAGAGCTTTCAAGTCCTCATTTAGCATGCTCCAAAATAAAAACGCTTTTATCGCACTAACAAATTTGATTTGATTTGATTGGCTTTACGATATGATGCTAATATATTCCAAGACGATAAAAAAGGTAAATTTATGAAAACTTACCGAGCGCAATCTACTCCTTGTGGACGCCCATTTATGTGGTCTGAGCACGCTCCGATCGTGAAACTGGATGCTCCAGATGTGTTAGTAACACTTGTCACTGATGTAGTGGGTGAAATAGGTAATGATGAAGACAGAACACTGCTGCTTGCCGGAGCTGTAGTATTTGGTGAACGTTGGGGTGTAATTGGAGATTTTATGTGCTGTTGAATTTCGATTAGTTCGCAGCTCTTGCAATCAACGCCTTTGTAATCTGGATGATCTACGCATCTACGATGTTGTTGTGCTGTAAGCTGATGCTGCAGAAATTCAGTAAGCAGCTTCACTCCATTTCCATTCTGTTCACTAACGTTGGCCAAGGCAGCTAGCGATGCGTGTAAGGAGCTGAGGTGTGATTGTGTAGTGTCTGCCGATGGATTAATCGGTGGGAATGCATTTTGTACGATTTGCCCTTGTTGCTGGATAGACTGCATAAAATCGGCTGATCTTTTGGAAAATACAGTTGGTGAAGGCGAGTGGGATTGCGTTGGACTACCACTGCTTGTCATTTTTAGGTCGTCGTCATTAGCTGGTGCTTCCGTAGAGTCTGATACTGTCGTGTTTTTCGATTTGTTGTCCATACATGACTTATTACTACTTATATTATCAGTACTGGGGGCTTCGACTGTCGAAAAATCCAAAAGTTCATCGCTTTCGTCACATGACGGAGGCGCAACATTTCTAATTTGTGATGAATACACGTCAGAAGCAGTCGCTAAGTTCGAATCCACCAGTAAAGCTGGTAAAGGAGACGAAGATGAATTGCGTACCGGCGAGGCCACATTTAAGAGTCCTTGTGCTGGTTGCGATAGTGATGATGATAATGGTGATAGCTTTATTAGAGAATTAGTCTTTGCTGTTTCTGTATTTAAGGAACCAAATTTCACAGTAGTTTCGGCTGCTACTTTATGTGGCATTTTGACACTTGGTGCCATTGTCTTTCCAACGTCATGACTTTTTGCGTTGCGGTCACAGGTGGGTAAAATGCCAATAGATGTAGTCTTGTCGTTAGCAAATATGTCTTTAGTTGGTTTTGAATCCTCAGATGTTAGTGGGGTACCATCTTCCCCAGATTCTAAAAGCTGACTACACCCGGCATTTACATCTAATGGTTCTAGAAATGATATCTGGGGTTTTTCATCCATGTTCCGTTGAATAATAGCACTGGAGTACTCGCGATTTAGCAGCTGCTTTTCCAGATCTTTAAGATTGAGTCTATGTTCGGTACTTGCATGCAAACTAAAGGATTTGGAGTTACCAAAAGAGAGCTTGCAAATAAAACACATTAAAATTGGTTTCTGTATTTTAAATACATTTGAAGTGTCTAGGCAATTTGCACTTGCATCTTGTGCGGATACAACACGGAATGAGTGAATTTTCGGATTTCGTTTTTGAGTTATACTCTTATTCCCACTCAACAATACATCTGATTGAAATCGTGATTTAGCCAGAGCAGATCTATTTCCAAGATCACGGCCAGAAAAGGTCGTTGTCCATGCAGCAACTGCTTCTTTTGACTTGGTCGATAAAGCTGTTGCTGTCGTGGCTGCAACTGAAGCTGTAGCTAACGCGTTGTGAAGACCAGGTGAGCTTAAACTAAAACTAGACACAGTCGCATTTTCTGAATCAATAATAAAAGCACTACCATCTACATCGTAAACTATATTGCCATCGAAAGTTTCGACATCAGAACTGGACATTGGAGGGCCGTCATTTGCATTATTAATTGATCTGTAAAAAAAATGTATGTTTATAAAAAATAAATTCAAATTCACATATATCAATAACAAAAAAACCGTCATTGCCCAGAGTATGCATGATGAATGTTAGGGTAGTGTGGAATCCTCCCGTCTAGATTTAATTTAAAGAATGCCGTACTTTTAAATAAACTAGCTAAAAATATTGTATTTTGGCCTTTAACATTATAAATCAATGTAAATGTGATCGCCTTAAGGCGAGAATATTCAGAAAATCGAATTTATTTATACCCTGATATAAAGCGAAGCAAAACTTGGCTGGCAGACATTCTTTAACAAGTGCCCAAAGATTATATGCGCAGTACCTATCTGCACTAAGATAAGAACACGCACTCAAGAAAGGACGAAGCAGCATTGTCAGGATGTCTCTGCAATGGAACCATCAAGGAAGCCGGCGAGTGGGAAGACCAAAGGCAACCTGGGGACGTACAATACTTAAAAAATTGTCCCTACACAAAAAAAAAAACTGCGCCCAGCACAGTCCGGTGGGCAGTTCTTGTAGAACCCTAAAGCTCCGTCCGTATGTACGCCTAGATTTCAGAGATGGTAAGAGCGAAGGCTACAAAATTTTTCAGATTGGGACACAAGTTTATTTAATATTTTTGATATTGGGGATATATTATATAGCTGCCATAGGGGTGTTTCAGAGGACCTTGAAAAAAGGTTTTAGATGGATAATTCATTTTTTGATCAAAATCGTTTGTTTGTAAAGATAACGTAACTGAATTTGGCATTCAGAATCGGGGGACTGTATCATATAGCTCCCATAGGAACGATCGATCAAAAAACATTTTAGGTTCAAAATTTTTGTGTTTTCGGATGTTTATGAAGGTATCGTAAATTAATTTGGCAATCAAAGTCTTTTTGGGTTCTTAAGCAATATATCGGATTTTATTGCAAACTATCCCAAAGTCATTGACGCCCGACTTTGACGTACGCCATCTTTTTAACTAACATGATTGACAAATATGTAGAAATGATATCCCAAAGTAAATTTTAAAAAAAAATTCCCCTAGGTATAAGTGTCGGGCATGTAACCCCGCCGCGGGGTCGTGCCAGTTTTATATCTTTAGACTCGTTTTTCTTGAAAGCATTTTTTTCCGAATGGCTTCACGAATAACTCGGTCAATTTTTATAAGATCTAGTTGCAGTTTTGACACAATCTTTATAACATAATTTTCTTGATGTTTTTAAAAAACCCTTACATGGTTCACTTCTTTTAATCCATAAATGAAGGGGATGTATATTTTAATGTTTCAGCTCAAAAAGTGGCACCCGTGGAGGCCTCTCCGAAAATTAGTCATGCACTTGTAGCTCTCTAAAGGCACCATTTTATATTTTATTACTTTGGAAAAATTAATTTTTGTGGGACCATAATATCGTAATAACCTATTTGGAATTTGAATATAAAATAAAAGTGTTACCCCTTAAGGGTGCTCTATATCTTTGTTGTAAATAACAAATTTGGATACTGTCGAGACGGTGCAAAACTAAAACACTTTTCTGAGATACCACCAAAAGTCTCTTAAAACAGTTATTAACTATTAACCAACAAATAAATTTGGATACTGTCGAGACGGTGCAAAACTAAAACACTTTTCTGAGATACCACCAAAAGTCTCTTAAAACAGTTATTAACTATTAACCAACAAACCTTCGCTCGTAGAAAACTGGAACCGTATGTTTTTAAGGCTTTATACAAAGCTATTTTTTCAGATTGAACTGCCGGAGGTCGCAGTTTCTTGCATCTACCAATCAAGATGTTAACGAAGCCATTGGACTTTATGAAAACTAATTGGCAGAAGGGTAAATATAAGCAGTTGATCAGATTAAGGTTGAAAATCGATGCTACTTTTGTCTCTGTAGGCATCTGAGAACACTGTACAAAACTATTACGCTACCCTTTTTGGATTATGCGGCTAAAGCATTTTTGGCCCTTGGCTCTAATAAACAAATCTACATCCAAATTTCATTAATGAGGACCTCGCTACCCCTATACCTCTAAAAAATTTTAAATTTCTCAGCACAGTACCAATTTTGTACAAAAATCGATTTTTTGACCATTCCGTCCTATGGTAGCTATATGATATTACAGAGCTTAAGAACTTTAAAAAACTTCAGAGTGCCAAATTTAGATATCTTTATACACAAACCAAATAGACAGAATTTTGTACAAAAGTCGATTCTTTGGCCGATCGGTCGGTCCTATGAGAGCTATATGATATAACCGAATTTGATCAAATTTGGTACTGTGCTTGGAAATTTTAAAAAACTTCGGAGTGCCAAATTCAATGACGATATCTTTCCAAACAAACGAATTATCTATCTAAAACGTTTGAGATTTTACGAGTTCCTCTGAAACGCCCCTACGGGAGCTATATAATGTAACCCCGATATCAAAAAAGTAAAATAAACTTGTTTGCTATGGAACAATAAGGTATAAATAATAATGTGAAAGTTTTGTTACTCCAGCTTTTACAATCTCTGAGATCTAGGCGTTCATACAGACATACGGACATGGTATATCGACTTCTCTAGTCACCATGATCCTATTTTAGGTAACTTTGACTCCGACGACTCCTATACATTACATACATATTCGGCTTACATAAACTTATTATACCCTTTGTACCATACGGAACAGGATATAACCAATGTTTTGAACCAAAAAAAAAAGATTCCAATTTTAAAGTTTTTGGAAGGCACATGTAGGATTAACAATATTTTGTGAGAAAAAAAGGTACATTTACTGTATTATATTTTTATATATAAACATTTAAGCAAATCAAGTACAAGGAATTAAAAAAAAAATTGTCATTTGAAAAAAATTCTAAGTATAAAGATGCATATGGGCATTTCTATGATCGCGTACTGCTTTAAAGTGCAAAAAAGTTAAGAAAAAATAATAAGTGTTTTCTTATTATTTTACTTAAAATCTGAATTTTAAAACAGAATTATCTTCAGTTTTCAGGCCAATTATTTATGCAAATAAATAAAAAAAAGCTGTAAAATCATTGTCTTATCAAATTGAACCCATTACTTACAATGTTAAAAAAAACCCTCTTTTCTTATAATTGTAATATTTGGCCCGGTTGACATTTCTATGGAAATTCCTATAAAAGTACGAGTATGTTTATATATACTGGTTGCATATGTATCCACAAATGCATGTTGACAAACAAGTAAAATCCAAAGTGCAAGCACTGGAACCGGAACCACTTTTATATACAGGCAAACTAATATAAAATTACTTATGTATGGCATTAAGTAAATATGTACACACATACATATATACATGTGCATATAAAAATCTGCAATTTTATCGCATGCGTGGGTATTTTAATTTCATTTAGCAGTCCCGTCCCAATAATGATAATGATGACAACAAAGCCAAGAACTTTAACAATAGAAAACGAGTAATTATTTGACAATTATCTGAAATGCGTTTTGAAACTGCTTTATAGCAATTTAATGACATCTTTGCTCCAATGACAACTTAAATGTACAGAGTTTGCATTGATGTCAGTACCAGGTTAATTAATGCAGCTTTTAAATTCAACAATTTTAGACTTAAAAAAAAAACTAAAATCCTGTAATGAAATTTTAATTTCAGTTAAGAAAACCAGTGTTGTATACAGAAATAAACCATTTTTAGTTAATTTAGGTTGTCTTTTGACCCAGAATTTTTAGTCTAGTGCGGAAAACTGTAGTCTTTTGACCTGAAACTTGCTTTGAAATAATATAATCGAAACGTACAACAAAGGTTTAGGAAAAATATATAAAAAAAACTCATCCGTCCAATATTTGGAAAAAAAAAATGGTGCACTTCGTAAATATTTTGTACACATAATCCCATTTTTAGTTAAATAAGGAGAGAAATTATCCATCCTTTGTACCATAAGGTACAGGGTTTACAAATTCGCAGTTGTAGTGGACTATCAGCCAATATTGCATAAGTCTATAATTCTTTAGAAAGTTATCTACGTATGGTCGTTTTTTGGTTTTCAAAAATCAATGAACTAAATGTTAACAAACAAAATTTGACAGGCATGATGCACTCTAAGCCATAATTTTTTAAGCTTTTGCAAGCCAAAAATGGATGTAGCACACAGAAGTCATAGACCTCGCAAAGTTACCTAAAGTATTACAGGGTGACTAGAGAAATCGATATACCCACGACCGCCTGATCGGTAAAAAAAATATTTTAGCACATAATTCATTCTTTATAAAGATAACGAAACAATGTTTGACATTCGAAATTTTTTGTAGTTAAAAATTCGATCAAAAGCAGCTGAATATAGTACCGATTGGTCGAAAAATCTATTTTTAGCAGATAAATCATTTGCTTATGAAAATATTGAAACCAGTTTTAGCATTCGAAAGTTTTCAGTGTTTGAAGCACTGTACCAATATAATTCGTTTGTTATTAAATTCATTATAAAAATATTAGTACTTAGACAATATCCCGAATTTGTATGCAATAAGATGATACACAGTATAACAAAATCATCATCTCCCTACTTTACAATACACCATCGTTTTACTCACTTTACTTTGTTCTTTCTATTTACTTTTTTCCTCCTGACGATTATATTGTCAGTCGCCCCTAGGTGGGGCAAGGGGATCTCTATTAATAACTGTTCGAAGAGAACAGAGACCTGCAGACGAATCTGAACGGCGATGACTTGAAGTAAAACAGATTTTCTGGGCAAATAGAGTCCTTTTACTAGCGATGCCATTGCTAGATTTTATCATTTTAGTCTACCCTAATTAGACAGAATCTCCTGGTCAGACTACTTTATTTATATTATTAAAGTGCTGTCTAGTTCTAAGCGGACGCTTTTAAAGTGCATTCGTTTGTAATGAGTCAGTGAAAGCATAAATATTGCAAGGTATATCAAAAAGAGTTGTAGTGAGGCTGGAGTTTAACGACTTAGCCCGCATTTGTTCTGAGGTCTGACATATGCGAGTTCTGTTTGAACGAGTTGAGTTCGGTGCATACAAACTAAAGTAAAACTGGCAAAATTGCACTCACATCCAACGCCAAAACCAAATGCCACTCGATGGTGGTGTCTGATATGTATATCACGGAATTTGTGTGGGTGCACAACACGAAGCAAATATGAAAAAGTATGTATATATGTATGTATGTACAAGCACATTTCTACATTTACATATACATATACATACATATAAAAGTATTTGTTAGTAAACCAGTTAGGGAATATGAAAACCGATAACGACTCTCTTAAATAAAGACGTACATACGTACAACAACATACCTCGCCTTATGTACAGCACCTTCCAAACTCAAGTAGGAAAATACATATGCCTACTATATTCATACAAAACAAAAAAAAAAAATTGCCGACTTTAACAGGTAACAAAGGCATACATGTGTAACTTCCGTATTTTTTTAACAAAGGACATACACTTTTGAAGAATCTTATTTTTGACAAGTTGTTTCTATTTAAAGTAAACCAAATAATTTTCCGAATGTCAAATTCTGTTTCGATATTGCCTAAAAGAATAATGCTCCTTAAACTGTTTGATTTTTTCAGGTGTCGTATTAAAGCTGTTTAATACAGCACCGTCATCGTTAAAATTAAATATACTGCAGCTCCTATCATCTCTGAGATCTACATATAGAGAATACAAATTTGAATCAGTTAGGAGAGTGCGAAAGTCTTTAGGGAATTGTTAATTAGGCTAACATACTTAATCTCGTGATTTCATCTTGGATATTAATTATTATTATTATTGGTGTGTTTAAGTACACTTGTACTGCGACCTAGGTGGATCTATTGTGATTCATGGCTTAGAGCTCTCTCAAAAGTCCTAAGGCCTGGATGTATTGCAGTATTTTAGTCTCTGGTGGGAGAACGTACATGCCCAGGAGCTTGTTTCTTTTACCGGCGATACATTCACATAATATATGCGAAGAAGTTTCTTTCTTTATACTACAGAAGCGACATAGTCCACTATCCATTATGCCAATTTTGTTTAGGTGGCTGCGGAGCCTACAACGTCCCGTCAGAAGGCCCGTCATGATTCTCACGGTGACCAGCCTTGATGTAATCTTGGATTTACTTAATTAATTTATTGCCGCTTGACTGTCAGACAGGATGGAAATATCCTTTTCAAAATCTTATCTTTTTAAATTTGGGTTGGAAATATAATTTTTTCATAACTTTGGCAAAATTACAAAAAATTTCTTCTGAGTGCATAACTAGGGTGCAATCCATAAATGTCTAGCTGGATAAGGTACAGCAAACTGCTCCCAGCGATTTTTGAAAACTAATAATGCAGTTCGATGCATAATGCAAAAAAAAAATTATTCAATATAGAATTTAACGCCCTACAATTTATTAAAACAAAATGTGGTACAGTTGAGGAGGTGCCCGACAGTGGTGTACCCTGTACCTTTTCTCTCGAAAAAATGTTTTCTGTATATTCCTACTAATAACTTTCCAACTTGATTTTTTTTTTTTAGTTAAAATTTGATATTTATACTTATAAGTTTCCTAAATTTTTACCGATTGTGATGCAACTCGAAAGTGAGGTCAAAGAAGCTATTTAAAGTATATGGGGTAAGTAGATATGTTGAGGGGTGTGGGAGAAAACACTGTAAATCGATTGCGAGGATAAATTTAGATGTGGATTTGTTCATTAGAGCCACATGATTCAGCTTACCAAAAATTGTGATTCGAGGTCACTTGTAACCATTATTAGGTAGAGTCAAATATTGACGCAGATTGTATATTTTTGACTATAACTTTTGCTGTATTTGTTCATTTTTGACACACAGATGCGTGGAACCATCACTCTGTTAAATTTCAGACGAAAATATTAAACCGTGTGCCCAAAAATTGCGAATATCTTATGGGGGGAACGGGCAAAGATATTGACATAATTCAACAAACTTCATCATTTGAGGAAATATCACCAAATAGCACCATCTAGTAAGGTTTGGTATTTCTGGCTATTGTAGTCTCCGAGATCTAGGCGTTCATTCGGACGGACGGCCATGGTGTAAAAGACTTAGGGTCTGCCGGGCCTCCTTCTGTCCGTTACATGCATTGCACAAATCTATTATACCCTTTGTACTTTTTAGTACAGGGTATAATTAGGAAATATTTCAAAGCAGTGGTAAAATGTTATTTGCAAAATAAAGGATTTTCGTGACCTTTGATCTTAAATATCTGGATACGGGGTCATGATACGCATTGTTACTTTGAAAGTTGATCTTAGACTGTCAAATCGATTAATAATCAAGTTTAAACTCATATTGTTCGACTCCGAAGAAGCTTATTTGGCATTTTTCGAGGTACTGTTTACTATGGCATCAAAAAAATAAGCATAACTTCCACAACTCTAAGAGTCACACTATTTTTTTTTTGATTTTCTCAGTGAATTTACCCGCATAAAATGACAATACTTTTTTTAAAAAATGGGAGATAACTTTTAAATTTAAAAACTAAAAATTATTTAAAATCTTAAAAATTTTATATTTATTTAGTATTTTATCTGTTATAGTAAAAAAAAATTCGCGTCAATATGTTTACATATTCGTTAGAAAATATGGCTTGCCACAGAAAAGTCTAAAAATAAAAAACCAAATTTTCAGTTATCGATAATTTGAAAAATAAGTGGCAAGTGGGTTCATTTGCCCCAGGCCACGATCAAGCTGATAGAAAAAAAACAAACGAGAAAAAAAATTGGTACACGCAGAAAAATTCCTGAAAATTTAGATTAGATTGACTAGTCAGCGTGCTAGGATTGACGCTGTTCGCCCATTGATTATCAAGGTATTGTCGCTTCTCTTTAAAAATTTTTTGAAATGGATTTGTTACCAGAAATTCAGGTAGACGTTGCTACTTCGCTCAAGTGGCTTCAGTCTTTCGACTTCATCCTTTTGACAACCATTTGGTACAAATTTTGCAATGCCTCGGCATCACAAACAAAATTCTACAAAATCCAAAATTAACGATGGAACAAGCAGCTTGCAGTGTTGATCAACTTTTCATTGACGTACGTCGCTTGAGAGATTCTTGGACAGCAATTCTGACAGAAGCTCAACTTGTTGCAACAAATTTAAAGATAACACCTGAGCTCAAAGAAAGCCAAAAGCGCATTCGAAAGAAAAATCGATTTCAAGATGAAGAATCAGGCACAGAGCATGTATTTGAGAGCCCTGAGGAACGCTTAAAAGTTCAAGTCTTCTTCCCACCAGTGGATCCCTTGTTGAATGAGCTCGGCGAGCTGCATTCTAGGATATCAGAATTGTCGAAGCTCTTCACATCTATCATTGAGCCACAGGGTAGTGTAAGTGATCTCGAATGCGCTGCACATGAATATGAAAATGCTGGAGCTGATTTTCAGAAGCCATCTGATATATGGCGAGAATGAGAATGTTTTGCCACAAGTATGCATCGCATTGAGACTTTTACTTGTTTTGCCACCATCTGTTTCTTCCGGAAAAGGGTCTTCAGCAAGCTAGCTCTAATCAAAAAAAAAATGGAGAACTATCTTGCAATAAAATCCGGTTCCTTCATAAAAAAACAAAAAACAGAATTTTTAAGCAAAAAATTTTTTTTTGACGTATCGGTCTTATGGGAGCTATATGATATAGTCAACCTATTTTATATCTTTGTGAAAAAAACTTTTTATACCCTGTACCGTATGGTACCAAGGGTATATTAAGTTTGTGCAAGCCGAAAATGTATGTAACATATAGAAGGAGACGTCGGAGACACCCCAAAGCTACCTAAAATATGATCAGGGTGAATAGAGAAGTCGATCCGTTTGAACGCCTAGATCTCAGAGATGGTAAGAGCTAGAGTTACCAAACTTTCACATTAGATCCCATATTATTCCATAGGAGACAAGTTTATTTTATTTTTTTGATATCGGGGATAAATTATATAGCTCCCATGGGGGTGTTTGAGACGACCTCGACAAAAAAAAGCGTTTTAGATGAATAATTCGTTTGTTTATGAAGATATCGTAACCAAATTTGGCATTCGAAAGTTTTTTATAGTTCCCAATCACTGTACCAAATTTGATCAAAATCGGTTGACTATATCATATAGCTCCCATAGGACCGATCGGCCAAAATAACTTTTTTAAAGAAAAATTCGCTATATTTCGATTATTAATAAAGATATCGTAACCAGATTTGGCGTTTGGAGATTTTTTAGACCAACTTAAGCAATATGCCAAATTTAAACAAAATCGGTTGACTATATCATATAGCTCCCATAGGTCCGATCTTCCAAAAAATCGATTTTTTAACAAAATTTGTTGTGTTTCGTTTGTTTGTAAAGATATTGGGACCAAATTTGACATTCGTGAGTATTTTATAGTTCCTAAGCACTGTACTAAATTTAATCCAAATCGTTTGACTAGATCATATAGCTCCCATAGGACCAATCGGTCCAAAAACACGTTTTTTTTACAAAATTCGATGTGTTTTGTTTGTCTGTAAAGATATTTGAAATAAATTTGGCATTTATATCTTTTTTAAGGTATTTAAGCACTGTGTCAAATTTTATTGAAATCGGTTGACTATATCATATAGCTCCCATAGGAACGATCGGTCAAAAAAAAATTTTTGCTTAAAAATTCTTCTGTTTTTGGTTTTTTGTGAAGAAATCGGACTTTATTACAAGCTAGTGGTACAGGGTATCCTAAAGTCGTCCGCGCCCGACTTTACGTCCGCCATTTTTTTTTGTCGAGGAAAAAAAGGCCCCACAATATTCTGCCCCGGGCCCCTTCATCATCTGTGCGCCCCATGTCACCACCATTAATTACACCGGCACACAAAAAAAAATTTTTGTTCTGTACACCGGACGCCACCTACCTACGGGCATGTTTTTCGACCCGCTGAATCCGAATTTTGAGTTAGTTTTGGCCGGTCACCCCCCAATTTCGAGTAAATTGCAAAAAATCCTAAAAAATAGCGAAAATTTGATGTTTTCGTTACAAAAAAAATTTGTGGATATAGGAAACGCATAATTTTTATGTATTCTGATCCGTTTAATACTAATTTCATATGTACTTAGACAATAAGCCGTTTTATATTCAAGAAAATTGTAAAAAAACCCACAAAAATTGCAAAAATTGCAATAAATCGGGATTATCTTGATAAAAAAAAATTTGCAGGCTCGGATCGAAAGAGATTTTCATGTCATTTGATCTGCTCAATTCGAATCTACAATAAACTCGGCCCATCTTCCCTCAAACACTCAAAAAATTGCATAAAACCGATAAAATAGTAAAAAATTAAAGTTGAAAAAAGTGAAAAAAATCTATTAAACACGATTAAAAACGTTTCTTGTATTTTTTATTCATAAAATACAAGTTTTAAATCTGAAAATGTAAGAAAATCGGATTTTAAACTGTTTTCCGAGGGTATTACTGGCGTCAAGACTAAAAAATAAAAATTTGTTAGCTCAAAAAGTAACGGCTTACTTTTATCGAGATAGAGAAAAGGAGTTCCGGAAATTTTTTACAAAAGACGATGAAAACTCGATGGTATACTGTTCCAATGTCAAAGGCTTGGTTGATGAATTAAAATCTAATATCTATAAAGACGATGAGTGGAGACTCTTTATAGATTCATCAACTAGAAGTCTCAAAGCTGTTTTACTTCACATTGGAAACGTATTAGCGCCAATTCCAATAGCTCATTCGACAAAACTTAAAGAGACATATGACAACTTACAAATTGTATTGGATAGAATAAAGTATTCAGAACATCAATGGCGAATTTGTGGGGATCTGAAAATCGCAACGCTTCTGTTAGGCCAACAATCGGGATTCACAAAATATCCCTGCTATCTATGTTTGTGGGATAGTAGGGATAGAAAAAATCACTATGTGAAGAAAGAATGGCCAACAAGAGTGAAATTCATTGTGGGTACTCATAATGTTAAACAAACACCATTGATTGAGCCTTCAAAATATCTGCTACCACCACTTCACATTAAACTAGGTCTCATCAAACAGTATGTCAAAGCTCTGGACAAGAATGGTGATTGTTTTCAGTACTTAAAAGAAAAATTTCCCGCGATAAGTGATGCCAAATTAAAAGAGGGAATTTTTAATGGACCCCAAATTCGAACTCTATTTCGGGATGCAAATTTTACAGGTAAAATGAACGATTTAGAAAGAGCAGCTTGGGTAAGTTTTAAAAATGTTTCAGAAAACTTTTTAGGAAATAACAAAAGTGAAAATTACAGGGCATTAGTAGAAGACTTACTGACGAATTACAAAAATTTAGGTTGCTTAATGAACCTTAAATTACACTTCCTAGATTCTCACATCGACAACTTTCCTGAAAATCTTGGAGAATATAGTGAAGAACAGGGAGAACGATTCCATCAAGACATAAGTGAAATGGAGACTAGGTATCAAGGAAATTGGAATATCAATATGATGGCAGACTATTGCTGGACACTAAAAAGGGAAGTACCAAGAGAAGAGAATAAGCGAAAGAGAAACCCACTCCGTAGATCATTTGAAAATAAAAGAGTTCGATACCACCGGAAAACAGTTTGAAATCCCAGAAAATCATTCTCTTTATTCTATTTGCACGTCATTTTTTATAGATTTTTCAATTTTTTAACTTTTTCAGATTTAAAACTTGTATTTTATGAACAAGAAACGTTTTTAATCGTGTTTAATAGATTTTTTTCACTTTTTTCAACTGTAATTTTTTACTATTTTATCGGTTTTATGCAATTTTTTGAGTGTTTGAGGGAAGATGGGCCGAGTTTATTGTAGATTCGAATTGAGCAGATCAAATGACATGAAAATCTCTTTCGATCCGAGCCTGCAAATTTTTTTTTATCAAGATAATCCCGATTTATTGCAATTTTTGCAATTTTTGTGGTTTTTTTTACAATTTTCTTGAATATAAAACGGCTTATTGTCTAAGTACATATGAAATTAGTATTAAACGGATCAGAATACATAAAAATTATGCGTTTCCTATATCCACAAATTTTTTTTGTAACGAAAACATCAAATTTTCGCTATTTTTTAGGATTTGTTGCAATTTACTCGAAATTGGGGGGTGACCGGCCAAAACTAACTCAAAATTCGGATTCAGCGGGTCGAAAAACATGCCCGTAGGTAGGTGGCGTCCGGTGTACAGAACAAAAATTTTTTTTTGTGTGCCGGTGTTATCAATAAGAATATTCAGGCATGTTCTAGATTTCGATTCCGACAAGAGTCGAAATGAAAAGTATTTTGCTTTGTTTACTTAAATAAATGCATTAATGCCACCAAAATTAATTTTGTATTATTTTTTAATGCTTTAAGAAAATTAAGATGTGCTCAATTCAACGAATCAAGGTTAATTTTTATTATATATTTTTATTACAAAAAATGTCTATGAAAAATGTTGTATACATACAAAGCCAAATTGAGTAGAATGAAAGTAAGGTGTTCTGGATTTAGACAAAACAGAACTTCCGAGTTGTCGTGTTGCACAAGTAAATTCGAAGATAATTTTATTAATGGATGGCTTAAAATATGTATATAAAATAAATTGTACAAAATTGGTAAATAAATTAAAAATATTTGTCTTTCAGAAGGATGTTGGCAGAAAGAAAAATTAAATTAATAAAGTGGATGTTCGAAAACTTGTTGTAACTCTATAAGTGAACTTATCGATAGTTGACCAGCTGGTTAGCTGGCAATTTGCTTGGAATTTGGCGCACTTTTTAAACAAACAACAATGATCCGCTTTTTTTTAGTTAATTGTACTAAAAATTTTTGAAGGGACAAAAAAGGAAGTGCTAAGCAAAACACAATACCAACGTTGCCAAATGTTGGTAAATTTGCAAGCACCAACGATGTCAACTACACGAAATACGATTGTAAGAAGGAAATGTGCCCGTTTAAACGATGATAATTAACTGCATGACCAAAACAATTGTGAAGTGCTTATGGGAAATAAACAAACTACAATTCAACAAAGGGGAATATAGCAGAGAAGTCACTGAAGGTGACTCTGAAACTGCTGCTTAAAATAAATTGTTGACTAAAATAAAATAAACACATAGAGTTGGCGAAAATTTGTATGTTATACTTATAAATTTAAAATGCAAACTACAAAAATCTTCATTTTTTACTACATGTCCATTTCTAAAAGACGGCTGCTGTATGATGTCGCTTCCATTTAAATTTAGCGCCATATAAACAAACATAAACAACGCAGCTGCTTCGGGTCTAAATGAAAACGATTCGAAAACGATTCGAACTCACTCGAAATCTAGAACACCATTTGTCTGAATGCATTCGTTATGACTTTTCAAAACGAGTCGAAATCTAGAGCAGGCCTGATTGTTTTCAATTAAAAGAGCCTGGGTGGTTTTTCAAAAGTTGATTTAAATTGATTTTGAAAAAATTATCTAGTATATCGGGGGTGACACAGAAATCTTTTTCTTTTTCGGCAACGGTTTGAAATAAAATCTGTAAAATAATCCGTAGGTGCCACAGAAATCTTAAAGATTCCATTTTTCGAACAATTAATTTCGAATGTTTACGCTTTTGCAAGAATGGCAGCCAAGGGTTGCAACTTTACAAAAATTATTTTAGAACATTTAGATACTTATTCAAATGCATGCTTGTTAACAGTGATCAAATGAAGTTTATTCTTTATAACATTAAACGATAATTATCAGCATATTTTGCATCATTTTGTTTTCAACTTGTACAGAATAAATTTAAACTAAGTTTTTACGTACGTTTGAAAATTTGCATACAATATAAAATTATTTTAAAATGCGTTTTTCGGGATTATTAGCCACTAAGGCTTTAAAAAAACCCCCACCACGGAAAAAGTCGAGCGAAGGCGTCGAAGAACCTCTAGATCGCTTCAATGTTATTCAGCCCCAGCATAGGTACCGACAATTACATATGTGTTCTGTGCACATATATGTCTAAACAAATAAAACAAAATTTTAATATAAAACACACACACGCTAGATTAGACGAATTTCTACATTTATTTTATTTACTATTATTCTTTTTTTATTTAATTAAATATTTATATGCTGTTTTGGCCTTTTTCTCCTATTTTGCCCTACTGATATGTTCATTTAAGCCTACACAGCCAATCACAACCAAGCCTAACATGCCGTTTATTGACACTTTTTTTTTAACTATGCATTCAATTCGTAGCACTTTATAATGACAACTTAGTTAAAATTAAAAAAAAAAGATTTTTTAACTATCATTTAACTTGAAATCATCCATTAATATGACAAAATAATTACTTCGAAATGTTAGTATTTAGTACCACAACTAGATGGCAACTCCTTTGCTCGAAAAGATTTTTCAAGTTGACACAGAATGCCAAATACACCAAAGATTATAATAAAGATTTTGTAAATATGACAATCATGAATTAAAACATTAGATTTAGCAAAACCTAAATACACATATATTTGAGAAACTGAATAAACTTTCCAAAAAAGTTATGGGTTCTTTGTATAAATGAATTTAATCAAATCATTTCTGTGGGACCAAGACATGAAATTGACAAGAAATGGTTTTCTGTGGCACCCCTGAATATATATTCTTTTCAACAGACGACGCAAACCCTATAAATGCCCTAAATGGGGTCATTAAATAATAATATTGTACATGTTATTCCTGGCACATTTTTAGCCATTATTTTTTTTAAGAGCTTAGTCATTAGAAGTAAACAATGTAAAGCCAAAAATGTTAACTCTGAAATTAAAATTTATTTTTATTTCTTATTTTATATTCTTATTCTTTTCAGTCAGAGCGTTTCTGTTTGTTTTTCCTGTATGTAAGATTTAAATCTAATTAAATTAAGATAAAAATCTAGATTTCAAATTTAAAAATTTTAAAGTTCTAATTTAGAATTTTATATTTATATAATGTATATAAATAATTTACTACAATAAAATTGAATTTATTTCAGTTTATAATAGTAAATGCCCACATTATGTGTGGCCTACTAAGTCCAGAATATATCAAAATATTGAATACTGGCCAGTACATTCGCGAACGACCCCGAAAACCTGTCAAAAAACGGCAACAGGAACTTTGGGTAAAAGTGCAAGCATGAGGATACATTTTTAATTTTTAATAAAAAAAAAACCTATTTCAACTTTTATTTTGTGACTTTAAAATACAAATTATTATATTTAATTTATTATAATAAAATATATTTATATACTAATAAAATTGGAGAATATCCATAAATTTTATCTGTTGCCTATAGCATGTTTTAATTGCGTCTATATACAAGTTTTGGTACTGCGGCAAATAACTGACTCAACATTTAAATTCCATTTTTTATTGCGAGAACATTAAAATAGACTCTTCGAGGACATGTTAGATGTTAGACGTCGATGGAAAGATGCAAGCGCATTTTTTCAAAAACACAACAATCATGGTATTACACCATAGAGCTATATTGAGTATACTCGAGCCTGTATGATTATAACAAAATAAATATGAGTGTGGGTAGCAAATAGAAATGAGCATGTTTGAGTCTCGCGCGCAAAGTGAACCGAGAGCTGCGTTGAGTTAACTCGAGCCTGTAGGATCATAACAAGTAAAAGGGGAGTATGAGTGAACTTGAGTAGCAATAACGTATAAGGGCAAGATGTTTGCTTAGATCGTGTGCGGCTGAGTTATATACAGCCAAGCACAAGTCTAGGCTTTAGCACAAGACATTGGGAAGGTTCTGTAGGAAATTAAAATTTATGAAAGGCATCTTATAAAATAAAAAATGTTATGCTTTTTTATGAAGTTTTATTTTTGTTTTCCTACGACTACATTTTGAAACCTGTATGTCAAAAGTGAACTCATTCGAAAAACAGAACAAAAGTTATATCCATAAAACTTTTATAGAACTTATAGGTATAAATATAGTTTTTTCCGAAAATACAATTTTCCAATACACAGGAATACATTTTTTCGGAAAAAAAGGTACAGAGAGACAGTATTACATTTTTTTTATTCCATTCTCAAAGCAATTGTATTTTTTCTGCAGATCATCATGGGTTGGTTTTTGTGTAACATGAGTTTAGCGGGTTTTAATTGTTAATCTATATAAGATGATAAATCAAAGTTCTGTATGTTAGTGTTAAATTCAAAAGTGTCAGAGCAAATCATTTTCTTTGATGATTTGGGACGTCTGGTCCCCCTAAAATAAAAAATTTTCAAGCACTAAATAAGCACAAGCACAAGTATAACGCGTGTTATATGTCATATAATCAGCCTTAACTACTCAATCCATGTTTACTGATAGTTAGTAAGTGATATTTTGTTATTGAATATGAACGATGTACAAAATTAGTTTTTATAATACAATTTATTGTTTTGTTTTAATTAATTTTTAATTCTATAAACTTAAAAAGGATATATTTGTCATTTAAATATTTTAAAATTTGATTTATTAGTGAAATGTAAATTACTTTAAGTGAAATATATACAAATATTTATAAGATTTTTGTATTTACTAATAATAACAACCGGTAATTCCTTCCGAATTACCTGTTGCAACTATTTCAGACATGTCTGTGGTAAAATACTGTATACATGTCTGTGGTAGAGTACTCAAGTCTTGTCTATGGTAAATTACTGGCAACATGTTATCGATGATAACATAGGACATAGTGTGTAAAAAAGAAATTAGTCCAGAAAAGTCGTTGCAAATAGTGCACTGCTGGATACACACATACAAGTGCCAGTCTTTCTCTATTTCTATTTATGCTGCTTCCTTACGCGCTCAGCGCAGAGGAATTACTGTTGATTTTCTTCTATTCGCAATACTTATGTGTTGGCAGAGCGAAGGTAAAAGAAAAGATGATGTTTAAATATGCTTTTATATGAATATTGAAGCTATACTGAGCTACATACATTTTTTTAGGTGTAATTGAATACAATACAAATATAAATTTTAATATATAAATTACATGGACAAATTTGCATATTTGAACTCGCTGTCACGTTTTGTTTTATCTAATAAATAAAGTTGTATTCCACAATCATACCCAAAAATTCCACTTGCATGCCTATGTCATGTTAAGTACTCTAGTTGGCCAGTAGATTTGGGAGACAGTTTTATGTTCGGGGTGGTTGGGAATCGAATTGGGTAGATCTAGTTAATTCTTTTTTTTCAGCGAACGTAGTCCTTTTTGTTCAGTTGTTCTTTTTATGCTGCTGTTTGTTCTTAATCATACTTAATTTAAAGTTATTTAATTGTCTTAAAAAAGGTGTTTTATTCATTTCTTTATTTAAATTCCTACATACATATGTATAGTTAAAATAAAAAATCTTTTTCAGTGCCTTTGTATTTTCAAGTTTATAATATATATACGAATAATAAGTAGGATTTAAAAAAAATATTTCAATTCATTGAATACGTTTTATACTTAATTGTTAAAAGAGTAAAAAAAATTTAATTAATAATTAAATATTTGTAAAAAAAAATTACGAAAACAGAAACAAACTAATGAACTACTGTTCGTATAGTATAGTATAAGAACGAACAACAGTATCAGAATAATATAAGATCGAACAACTGGTTAAGAACGCACAACTGTATCAGAATAATATAAGATCGAACAACTGGTTAAGAACGAACAACTGTATAAGAATAATATAAGAACGAACAACTCTTTAAGAACGAACAAAGAACAAGTCACTAAAAACAAACCAACGAGTAGCCAAAATAACGACCGTTAGCGTTTACTCGCTGGTTTCGGTGTTGAGCAGAAATAAAAATTTGTTCGGGCTCGAACGCCGTCGTCTACAACGCTCTAACGTGCTCAGTTGTTGGTGGCTGCTGTGTTTAAAATTTTGTATTGGTTTCTATAATCATGCATACACACACATACAACCAGTGTTGCCAGGTGTTGAACTCCCAAATAAGCTAGATTCTGGATACGAATAGGCTAAAATAGGCTAAAATTTAAAAATAAATGTTAACAATCAAGCTATATCCAAATTGAAGAAAACATACAAAAAAAAAAAAATGGTGTACGAAAAGTACATGTACCATTAGCTTGCAATAAAGTCCGATATTGCTTAAAATCATCAAAGCCATTTGATTGCCAAATTAGGTTCCTTCATAATCACCCAAAAACAGAACGAACGTTCCTATCGGAGCTATATGATATAGTCAACCGATTTGATCAAATTTGTCACAGTGCTTGGGAACTATAAAAAATGTTCCAATGCCAAATTTGGTTACGACATATTCATAAACAAACGAATTATCCATCTAAAACTTTTGTTTTTTTCGAGGTTGTCTGAAACAGCCCTATGGGAGCTATTTAATTTAACCCAGATATCAAAAAAATAAAATAAACTTGTCTCCTATGGAATAATATGGGATCTAATGTGAAAGTTTGGTAACTCTAGCTCTTAACATCTCTAAGATCTAGGCGTTCAAACGGACAGACGGACATGGGTATATCGACTTCTCTAGTCACCCTGATCATATTTTAGTTAACTTTGGGGTGTCTCCGATCCGACGACTCCTTCAATATGATATATACATTTCGGCTTGCCCAAACTTAATATACCCTTTGAACCATACAATAAAATATGTAAATAAAATAAATTGTGCAAAATTTATAAATAAACTAGCCGGCCTCCGACGCTCGCTTCGCTCGCTCGTCTAGATCTTTATTTTCTTCCAATGATTTATTTTTGTGGCGAATTCACGAAATTGCATTATGTGCAAATAATGATCTGATCATATGTATTTTATACAGAAATCAAAACATGAATTGTAAGCAAAAATCGCAGAATTCCTTTCTTCTTAAGAAAACTTTCTTGGAAAGGAATGACTAAATCAATATTAATTTTTAAAATTGATTACATTGTAAATTATCCTACCGAGCTTTTAAATTCATTTGATTTGCCAGGAATGTTAGGAGTGGCAATCCTTATCTCTTAGGGTATGAAAAATAGATGTTGGCCGATTCTCAGACCTGCCCAATAAGCACACAAAATTTCATGAGAATCGGTCTAGCCGAAATTTAGACCAAGCTTGATTATGTTGTAGTCACGAATGTGCTACAATATGTTATATGGACTTAAAAATATGCTAGCCATAAGGCTATAGGCTATTTACAATTTTTATAAGCTATTCCAATTTCAAATATGCTAGATCTAGCCTGAAATAGGCTAAACAACATACAACACATACGAAATTTGCAACACAGCAGCCAACAACAACTGAATACTTTAGGGCGGTGTAGACGATGGCCCTCGGATTTTTCTTCCATACTCGTCTCACGCATGCTTAAATGACACGATCTTTTTTTTTTTCTCCAATATTTATTATTGGAAATCAACCCTTTATTTAATGGGTTATAATCCAACTAGTCTGGTCAAATTAGACCAAAAAAGAAGGGTAAAGGTACATAAATTAACAGCAAGCTGAAAGTTGGTGTAATTGTTTAAAACATAGTTAAAAATAATATCTGACAGTTCCCCATCATTCCGAGGTGTGCTAAAATTTTTATTCGAGGTCAAAGGTCAAAAATCTTGAATAAAATTGGTTTTTCGCGATTTTCGGCAAAACGGTAAGTTTTATCATAAAATTATCTGAGACATAATTGTAGATCATAAAATTCTCTATAAAAAATGTACTAATACTTTTTTTTCTTAGATCCACCGTTTCTGAGATATAGCGAGTCAAATAATTGTAAAAGTTGTAATCGTCATAATATGCACACGTTTCCACGCCACCTATGAGGTAGTGTACTTAGCGCGTTTTCTTTAACGTGGTTTCCCCAGTAAGCCTATTAAGACGCATTTTTCCATTCCCCATAAAACCATACAACATCAGTTTTTTTGAGGAAAGATACCGTTTCAGTCCCATATGCAAAATCTTGGACACTTATTTTTAACCCCCGACGCAAAAAGAGGGGTGTTATAAGTTTGACGTGTCTGTCTGTTTGTCTGTTTGTCTGTCTGTCTATGGCATCGTAACTCCCGAACGCATGCAGTGATTTCAATTTAGTTTTTTTCGTATTAAAGGTGACTTATGTGCGAGTGTTGTTAGACATGTTTGATGAAAATCGGTTGAGCCGTTTAAAAGTTGTGGGGAGTGAAAGTGGGGAGAAAAACATCAACTTTGTCCGATTGGCTTAAAATTTGGTCCTATTGTAGCTGACGACGTCACTGATTCAAATCTGAGGTTATTTTTGCTCTATCTCTTCTCGTTTAGAAGTTATGGCCATTTGAAGTTAAAAACATCAACTTTGTCCGATTGGCTTAAAATTTGTCTGTCTGTCTGTCTGTCTGTCTGTGGCATCATAACTCCCGAACGAATGCAGTGATTAAAATTTTTTTGTATTAAAGGTGACTTATGTGCGAGTGTTCCTAGATATGTTTGATGAAAATCGGTTGAGCCGTTTAAAAGTTGTGGGGAGTGAAAGTGGGGAGAATGCGTAAAAAAAAGCAAACGAGCTTGACCTTAAATGTAATCTATACCTTAACAAGAATCTAAATTATAATAAGTATATTATAATATACTAAAGTCTAACTTAACCTAACCTACCTATAAAAAGTATGAAATAAAAAATTAAATTAAAAATTTAAAAAACCCCCGACACAAGAACTTAAGTAATTTTCATTTAAAAAGTAAAAAATAATAGAAGAAACTTAATGTTAAAGTACTTAAGAATCTATTAATAATTCTAAAAAAATACGTCGCGTTGGGGGACCGCTCCTAACAATTTAAATACAAATAGTCTAATTAAGCAAGCAAGATTAACTTAAAAACAAAATTAAGAAAATACTTCAAAAACTTTCATAGAATTACTTCAATAAATTTGCATGTAGGATACGACCGTCAACGACGTCTGCCCTCGCGTGTCCCCCACCGCGACGTATTTTTTTTAGAATTATTAATAGATTCTTAGGTACTTTAACATTAAGTTTCTTTTATTATTTTTTACTTTTTAAATGAAAATTACTTAAATTCGGGGGTTTTTTAAATTTTTAATTTAATTTTTTACTGTAACCTACTACACCATCGTTTTGATAGATCTGTATGGGCACATGAGCTTTTGCCTTGAAATCTTTAGCTGAAAGAGCTTCTTTTATTCGTGGCATTGGTTCTTCCAGTAAAACCGATTGTTTTGGGGTAACAATTTCAATAATACCCATTATGTGGAGCGTGTTATTACCGTCTAAGATATTGACATTGTATCAGCATTGTCTGCAACGTATTTAAGAAGTGTTCCACTTTCTGGCGGTAAAACATGAGGAGGTCGATGAAAAACTGCTGCTGCTTCGTACATTATTGTATTATTATAAGATACACACAAGCCAAAGGACGAAAAAATTTGTATGAGGCGTTCAGAGCCGAATCGTCGAAAAAAAAAACTGCGAGGCCTAATTGTAATTTAGACTTAAAAGACCTTGGTCGAACAGCAGTCACAATACTATGGCAAATATTTGTGCATATTAATTTGAAATGATCTAAATTCCATCGTTTATTCTTTAAAATCACTCGTTCCGTGAAATATGTCATCGACTCTAGAATTTCATTGTTTAAATCTTCAAACATGCGACCTGGTGGAGGGTAGTTAGAATTATCAAACACTGCGGCTTGAATATCTTCGCGAATTACAGCCGCTGCTGCTTCTAGAATTCTGAATCGTTCTTCTTTTATATTCATTTTTTTTTCGTACCAAGCTTTATTCAAAATATCATGACGATTGTCTTTTAAGTATATAAATGTTGATGCTCCCGATTTTTCTGTGATAATAAGTTTATCCCCATACTTAATTTTTAGTCGCATCTTTATCGTCCTATTATCCAAAGTTGTAGTTTTGCAAACATTACTTAGTTCATTTAAAGTGAACTGACAGTCATCGCTGTTTTCAATGTAAATATTTCATCCATTGTCAGATTCATAGGTTCGTCTTGAGGACGACCAACTTTACCCCAGTGTAAGGTTTCAAGAAAGAAACCTGGCAATCTCGATGATACTTAGCTTCAGCAGCAACCAAATCATATTCATATTCGTTTCGAGCAATAACGGCTTTCGCTGTGGCATCGGAACGAGCCCGAGCTACTTCCAAAATTGACTCTTTAAAATCAAGAGTACTTACTTGGCTAATTCGACGGCGAGAATCTACGGATTTTTTTCTCTCATGCTCTTCATTGAATTCCTTGCCACAAAATAAGCATAGATTTGTAAAACAAAAAGCTGAATCACTTCACTACTGGCTTCATGCTCTTCGCGTTGTCTTTTAGCTGCAGCAAGTACACTACCTCATTGGTGGCGTGGAAACGTGTGCATATGACGATTACAACTTTTACAATTATTTGACTCGCTATATCTCAGAAACGGTGGATCTAAGAAAAAAAGTATAAGTACATTTTTTATAGAGAATTTTATGATCTACAATTATGTCTCAGATAATTTTATGATAAAACTTACCGTTTTGCTGAAAATCGCGAAAAATCAATTTTATTCAAGATTTTTGACCTTTGACCTCGAATAAAAATTTTAGCACACCTCGGAATGATGGGGAACTTTCAGATATTATTTTTAACTATGTTTTAAACAATTACACCAACTTTCAGCTTGCTGTTAATTTATGTAACTTCAAATGTCTAATTTGACCGGACTAAACATTTATGAAGGAGTACATAAGTCACTATACACTTAAAATAACTTTTTGTGTGGAATGATTTAGATTACTCTATATATACAATATTTTAAAGAAAAAGTAGATTCTATGATATGACACGCCTTCTGAGGTCTTTTGGGTGAAGGCGTTTCAGGCGTCTTCTTGGTCTATGACCGGCCAGGGCACATGCAAGCGAGTTCGGATGGTTCCTTATGCGATCAGCGTAACGGTCGCTAAGTTTATTCAATGCATCACCCACATAGGGAATGCCTAGATCCTTGTGAAGGTTTCGATTTCGGATATACCACGGGGCATAGGCAATTTTACCCAAAGTTTTGTTTTGTAAAATTTGGATTTTTTTAATATTTTACTTGGCAGCTGTTCCCCAGATTTGAATGCCATAATACCAAGTTGGCATTATTAAACTCTTATATAGAATTCTTTTATTATCCAAAGATAACTTGCTATTTCTACCAAGTAGCCACTCCATTTCGTCAAGTTTGGTTCTACATCTTGCTGTTGTTATTTTAATGTGGTATCCCGAGATACGGGTGTGATGTTTTAATTGGAATTATCTCTCCATTTAAAGTAAGCGCAGAGCTTGGGTCTTTCCTTAACGAAAATAAAACGCTGGAAGATTTGTCACCATTAAGCTGGATGTTCCAGCGTTTCGCACAAGTTGCTATAATGTCCAGTTGGTTCTGCAAGGTATCAGCAGCCATTTAAACGCTGGAGGAAGACGAAAGAATGGCAGTGTCGTCAGCATACGTTGCCGTTATAAGCTCAGAACTGCCCGTCGAGCTCGGCATGTCCATAGTAAAAATGGTGAATAAAAGTGGAGATAGAACGCTACCTTGCGGCACTCCAGCTTTAATGGTCTGTCGTTCCGAGAGTTCACCTTTCACCATAACTTTGAAAGATCGATTGTCAAGAAATGATTTTATGATTTCATGATGAGGAGCAGGAAGGGCAGATTTAAGTTTTTGTAGTAACCCTGCGTGCCACACTCTGTAAAAGCCTGCTTGACATCCAAAAATGCTGCCATGCAGTAGCGACGATTCTCGAAGGAGTCTAAGATGTGTTGCACCACTCTGAGTTTGCTCACACGGCAGCAAACTAATCGGGCGATAAGACGCAATGGAGATGGGAGGCTGGAAGTGCATTAAAATCATAACAATTTGAGCACATTTCCACTCCTTTGGGAAATATGCCAGACGCATAATTGCATTGAATATTTTGACTAGAGCCAGAATGCCCGCCATTGGAAGAGCCTTAGCTACTCTAGCGTAAATGACACGATCAAATTTTTATTTCTGCTCAACACTCGCTGAAAAAATTTTTTAACAGCTGTTGTTTCTAATCTATCTATTTTTATACTCGTTGAAACAAACGACCCAACACTAGTTAGGAACCAATTAAAAAATAAATTTTTCAGACATAGAGTCTGCTGCGCAAAAAGCTTAACTTCTGTCCATGGTATAATAAAACCAGGTAGAGTAATGAGAGTTCTCCAAATTTTAATGAGACCAAGGAAAAGAGAGAGAGAGACAGACAACCGTCCTTAAGCACAGTCGCAACGAAACTAAAATTTGGTAAGCCTCATTAAGAGACTTCGGGTATAGGTATTACTCTACCTTGTTTTATTATGCCATTCATCTGTCAATAAATTTGTTTCATTTTCTCTCTCTTCAGAAGACATGTACATTGAAATGTAGTGCTGGGAAGGGCGTTTAGAGCATTTTGTAAAGATATCCTAAATACCATTGACACTCGAAAATAGTTTTCAAAGGTTAAGATTAACTTAACTTAAGAACGTAGGGTACAGTTGTGCTTAATTTGGATCTGGCACCTTTATAGTAGCCGTGGCCAAAACTACTAATGCATTTTTTTTGTGCCTGTTGGTGAAGAAAATAGAGCTTTCGAAAATGCCGACATACACTGTGCCAAAACTGTTTTTTTTTTGTGCATATCTGAGATATATTTGCTGTTATCATTAAATTCAATAATGTAATTGACTTTTCTTCAGATGACCAATATTTATTTGAATCAATTAATTTAATTTGTTCAAATATCATCTGTAAGTGCATTTAAGCAGAGAAATTTCGCCTATAAATTTGGGGAAAAAAATATAACTTGCTTGCTAGAGACGCAAATTTTAAACAATAACAAAAACAAAAAACATGCAAATGCGCTTAGCATTCTTTTGTGTTTTGCTATGTGGCTCTGTTTCATTGCAAAATTCGCTCAGACGTACAAGTCGAGCTTTTACCGTTTTTCTAGTGCGTGTGAAAGCTCAATCGAACGCGTGCCTACCAGTGCTCGTAAATAACTCTCAACCGATTTTTCCTTTCCACCATGCACGCTTAGTTCACGTTTCTGGGCAGTACGATTAGAGTGATAATTAACTTGATTCGTTGCATTTCTTCCAATTGAAATACATTATGCGTTGGTCGATTAGGAGACGGAATACCCAATTGTCCTAATGCTTTATCCCATCTTTAGCCATCGCCAAGCATAGATTTTCAATATGAATTAAAGCTCCATTGTAAAGTTCCGGCGTAAACTTCATCACTGGATTACGTTTTGCTTGACTTACTCGAAACAAAATATCTTCTGATAAATAATCTTAATATTTTATCCATAATTCAGGTGGATTTGATGGAAAACATGTTGCCAAAATAATCGCAAATAGAACACGTATTTGATATGGATGAGTAATAGCAGCATCTGCTGAAATTTGATGACATGCCTCTCGATACGCCATTCACTGATCTCAATGATTAAAACGATGTTGGACCTCGAACATTGATTAACAACAACATAATTTTTTATATATATGGCAATATACACAGATAAACCGATTCACAAAAATGCGTATATCTCACGAACATTGGTTCGTGATACACAAACACATCGCAATGGGCCTAAAGCCTCCGTATTGACAACATCTAACACACGCAAAAATCAGATTTGAAAAACATCGACGCGTTCATGAGAACATCCGCAGCACGTAAAAAATAAGTTTCTTTCATATATACATAGATTATTATCAATATTTATTATTATTTATTTATAATATTATAATTATAAATTAATTATTATAATATAAACCGAACTGATAAATGCAACTAAGAACTTGCTACTAACGAGCCCAAACAGTCGCGTCACACACAGGCACGCAAACAAACGAAAACAACCCTTATTTTCTCGGTTGTTTTGCCGAATAACCAGAACAAAAGCGAAACAAAAATATTAGTTACTCGCCCAGCAGCAACTGAGATATTAAACGAGCAATGCAAACGGTTGCTCTCTGACACATTGCTCAAAGTCTCAGTAAATAAGAGTTATTTTCGGACGAACACAAACGGTCGAGAGTAATTTTCGAGCTCTGGTGCTTACTGAGGTCGCACCGCTGTTTTTTAGTGTGGGTGTAACATATAATATATATATGTTATACGATCTGCCACGCCTGCCTTTGTTCATTACAGGAACCTTTGCATATACTTACTATACCTTTGTACCTATGGTACAGAGTATAATGATACATTAGAAAATACAGAAATCAACTGCGAACAGGATATTCATACATTCTACAACATCTGTGGCAAACTAAAATGGCAAACAAAAGTCTGGTATAAATTTTAAGGTCTGCGCTGTTTAAAAATTTTAGTCACATTGTTTTCCTCCTGGCTAGGTTATTATTTAATGATTATAAAGTCGATTGAAATCGTTTGAATTAATTGTATCGGTTTTACAGCTAAGCGGTGGAAAAAATCGGTCAACAAAAAAAAAGTTTTTTGCAATCGCTGGCTCTCCCTGATTTGCGTTTTTATCAAGAAATCACCTTTGTTTTCTGATGCACCAAAAAGTGAATAAGTAAAAAAGAAGTCGAGTATAAAACAAAAGTGTCACTTAACGTTCGGTTTGGGCTCACAACTCTTTTCTTTTTTATCGTTTATTCAGTATATTTTTGTGTTTTTATGTGTTTGTGCATGTGCTTCTGTCTGTGCTGGCATTTCTTTGTTGGACATTTCCAAAAACTTTAGAATCATTCATTTCGGTAAGATGAATGGATCAATACGAAGCACTGCGACAAACATAAAATCAAAGGACAGGTTATCCATGCGACCACTGAGCAGTCCGAGGGCCAGCTTAAAGATTTATTTAAGAAAAGAGCCATAAATTTATTTTATTTTTTTTTCATTTATTTAAAACTGCCGCAAATTGTTTCAATTTTGACCACTTGAATAGGATAATAAAATATTTGGCTTGCCAGCCATGCATCAAAGAGTTCAGGAATAAAAAACTTTTTGGCAAACACTGTACATTTCCACCGAATAAAACGGGTGTAAGGCCGTCTGAAGGCTTAAGTCTGTATAACTGTGATGATTTCTCAGTTTTGAAATTTAACATGTGACTATAGACGCCTATTTTAAAAACTCTTTTAACAGTTAGTTAATTAGTATTTATTTTAAAAACAATTCATTTATTTGAAGTTTAAAGGACTATGAAGCAAAGATCAACAACGAACAATTAGCGCTAATTTTCTGCGTTGGATTTTTCAGGTTATAATTTGTGAGATCTTGATTTTACACTTGCAAAAGAAGTAGGAGTCTTCTAAATTGCATCACGTATTAAACCTTATATATTTTATTTAACTATTACGTAATATTGTATAAATATACAAGAAATTAGAAAAACAAATACATTTCAAGACAAAAGACGATGTTAACATACGAAAAAACCGAAATTGTCTATAAAAACAAAAAAAAAAAAAAATCTATTTGGATTCATAAATTTATAAGAGACCAGCTTTCAATGAAGATACCGGCAAAATAGGGTGATGAAAAAACGAAGTAGAGTGGAAGAGAAAAGTAATAATAAAACGAATTAATGCACTGTAAATATATGTGCTCAATACAAAAAGGACAAAAACAAAAGCAGCCTACGAGCAGAGCACCAAGGAATAATGCATTGTATAAAAGGAATTGTTTTCTTTTTTTCCATTTCCAAGAAACGAGTGCTTGTATAACTAATACAAAGCGTTTGTTTTGCTTGGCCCGAAATGCGAACGTCGACGAGGCCTTACCGCTGAGCCACAGAGCCGCCACACCGATATGACAGCAACCGGGCCTTGCATTAAACCCAACCCGCCGCCAGCATCCTCTACCGCTACGACCGTTGTGGAAGCAGAAGCATCACTGCTGGTACAAACAACAACAACAACAAAAATATATTGCAACAATGACAACAATAGGCAGGTCATTGGGATGTGAGATTTAGCTGCTTGCCATCCATACAGCTAGTTATATAGTATAATAAGCACACAAGCGACGATGACGGCAACGGCGACGGAGACGAGATCTGGTTGAATGCTCATTCAGCGATATAGTACAAGCACATGTAAAGAAGCTTAGGTAGAGAGGCAAGTTAAAAAGAGTCGCATGTATGTATGTATATACATACATATATAAATTGGTACATACATATCTATATATGTGAGAGCGGAAGCATTTGAGAATGTCCTCGAATATTGTATGCCCTGTCCTACATGAAATTGAATACGATAATAACGACAAAATCATCCATACGCGTATTATTACATGCTTACATTAAACTCATTACTTGAGTAAAATTCGAAAATTGTAAATAAAACGCAAATTAGCCATCACCGATACTCATTTTGTCATTTTTGAAATGTGCCCCTTTTGAAGCGATGTAGGCGTCAGCCGGGATGCCCTTAAGCACTCTCAGCGAATTTTATTTTATTATCGATAGATGGATGAAAAACCATCACAGCCACCCAAAACTTCGGTTCAGTTGAGATGCCTACAGCGTTAGCCATCTGGGATCGTTTAGTACCATTTCATAAATTTTATTGAAGATTTCTAGCAAGATGCCCTCCTTTGGGCGACCTGAACCTTCGTCGTCACTTGTGCTAGTACGATCCGAAAGGAAATGAGTAAACCATCTTTTCTCTTCACCATTGGAATTGATGGTGTAAATTCAAGACATCAGCCCGCGAAAATAATTGAAATCTATTGACACATAGTACTAGAAAAGAGCCTCGTTTTTACTGCCATATATAAGTATGTCTAGGAATAGAGTGATTGATAGAAGTAATATTCTTACTCGCGAGGATATAAAAAGCAGTAAATATTCAACCGTTAACTTTTATTTTCAGCCTAATTTTTTTTTCCTGCTGATAAGTGTCCTAGCGAGTAAGAATATTACTTCTATCAATCACTCTATTCCTAGATGCATGAATCAAACAGGCTTCGTTGCAAACGTTTTAACGAGTGCGTTCCGACAATTAGTGTTATATATTGAATAATAGTTTTGTGTGGTTTCGTATTCATTTATCACTATCTGTACTCTGTGTTAAGTGCAAAATTTTGGCATAAAGTGTTTGACTCAGACACGAAATCAAAACCAAACTTCATATTAAAAAACGCTGCCGTTTGGTCACATTATTGCAGGTCGAATGCGTACCAGTTTTGTTTGTAGTAAACCATAGATGGCGCAATCAGCAAAAACAGCTGTTCGGTTTTGGCGCCAAACTTAGGTGCAAGTAGTTATATTGAACGTGATAAATTATGGCTAGGCGACAAAATCGTTGCGGATCGTTGGGAAATTATGAGAAAATAGCTATAATATTAAATAGTTCAATTGTTACATTCTATACAAAATCGCACACACTAAGCTCAGCGCATTTAGTATGGGTTCATCCAAACACACCGCCTCCTATTGACGCTTTTTTTCTTCATCCAACATTTCAATTGGAATGCATATTATTATAAATGATTTCGATAAATGGCACATATTGTTACTAGAGACACACTTTCCTTTTATGAGTAAAATAAGTGTATTTTAGCTAGGTGGCTCTTTCCTTGTCTGCGTCTAGCCCTCAAAAATAAAAAAAAATTTGGAATATAGGAAGAAAAAACACAATTTAGATTAATAGGTCCAAACATTCCAATTACGTTGCCAACGTTTTCTGTCCATCTATGGTACTTTGCAGTTGCACTCGAAGCCAGCTGATTTTTAGATTTGATTTCTTGGGTCAACACATTATATTATAAGTAATTTGGCACTCCAATCCCCGGTCTTCTTTATTTAATTTAAATAATCCAGATTATTGTACATATGCCCTGCACAATTCTTTTATTTTCATAATGTTCATTCCCCTGCCCAACTTTACAATATTCTGGAACAGCAGCGACCTGCATGCTGCTCTGATTCCAAACTGGAATAGGAAAGTTGACGCTGCACAGTGGTGCTGGCACCGCAAAATTAATTACTGGAAAAGTATAACACTTAGGTCAGCTGTAAAATTTTTTTTTTGTATAGTATAGTTAAATTTTTGTATTTTATTTTTATTTTTTTAATATTAAACAGTGTTACTACAAATGCCAACTCTGACAGTTCACAACTGCGTGAATTTAAAGTCATCAAAAAAATTTGAATTCAAAAAATTCTAGTGAACTATTAGCTATCGAAAAAGTAAAAAACCTCGGCTTAGTTAGCAAGTTTTAAAATGGACATTTGCGGTGCGAGTCACTTCCTTAGAACCACGGTGCGATAGTGTTTTTGTTTATTACTGAACAATTTTTATTTATAAATTGAAAATAAGAGTTATTCTGCAATTTTTATAATAAAAAACAAAAATAAAAGTTTTTAAACAATTTTTATTTAAAAATTGAAAATAAGAGTTACTCTGCAATTTTTATAATAATGTAATGGTGTAATTTTTATTTTAAAAATTGAAAAAATCAAAAAATAATAATTATTTCATGATCTTTATATTAAATATTATAAGAATTACGGTCCCTGGTATATATATATAGTCGTCCGCGCCCGACTTTACGTACGCCATTTTTTACTATGCTTTTGTCAAAGTGCATAAGGCGCAGGTTGTTGTTCAAAATATGTAACCACGTACTGCAAAATGAGTTATTTCTGTCGAAATGAATGTATCTGTTCAATTTGAAAGCATAATAAATCTGAAATTAATCATCAGCCTTGGACTCGTTAAATCCACGAAATAGAATTTATATTTTAGGTATTTTAAAGTAATAAATGAAATTATTTACATGTACGAAAATGTACCTGATTTTATTAAAATCAACATAAATAGGACACAGTATCATTTTGTTTTTGGGTCATATCTGAATCGTTTATGTTCACAGAAAATGTAATTTTTTTTATAATATGGTTTTTATGGGCGGTCAGACAGATCGTGGTCGGAACGGTCTCAATTCTCTCAGAATTTTAAAAATGCCTTCATATGTTTTACAGTCATTTGGATTTATTTGCATTTTCACTATTTAAATACTATTTTGTGCATTTTGTTTTTTTTTTTCCTGTAATGCTCATTTTCACATGAGCACTTTACAATTGTGTGCGCAGATGTGAGGCAGATCAAACGGCTTCCAAGTCAAGAAGTACCTGTAGTTGACAACGTTAGAATTGCAATTTTACCAGCATTTGGATTGGTGTGCATAATAAAGATCTCCCATTATACTCTAACGCTTAGCGCTTTCTTTTTTGTCCCTTAAAAAAAAAAATTTCTATAAACAACTAACTGGCTGTTAGTTTAAAATTATGTTTGCTAATTTATAAGAAGATTTTAAAATGATCTAACAAACTTGAGGATATATGCGCACCAGCTGAAAAAGGTAAAGCTGTTCAGACAGACGGACATGGCTCAATCGCTACCCGAGGTTATGATAAGCTTTTTGGTGTAAAAGACTTGGGGTCTGCCACGCCACATTCTGTCCTTTACATACATTGCAAAAATCTGGTATATATTTTGTGTACGACCGATCGATATGAAAGGTGTTTTAATTATAGATTCCGAAAAAAGTGGAATTGTTTACAAAAGTTTGGCTCGAAGCTGTCGGAATGAAAAGCAAGTGGCATTATTGCGTTTATTTATTATATTTAATGTCACAAAAACACTTTTTTTTATTACAAAATTTATATTATAATATAATAAATAAATCGTACAAAATTTGTAAATAAAAAATGTTTCCGTTTAAAAAAAAAAATATATAAAATTAAGTTCGAATATTTGTCCCACTAAATACAAAAGTTTGTTTGAGAAACGTACGGGTCAACAGCTGTCGTAAGCGTTGTGAATGCCAAACTGACATTCACAACCAATCCTAACACACAATCCTCTGCTCTTATTCATTTAACTACATATGTATTAAAATCGTAGCACTTCACAATGACAACTTAGTTAAAATAACAAAAAAGATAGTCATCTTTACTACTAGACTACGTTAATGTCGGGCGCAGACGACTTTGGGATACTCTGTACCACTAGCTTGCAATAAAATCCAGTGTATTGCTTAAAAACACCAAAAGAAATTTGATTGCCAAATAAGGTTATGAAACTTTCATAAACTACCGAAAACAGACGAATTTTGAACTAAAAATGTTTTTTGACCGATCGTTCTTTTGGCAGAAATATGATATAGTTAACTAATTTTCATTAAATTTGTCACAGTGCTTGGGTACTCTAAAAAAGATCTGAATATTATATTTGGATAAAATATCTTCACAAAACAAAAGAAACACAACAAATTTGGTGTAAAAAACGTTGTTTTGATCCGATATAATATAGTCAACTGATTCTGACCAAATTTGGTACAGTGCTTGAGTACTTTAAACATTCAAAATGCGAAATTTGGTTACAAACGAAATAGAGTGAATTTTGCATAAGCAAATTTTTTTTTGTGCTAAGCTTATAGGGCTTAGGAAATATAAAAAATTTTCGAGAGTCAAATTTGGTTTCGATATTTTGATAAAAAAAAACGAATTATCCATCTAAAACTTATGCTTATTTCGAGGTCCTCTGAAACATCCCTATGGAAGTTATGTATATAGTGTAACCCCGTTCTCAAAAAAATAAAATAAACTTGCGTCCTATAGAATAATAAGGGATCAATCTGAAATTTTGTTTGTTTTAGCTTTTACCAACTCTGAGATTTAGGCTTCATACGGACAGACGGACATGGGTGTTTCCACTTCTTTAGTCACCCTGATCGTACTTTGGATATTTCGGGGTTCTCCAACGTCTTCTTCCGTATGTTACATACATTTTCGGTTTGCACAAACTTAATATACCCTTTGTATCATACAGGGTATACAAATAAATTTTTACAACTTTTATTTAACATCAACAACATCTATTAGTATGCCAAAATGGATGCACGAAAATACTTTACTTGTTGCAGAATATATGCCCTCGAATAAAAGCTTAAGTTATAATTTATAGGACAGTGAAAAAAACATTTTTGTCATATTAAAAATTTTGAGCTTTAAAAATGTTAAATATTGGAAAAAACATAAATCGACATCAAATATGACCAAATTCGAATAAAAGCTAAATCTACATTTACGGCTGAGAGGACTGAAGTTTCGTTTTATGGCGTAGGTCAGCAGGTTTCTTTTTTGTTTTCATAAGATCGACTTACAACTTGACACATGTTACCATGCGGTAGGTAGAAAAGTTATATTTAGCGTTAAGTTGCGATTTAGAGCACTAAAAAAGGATTTTGAAGAATTTCCATATCTGAGATATAAGCGTACATACTGACATTCGTCATGTCTATGTCGACGAAACTTGTTACGCTGATCACACATGTTATAAAACGAACCAAACGTATATCTCCCCCCATCATGTATGTAATCTATTTTTGTGGCGACTAAGCTTTCCAGGAGTCAAAAAAATCAGAACAACGAAAAAACTTATATGTCCGAAATATTTCAACGAAAACGTGTCTGTCGCCCGGTAATAATAGTGTACCTGAAATTACCACAACCAATGTTGAAATTAAATATTGCGCTCACGTGTGAATAAAGGTAAAAACTGACGCTGGGCCCGAAGCTGCTTATTTATAATTATTTGCGATTGCGCTCTTCGCAATAAGTCGAACGAGTGGGTACAAAAAACCAAGCTAGATAGAGTTCAATGCCCAAAGTAGACAAAAAGGTATTAAAATAAAATTAAACATTTGTGCAGACGCACACCGGAGCAGAACTAAACAGTAGAAAAATCGGCAATCATTCCAATGAAAATATTTTGCAGGTTTCGTGTGAAGGTGGACGGCGGTATCTATCGATACTATATGGACGCAATTATGGTAATTATCGACAAAGGTAAGAGGTGTGCTGTTTATATAAGGCAAATTTTAAGTTTTTAATGTCAAGAAATTTGTAAACTTACACATGGCTTTTCCCGCAAATTACTAAATACTCTAATAAATACCCTAATATTGCTTTTACTAATCTTCTATGGCAGACCTAAAATCACCGGAATATGACCACCATGTCCCGAATCGGGAAACTCACTATTTACATTTAGTTTATCTGTTCCCTGATATAGAAGGATCTTAAATGATTTCGTAATGATTAAACATTTGCTTAAATACATTTCATGTTCCTATCCAGTTCTATTTGTCTCCAGTCGGAGTCGGACAAAAAACGTTGAAATGCGTAAAAAATACTCATTTAATTATTTAGTCAACTCTTAAAAAACAAACTTATCTTAAGACAGCCTAGAACGTGGGGTTTAAAAGTATAATTTTTTCCTTTAAATTCGAATTCACCAATCTTACCTAAATGTCTGCTCTTATAAAAATTGTTCAATTTCCAAAAAAAAACATTTTATTGAAGTCTTCAAAATATCATGGAAGTTTTTTGTTTTAGTGCACCAAGTTTATACTAAGGGAAGGGAAATAGTAATTATCGCACTGTGATTAAAGTTTTTTTTTTCTTTTTTTCAAATTTGGGGCCAAGAGTCTTCTTGATGGTAATTGTTTTTCTGTTTCTCATTTGCTCTGTCTCTTTCTGTTGCTCCTCCAGAAACTTGTTTGTTGGGCAAGAAAGTGTGATGGTGAGAAGTGTAAGGTGTGGCGAGAGGTGTGATTGCGGGTGATTCAAAACTGTAATTCGACGAAGATGACTTGAAAGGCAATTTGAACAATAAGAGCAGCCTAACCTCACAGCTAGGGCTATAGAAAAGGCAACCGCAGCGGAAGTTGTCGAGACTCAGACGCTGTTTTGCTCATAATTAAAAGAGATTATTGGTGAAGGAGCTTAAATGTTATTATTGTGCGCGCAACCGCGTCGACCGTACGAGCAAATACAAGATAGTTCATATGTACGAGATATACGTATAGGCAGTCACATCAATACATACCTATGTGTATATGTGTGTGTATATGTGTGTGTATATAGACGTTCTCTATGAAGGTTGTCCGGAGGAAAACGATGATGATTCGCCAATTTAAGTTTTCCTCTAGTTATAGTCACAATTATGTCCACATTAAAAAAATAGTATAATTAGTTGAAAGCATTAATTTTAACAAATTTTTGGTACCCGGTTCGGGTTCGGATTGCGGCTCTCTCAAGCATCACTCAAATAAAAGGTATTTAATTAGACTTGTTTGTATGTACGAAAGTATGTTAAACGTACGTCAATGTTTTGGATTTACATTGTAGATATAAGTAGGTATACAGTTTTTATAAATATATTACATTGTAAAAATTATTCAAATACAATGTTTTAGAGTTATGCTTACTTCAACGCAAGTAGTGAGTAAAACGCTAAATATTAAATTGGGTTGTCGATCATTAAAATCCGTAAGCAAATAAAAAATGAGTACTTATATAAACAAATATAATTGCAACAATAACTCGTTTTTTTGTTTGTTACCTTTTTGGTAATAAAAATAAACCTTATGTTCTTGAATATAATTTGTTGTATTGAAAACTATTACGAGATTATTGAGCTCTGAAAATCTTTCTGTTCGTTCTTTTCTACAAGAACAACATTTTGTTATATAGCATTAATTTGAAACCAGCCAAACCAACCAAAAAAAAGGTCAAAAAATATTAAAAAAAAGGACAAAAAACCGGGCAAATGATTTTTTTTTTTTTTTATTTTAATTTTAGTACACATTATCGTTTAAAAACCATTGACATGTTTTGTGCCTTAATATGTTATGTTAATTATTTTTCGGGCAGTTGGTAGTTTGAGCAGCACTTGGCGTAATCAGAAGTTAATAAAAAGAGAAAAATAGACTTCAAATTGATATTTCTAATTAAATATGATGGAAAAATTGAGTTTACCACTCACAATCGGTTTTTACTGTTGTTTCCACCAAAAGAAATCGCGAGATTTTTGCTTGAACACTTTCTTTGGATTGTTGTCAGTTATGTGCGTGAAATTAATTGGCGTAATTAGACGATGGTAGCGCTACATCTAATTAATTATAACAACACTCTTGAATTCGGTATCAAAGCTATGGCACATTTCACAAATTCAATTTAAACTGAAGCAGTTAAAAAAAGGACAAATCTATCCGGAAAAAGCTAAATATATGCAAATTCCAGTTCTATAACTTAACGCGTTACGTTAATATAAAATAACGTGTTTTTCATTTTTGACTTCGAAAAGAAATACGTAATCTATTTTATTCAGATTCTTTTAACGGGTACTAAGCCCGCAGCACAAAATGCAATTTTAAAACGCATTTTGTATAATGACAACTGATGAAGCATAGGGCTATCATAAAAATAGGTGTATTGTAGCTAACTCTGTACTGCCTTTCTCACAATTGCATAAAAAATTATGCCCGAAAAATAAAATCTTTATTTCTCTACGGTTTTTACTATCTATTTGCAAATCACCCAAATCCAATATCATTTTACACTTTTACAAATTATACAATTCTTCTGCTCAGTATATTATGGTACAGAAGGAGTCTCCGACGCCCTATGACTAGAGAAGAATATTTAATTTAAATTGGTTTCGAATTACATTAAACAAATGAGTGAACTTTTATTTTCATTAAAAATTTATTCCTGATCGAAAATTCCAGTGTTGGAGCCAACTTCTCGTCATTTTCGGAAAGTTTTGATTTTCTGCTACAATTGATGGAGCTCATCGAAAACTCCAAAACACTTATAGTGATATTACTCTTGTGGAAGGAAACGAGGTGAGTGATTTCTGCGCTTCAAAATCTATAATTGTGGCGTGGGAGCAAGCACAGCAGTGAGCCAAATAAAGTTTTCAAAAACTCCGACTTGGAGGAATTTCTTGATGAAAACTCGTGTCAAATGCAAAAAGAAATGGCAATATCATTGACATTTATTTAACAAGCGATTTGGAAACGCCGCAAAGCTTTCGGAACGAATTCAGAAAAAAGGAGGCGGGTTCCTTACGAGTTCAGGCAAAGAGACGTTAAGAGAGTTTCTTCATTGTAATCAGCTGCTTCAATCGCCGTACTCCCCAGATATAACTACTTCGGATTAACAAAAATTTCACTCTAATGAAGAAGTCAAAAAAAATAGAGCGATGGATAATTCTTTTGTTTATAAAGATATCGGTACCAAATTTGGCAATTATAATTTTGTTATACTTCCCAAGCCCATTACCATATTTGATTAAAATCGACAACATTATATAGCTCCTGCGGGACCAATCAGCCAATCAAAAAATGTTTTTGGTACAAACTTAAAGGTAGCATTACCAAAGTTAACATTCAGCAGTTTTTTTAGGTCCCAAGCACTGTACTGAATTTTATCAAAATCGATTAGCTTTATCATATAGCCTCCATAGGATGGGGGGTCAATCGAGTGTCTCTTGGGGTTCTTTATGTGTCTCCGACGTCTCCTATATGTTACTTACATTATCGGATTGCACGAACTTACTTTAGTATAACCTGTGTACCATAAGGTTTATGGTATAAAAATGATGACCGGGTGATGAAAACGACATACATAAATTTATATTCCCGAAATATGTTATATATGCATCACTCTACACGAACATTGAGAATACATATACATAGTAAAAATAAATGGTATATGTATAAATTGGTTAAATTTCTTACGTTAAATGTAAAGCTTGCACTATTTAATTGAATTTATTAAAAAATCATTTGCTGAGAAATATTAAAATTATTTTATTTATCTACAAAATAAATGAATTTTTTCACCATAAAATGAAGAAGTATTTCCATTCCAATAAATATTACAACATTTATAATAATTTAACAACGAAGAATGAAAATAAGTTCAGTCTGTTTTAACATCTTTGAGAGTTAATATACGCTGGATTAAACAAAAATTGTTCGGGAAATGGCTATACACAGCTCTCTGATTACCATCTGTGCTGTTTACAATTTTAACAAAAGAATTTAAGAGACTAATACTCTCGTTGGTTGTAAAAGGCAGAGGTGATTGAGTTGGAGATAAATGGAATTGAGATAAAAAGAAAAAGGATCAGAACCAATTATAATTTATAAATCACTCAGAGTCAGTAAAATGTAGCTATTGATAAAATACGATATTAATTTAATATAAGTTTGTCAGGTGATCAGCAGTGCTGGAACTGGGCTAGTCAGTGTTGATGCAAGAAAACGCCCATTAGGTCTTAACCGTGTTTGGCTTGGGCGGTCTAGTCATGGACTAGTTTGTACTGATACATAGGTTGAGCCGTTACCATCATTGCGAGATGTCTTTTGTATTAAACTAAGTCAAAATAATGTTATATGTGTGCAACAGTGTTGACTTGATTTCAACACAAAAATCTATATCGCTCAATATACCAAATAATGTCTAGAGCGGCATTACGGGTAATTGAAAGGGTACTCAATTATGTGACCCAATTCGGTTGGAGACCCTTCTTTTTTAATTAAACAAGAAAAAACTAGTTCATTGCCTTAATTACATGTAAATAAAGTGGTTACAAGACATACAGACGCTTTCAAAAATAGACATAACACACTTTCTAAATTAAATCTTGTTAATAAAATCTAGAAATAAGCCATGTGCTTACTCTATATGCTAAGAAAATATGTTTCTCAACTGTAAATGTACCAACCAGCCTGAAGGCCTATGTTGCTCTGGCTTTCAACCAATTCGTTCCCTAGAAATCATTCTAAGTTGTAATGTTAAAATATAATAAATAAAAGAAAAATGGTCAAATTATAAATTTGTAATAATTTATAGCATACTAGGAGAAAGTTATTCCTAACATTAGTAGTTCCTATTTTTGGAATTGTTTCCTATGGCCTGAACCGGCCATATGGTAAGTCGTTCAGAGTGGTTAAAATCAACTTCCAAGCCAATCGACGATTTCATGCAGGCTATCGTATGTCCATATCCATGTGTTTGTGCGTATGCATGTGTTCGCGGGTAGTAAGAAAACGCTACCCTTAAACAAAAGAATTTCGAAACATTCATTGACGACCGTAAAGATAAAAGTGAGCCCTTAACAAAAAAGTAGGTGTTAAAACATACTCACAAACTAGGTCTGTGGCCAAGAATTTTATATTATTGCGAAAACATGATGGTATATTGGTTAGTAAAGATTGACCTGAAATAGTCGTCTTCACGTGGGCCAGCAGTTCGTGCCTGTAGCTGTTAAGAGACGCAAAACAATCTTACTAACAATCAACAAATTGTAAGTTTTGTTACGTCGAATATTGAATACTCTATGTACTTTTACCATTCAGTGCCAAACACTTGTAATAATTTATGTGAGAAGTTTAATATACGACATAAAGCGTATGTCTTCATATTTTGGTCCACATATGGGAGAAAGCGATAAGCACGTTTCCGTTCACATTGACCTTTATTATAAGTTCCTAGTTATATGCATATATATGCATATACGCATTTACATTGCATATTTATACATATATGTATGTATGTGTGAGATTAACGTTCATAAATTTACCAATATGACGTTTTGTTGCCGCTTCGAATTCTTACGTGCAAAAGTTAATGGGTTAAACTTTAGTATCTAATATAAAGTAATAAAATAAATAAATAATGTCATACAAAATTTGTAATAATACCTATGCAGGGCCGTATATGCATGCCGCCTATATGCATGTATGTTCATACAATACGAGTTATTTTTTTATTAAAGCATACCTTGTACACATAGTAACACAGAGGTGAACACAATTCATGAGAAGGTGGAGCTAGACGACAACTATGTATCTCTTTATTTGGACCAATTAAGAGTCAACTTATTTCGCAAATGAAAAAGTTAATTAAACCCTTGTGGAGGCCGTGTGAATTCTTTTCAACGAACGAGGAGCGACCAATCAGATCAGAACAGCGCCGATGAGGAAGCGCAAAACGAATGCGCGAATACTCAAATCACACCACACACACGCCACTTAAAGCTATGGTTGGCGGGCAGCTTGTATATATATATATTTATACATTTATATATATATATATATATATATATACATTTATATATATATATGTCTTTATATATATTTGAATATATATATATATTTATATGTATGTATATACCTTCTGCATACTTATTGCTCGTAGTCAGATTTATATGCGCCACAGATTGGGTGTGACTTTGGTACATCAATGAATGTGGGAGGGGACGCAATATGCTTTAATTCGTAGCAGCGCATAAACTTCAATATACGCACGCAAAAATTATAAGAACAATTGAGAATGAACATACTTCTTTAACAGTATGTATGCGTGTAAGTAACATACATACTTCACATTATATACATTCATATGTTCGCATGTACATACATATATGTATATACATATAACATCTTGCATTAAAGGTAGGCGCACACTTTTGTTTGTAATCGGTCTGTCTGTCTCCACATCTGTCATTATGCCACGCCTATGCGACGCTGGGCTCTTCCCCTTTACCGACCGACTGACAACATCACTAAGCAACATTCATTGACGCTCATTTCCGAACTCCACGTTTTCATTTCATTTAACTCTGTTTATGCTCTGGTTTAGGGTTACCAGCTGTAATGAATGTCATAAACGGGCGAGAGTGAAACGAAAACGTTGCAGCATCCGCAAAAACAAAGAGCATCATGAGAAATCATGCTTGTCGCTAAACCCGACGCAGCACACATACTCACACCCGCAACGCGAACCAAAGCACCCATCTCGCTTTTGCCTATTCGTCAGAATACGTATGTAGCTGTGGGCAGCTATCAAAGACAAAACGGAACTGTAACGATGTGGCTGCGTACACAAACCACACACACATACAAATACATATATATATAATATATATATATACGAGCGTATTGCAAAAAAAAAAGAGAACCAAGCCCATACAAATGGTGTGTGAGAGAGAAGATGACATTTAATTATTGGTAAGCATACTAAACAAAGCAGAGCATACAAAAATGCACTGCGAGAGAGAAAAACTTGTTTGTTGCCGCTCTCTTCCGTTGAGCTCTGTTATGCTCTTGCATTAACGAAATGCAATGTTAATAACTCAAAACAAGTTTATAAACAGAGATTCACGCGCAAACTCAGAATTGCTGCGAATTTTCACTCTTAACCCCTTTTGATGACGGACGGTGATGCGGTGTATAGTAATTGCAGGGCCACCACCACCACTACTTCAATCAACTTTTTTACATACATACATATGTATGTATGAACACGTGTGTATAGATAGATATGTATGTATTTATGTATGCATGTGTGTGTGTGTGTGTGGATATTTACTATATGGCACTGATGTATGTACATACATATCTGCATTGTATAAGAATATACAACGGCGGCAATGACGTTTCTTCAGTTCTTGTTGTTGTTGTCGCTGTTATTTTCTGAGTGCAAACGATATTTGCGACTTTGACTTGTGAAAAAACACAAGACAAATGGGCGACCTCTGTGGGCTGCGACTTTTCGACAGAGTCGTCGGCAATTGCCAAGAAGTATTTTAGCTCTTTCTCTCGCTGACGGACGGATTTTAAAAATACATATACATACGTACTTACGCATGTATGTACATATGTACATACAATCTAAATAAATAATTTATACATAATGGTTTTGCCCAAACCTCGTCGTCATTGCTTTTACTCCTCCACTAATACGCTGTCTCTTTCGTTCTCATTTTGCATTTCAAGTCGCATAGCAACGACGAAATCGACGCTGCTCAATTCAGAGTTTAACATTTGTGTGGGCGTCGGGGGCATCGTACGTAAACTTCACAAACCGCTGGAAAGGGATAGCGACAAAGACTCTCAATAAGCACTGAACGAACACTGAGCGCCGCTAAGGAGAGACCCAGACCCAAACCCATACACCGAGGGTGGATGTAATTTGGCTAAAGAAGAGAAGCATAGAGCACAAGCAGTACGCAATTGCGCGTTCTTCTCGTCACTACCTAACGACAAAGTGTTATTTTTTAAATTTAATGCTGGAGCCTTTTTTTATTTTAGCGATTTGTTTTAATACTGTTACTTTTTATCTTATTTTTACATTTTACCGCCTTCATTTTTAATTCCTTTTGAATATATGTATGTATGTACATACGTATAGATAATGGTAGATTCGTAAACAACAAGGAAATGACAACGTTAAAAAAATCATTTTTTTTAAACATGTGTTAATACGTTTTGGTTAGCACACTGTTCGTGTTCTTACACCCCACCCCCACAAGGGTGCACTATATTTTTTAGCTTGTATGGACTAAGTAGCCACGACCACGATGATACGTGCTTTAGCTAAGCAGTACAATCATTTAATTTATCTTAAAATACCCCTACGTAGTAGTTTCAAGTACATGTATATTATACCTATATTATTTTAGTCTACTTTCGGGTCTATCTTGTTGCTTATATACTTATATGTATGTACAAGTAATTCGTTCATTATTAATTTTGTACATATACATACATAGGTAAATATGCGTGTGTCGGCGTGCGTGTGTGCAAGTACAACCGTGCTGAGACTGACGGTCACTGACACACCCTCAAATTTATTTACATATTGGTTAAATATACACCCCAATTTCATAAAAAAGAAACACGATTTTTTTGGTGACTTTTTCCATTTTATTTCTCTGGGTGTTATTGATTTTTTTTCTTTCGTTTTTGACGCCTACGAATAAGTTAAAAGCGAATAACTTTGTGTGTATCTGTTTTTAATACATATGCAAATATTGCACTATTCATTATAATCTACTCTTAAATTGAAAATGCATACATATGTATGTGTGACTACTGTTAAAATAAATAAGATTTGTACATTGAAGTATTGTCTCACCTTGATATAACTTATGTTTTTTTATACATATACATATAAATATGTATATTTATAAGCATAAATGCGCATACATTTTATCGCAGCCAATGAGCTAGCATCACTTTGGATTATATTATGAATATTTAAGGGCGAGAAGAAAGGGTTTTTTATATAACCAGCTTTTTGGGCTTTTGCAAATTTCAATCTACCAAGCTTCATTTTAATTGGTGAAAATAGGCGTTCTCGTAAAGAACGAATGACAAAGTTTATACATTTGTATGTGTGTGCTGCGTTATACATATACCTACATATACTATATGCTATGTATGTACATAGTGATAATGTCTAATTGCTTTTTCCCTTATAATTAGTACTTTCTGTTCGCGCACACTCATAATCTCTCTTTATGGTTCAGCCAAAGCACACTAAAGGAGAGCCAGGCGGGCACGAAAACGAATCAACGTCAACCAGTAGCAATAGCACCCGAAGATGGCAACGCCGACGACTAAATGTTAGTGGAGCTGTTCTCTTGCTGATGCTTTGCGGGGTATGTAAGCAGCAATTAACTTGCGGCACGATACATTAGCACACTCATGTGTGTTGTGTCCGTGTGTATATATAAGCAAACAACAGACATATACATAGAAACAGCCAGCAGCAGCAGCCAGCCACAGACTGTTGAGAAGAGCATCAAACACAATGCGGGGGCAGGGGGAGCGTCTGCGGGTACGGAAAGTATTGTTGGTTGTTGAGCAACCCAACGAACAACCGACGGCAACCAATCAAGTCGCGAGTTGGCGTTGTCGCACTGTTTCTCTGCACTCTTCTGCGCTGCTGTGGCTCTGTGTCTGTAGCTTCTGTTTTTGCTTACTTGCTAGGGCTCTCTAAATGAAAGAGGTAGAGAGCTAATCTCTTTCGTTCTTGTTCTGTTGTTTTTATTATTTTCTGTTATTTGTGCAATATGTAAAGTATGTACCGTTTATTTATTAAGTAATAAATAAAAACTATATGCCAGTATGGGTAACGATTTATATACATGCATACATAGGTATGTACTCGTATGTATGTTTTTATGCATAGTAGGGAATGCGTATACCTAGGTATCTCTAGAAACTAAAAAGATTTTTTATATTTAAGCGAATATATATTAAAACCTTTATAACCATATCTTTTTAAGATTTCATAAAATTTTAAATATTTTTGCGGCATATAATACAGTATAGTATTATTACAAACGTTTGCACGAGCTTATTTATACCTTTGCACCTTTCATATAGGGTATAAATTATTAAATTAATTAAACCGACAAATAAATGATGGCGATGAGAGCATCGGTGAGAAAAATTATTTTCATAATCTAACGTCTACAGTATAGTTAGACTAAATCATATCATCATTTAAAAAGTGGGCAAACAAATTTCAAACAATTCTAGGTAATCTCGTCATTTTTGGCTGTATCATTATATACTGTACCCTAAAAGTTTGTGCATTGTATGTGACAAAAAGTGGAATTTGTAGAGGCTGTAAAGTTCTGATATGTCCCTGTGTCATCCGTAAAAGAGTTAAATCTCATAGATGGCTGGCTAGAGAAAACAAATTGTTTTTATCTCTTTTTATGGAGATGTCTATTAAAAAAAAAAATTATGTTTATATGGTTACAACCACATTCATCGCATTTTGAAGAATTCCCAAGCACTGTCCAAGTTTTTAAAAGTTCTATATCAAATTTGGATATTTAAAGTTTTTTGTAATATCTAGGTACAGTTCCTAATTGAATGGAATCGATTAATTTGTTTATTATAATGGTATATTTGTGACCACTAAAAGTTACCTTCAATATGGTCAGGGGGACAAAAGAAATGGAAATTGTCATGTGCAAAATAAATAACTCTTCCGATTGTTGTTCAGGATTATCAAAAACAGCGGAGGTGACGTCCCGGGGGGATGGATTCCCAGTCGTGGGAATATATTTTTTATTTGTATATGTTTATGAAGATAATAAGTTTCCCCATAAGGATTGGCAAAGGCCTGTCTTTAGCATTCATTATTTTTTAAGATTATTTTACACTAACTACAACAAATTACTTAATATTTAATAAATTAACCCAGAAAGTTCTTGAAAAAATATTTTGGCGAAACGGTTAAAATGCATTTAAAGATAAGTTTACCTTAGTTTTCGATCTGTTTAGATCCTTCAAAATAAGTTGTGTATCTCCTCAGCACCGGCGCCATTTGGCAAATTCCCAGTTACAACTTTTACATTGCCATTAAATAATGTTTTCCAAGGGTTTAGTTTTGCATTCCATAATTAATTTATTTGTTGTCACTTTTTTCTGTCGATTTGTTGTGTTTGTTTATTTTTGTTACGTTGATATAGATTTACATATATACATGTTTTTTTTTGCATTTAATATTTGTTGTTTCTTTTTTTGTTGGTTTTTTTTTTTTTTTTGTACTCTGCAACTTTAATTTAGTGTTTTCTTTTCTTAAATATTATAGGAACTTTAACTCATGTGCGTGATAAGTTTAAATTAGTTATGCGCCTACATAAAGCAAACAATTTATAAGGAAAAATTTACACATATTAGTTGGTCACTCACAAAAAGTTTTTTATTTTTATAGAAATAAAACAAGTCTAATGAACACTTACATTTGCGAAAAACTAAAACAAATTATACTTTTCGTCTTTCAAAAAAAGAAAATAAATGTGTTTCTTAATTTAGGGGTCCCTTTAGAGAACCTCGACCCCTGGAAAATGTCCCGATAAATATCTACATGCATTCCTGTTTATATGGATTTACAATTTTCGATTTTTTATTCACATTACATTGAACAGCATCCCCCTAATTAGTATTGTTTTTTTATCATCGAACACTTTAGCTCTTTTTAAACATTCATTGGTTGCGCACATTAAAGATGTTTAAAGCATTAACAACTAGGAGCCGGCTACATTTTTACATTAATAAATTAAATGCGAAAATTACTTTTATTTCTGTATGATAAAAAATCATCGCTTTTTTAGGATGCAGATGTTTCGGTGACTTTGATGACAGCGCTAATATATAAAAGCGTGTATTTGTAGAGTAGAGAGTTTGAGAGTTGATTTTAATACAAGAGTTTAGGAATACATACATACATTTGCATGTAAATGGACTAAACCGAAAATTAAATAAACAAAATCTACACATAAATATCAAGTGCAATATACTGAATTTATGTGTACATAGTTTTTTGTAAATATGCATATGGATGGATGCGGGATTTTGAGTTTTGTATGAGAGCGACAGAGAAACCGGATCGGCAATAAATATAATTTGTGTATGTGCAAGCAACATATACGTATGTATGTACATATGCATACACACATGCACATATACAATACTCTGGCATAATCACTCGTAGTAAAAAGCATTTATTTCTTTCGTCCACCGATTTATTTTCCAATTTTAGCTTTTCGCATTTTTAATAAGACTTCTACTTCAAGAATGTATATTTACATATCCAAATATAAGATGTATGTATATACACGCATACATATACTGCAACACTCAACCTCAACACAAGGAAACATCTGTCTCTTTTTTATCCAAGAGAATAACCAACACACGTAGTTTAAGAAAATGTTCCTATGTACGTAAGTACATTCGCATACTTATCTATGTATGAGTGCATACATATACATATGCATGTTCATATATATTTATATAACTCCGCCAATAAAGTATAAACATTAGGTAGCCTTTTTGCATACTTCTCTCATCATGGACCACGTGCTCTTTTTTTTCTTTTTACATTCGTGGTGCAGAGAAACTCCGAAATGTTACCCCTTTAGATTTTACTCTCTTATCGGTTATGATTCCAACTCTCTCCATTTTCCTGTACATGGTCTCGACGAAAGAGCAATTAATTCGATTTCTATTCTTTTTCCTCTAGTCTGCTCTGTTATCACAGCGCTATCGCGCTATCTCTTTTCGACCAGATATGATTTAAATTTTGCACGCACATACATTTGCATATAAAAGATTGAAATTTAAGAAAACTACCCCAAACGAAGAGGCATAAACTGCGAATAGTATTTGCATTCTTACTTTCCGAGAGCATAATCACAAACATACATACATATGTACGCATAAACTCAGTATGTACACAAATGTGTATAATGAGGAATGTAACGGCTGTAAATGGCATTTTAAAGTTTTCAAAACTAAGTAGCATGAAGGACGACACTAGTAGTAATTACGCTTTTAATATTAAAAACGCACAGGCTCTGTTAACTGATTATTTTATAAGGTATTATATTATTTCTTTATGAATCACTCTTAATTTGCATTAGCATAAAATTACACATGTTGATAATTAGCGTGGTTCATACAAAACGTTATAATTCTAACACAACATAAATTTGAATAGTTTGAAATTAAACACCCGTTAATTCGTTCGAACACAGTTGCTTTTTTTTTTTCTTTCTTTTAATATTTAACTTTGAGTTTACTATGATGATAAAACTTCAATTATACACTTTGATTTAATAAGTCTTTGTTTGTGTAACAATAATTGTGTTGTTATTTATTTAATAACTAGGCAACCCGAAATAAATTCACTAATAATCCATAATATTCGAAATGACGCGAAGCATAACTTGATTTAGTTGATTTTTTATAATTATTTTTCATTCAATGTAGCAAACAAATTTAAATTAGAACGTTTGATAACAATTACAAAAGTATTTCAATTTTTTATTTCATTTTTTAGAAAAAATTCTTTACCTCGTTAACCTATCCGCTCCACAGACGATTTCATACTCAAACACACAACATACAAATCATGCTCAAAGAACCATTTCTATAACAGAGCTCACTTCTGTTAACTTAACATTATTTTCTCAAATCTGCCGCATGTAGCATAACAGTTATCATATTTAAGAATCTCTTACTATAATATTAAACATAACTAAAAGTAAAGCGCTTTCTAAAACATAAACAGTTTTGTTGACGGTCTTAGGCGCTTTTTATTTTGTTTGTTGTGTATTTTTTTAAATAACTTTGCCTACTGCATTTATCTGATTCACTTATACACAAAAGAGCGACAAGACGCCGTTTCTCTTCAAATAACATTACCACCTCTGCTTCGATTCCTCTCTCACTTGTTTACTTTTTAAGGTTTTAATGTTTTTTAACAGTGCTAGGAGAGAAAATGAAAGCAAAGAGTCCCAAATAATTGAGAGTCGATTTAAAGAGAGAACATAGCGCTAAAGAGCTTTTCCTCTTGTTTCGGTAATGGTGCAATTATTACTACGCAGAGAGGTAATTAGGAGTGAGCAAGACGAAAGATATGATAAAACAATGTTAGCATGTGTGTGAGTGTGTGTGTGTGTGTTTTTTTTTTCTGCATCTGGGAGTTCGTTCTGCCGACGGAGATTTTCAAATATTCCGTGGAGCCTAGTAATATATAAATTGCACTATATAAAGAAGGCACTGCTGGTAGTCCTCGTTCCCAAAATAAATGCAAGTTGCTCGAATACACTACATATGTATGTATGTTATGTACCTAAACACCTTCTTTCTATTAAATACACTTTTTGCCTTATACGATGAAAAACATGTACATATTTATTTTGTAGGTAAATATTAAAATATTAACATTGCTCAATAAACGACTTATTAATTATTTGCATTAAATTATGCAATTTAAATAAAAATGTAACACTAAAAAATAAACGAAATTATCCGAAATTATTATATCTTAATATAAGAAATTTAAAATACTCTAATTCAATTGTGTAATTACTTTTTGAATGATACGGCTTCAAATCTTAGCCATGTTTCGATTTTAGTGACTTGAACATTGTAAAAATCGAGTTGAATTGTGAATAGTTTCGTGCGATTATTTTGTATAACAGCGATGGAGCACCTTCGAAAACTGCTGTTTATCACTGAGGTACCCTAGAACATTAGTAATTATAAAAAGCAAAAGGTACATGGCAACATTATGAAAAGTTGGTTTAAAAATATGTTTGCGTTGGATCTTACAATTCGACAATTGATTTGGGCCCATCCAAAAATGTGCAGATCTTAAGGTACAAAACTTTGAAAAACAACAAAGATGTTTTAAACGTAGCTGTGTTTTTATGATATTCTCGAAATATGTGGATCAGCCTACGCATAAGGCATTGGACGAGAAAAAGCTTAAATAGTATAAGGGAAAAAAGTGGAATTTCTTATGTAACCCTGTAACTATAAAGTCCAAAACGTATACTAAATATGAATATTTCTAACTCCAAAGAGAATGCGAGAACTTAAATAACATGCATCTTAAATTTTTAAAGTTAAACTGAGATAACTCACAGTTAAACTGATAGTGCCAGGAGTAGGTGCCCGGCAGCTTCCCAGTGAATTTTTTTTTTTTTGAATTCGTGGCTTAAACTGGGACTCAAACATCCGACTGCCGCCATATTCTGATAGACTTGGCGTTATAAAATTGCCTTCCTTAAATCATCGCAGAACATGCCATGGCGTGTTATTCTTGCATAAGCTGTTACTCGGTCTTATTGATTCCAATGCATTTCTTAGCAAAGTTAAAGTTTTGTCATACCTTCGAGAATATTCTCGTAATTTTCAACCATTAGTCTACAATTTTGTAGATCTAATTATCCTATACACGATACTTTCCGTGTCTTATGCTCTAACTAAAATAACTTTTATAATCTCCTCTCTTTCGAACGATTCAATCGATCTAAGTTATCTTGACTTGCCACTACGAGCATCCTTGACCAATCCTATATTATGAGTCACTCTTTTGGTCAACGGTGATCCCTTGGCACTTTTTTTTGATATAATGTTTAATTTTTATCTTGCTCCCTTTTTTTCAACTTTTATATTGTAAATCCAAGTGTCTGGCCAGTTCTTGATGTGAGAAGGTGCATATCGTTAAAAGTTCACCCATCGGGCTAGATACGCGGATTAGTTCTTAGACCTTCTACATTTCTTTTCTTAATAAATTTACTGTATTTTTTTTTTAAATATAATGTCAACTGTGCGTAGTTGTACTCCTTCAACAATATACGATAAATAAAATTTTCCAGGATTTTCAGGTAACACTGATTTGAAAATATGTGTCTCTGCTGTTAACGCGAAACAATATAGTCAGTTAAATTTCTAATTAAGCATTTAAATTATTTGAGTGCTGTGATAGAAAAAACTTTCGCTGAATAAATTATCTTCTTAAAGCTCTGGATACTCTTTTTGAACGTGAAGCGAATTCAAGACTGAGCGCCCATGAAATGATTTTTTTGACTTATAAGAGTCTCCATATTTAAATTCGTTACGAAACCGGGTCTAATCCACCCTGTTCTTCTAAGAATTATAAAGTTACGATTTTAATATTTATTTTTCCAAAATAAAGTTTAATTGCTTATAGTTATATAAAAGGCTTGTAAGTTGGCACATCTGTTTTTTTTTTTTACCTATATATTTTGGAATCCATTGAACAAAATTTGTCTATTCACTGTATGTCCTTTTTTGATTATGAAAGTTTGTTGAATTTCACTTCCAGCACATATAATTTCTTTATATTTTTTAAATTTTGATTTGATCACTTTTTGAGCGTAATCAAGAATTATGTTTTCATATTTTGTCACACACACACTGCGTTTTTGAGTCTGTTCGCCTCAAAAATGTATTAAAATTGTTTACGACGTATTTGCCATCGAAGACAGGTGGAATTTTGGTATTTTCTTTGTTGGAACATAAAAATCGATCAGACGAGCCAACTGCAAGACGTGTTAACTTACAAGCCTTTCCCTTAAAAAAAACAACTTAAAAACATATACATATATTTAATTTTCCAAATAACTACCACAAAAAAGATTTTGGTTTTCTTCATGGCTCATAAACTAACATGTAATTTTTATAGCATTTTTTGAGTGATACTGTGTTATTTATTTATTTTCAATTAGGTTTACGCAAAGACTAGATGCCAGCGCTACAGAAATACATTTTTTGCACATTTTTTTTTCTCACATATTTATTATTGGCAATCAACCCATGATTCTATGGGTTATAATCCAACATTTATAAAAACAAGTAAGTCATTCAATATAACTTTTTGTGTGGTATGGTTTAGATTACTCTATAACAATATGCAATATTTTCAAAAATCAAGTAGACGTTATGGTAAGACACGGCTTCTGAGGTCATTTGGGTGAAGTCTTTTTAGGCGTCTTCCTGGTCTACGACCGACCAGGGCACATGCAAGTGAATTTGGATGGTTCCTTAAACACCCTAAGGTATGATCTTGAAGACTTGCTTTAAAGCCTTATCAGTCTGAAATATCTTCATCAGATGCTTCGGATGTAGTTCTGAATCCTGCGTGGACAGCTAATTGAAGACAATGACATGAAGTATTTCCCACAGGCAATTACTTAATAACAAGTGTTAAGAATATATGCTATGTCTGTAAATTCTTGTTAGAAAAATCCATCAGCATCATCAAAATTAGATGTTTCTCATCAAATTGAATGTACTTTCCTTCCGAAATATATTGCATATCAATTACTATATAGGATGCATTACATGCGTCTTTGTACACCATTAATATGAAATGTTTTGTGGACTTTAGGGCACTCCACTCATTTTAGTTCTAGAGTTTTTTTTTTTTGCCTTTTATTAAAAACAACTCATTAGCTTTGTCTTTTGTGACGTTATAGACGTTGCGACACTAGGATAGCAAACATTTTTCGATGCAATTAGTAAAAAATATGTACTATATATGGTTAGTTTTGTTAAAAACGATTCCAAAGATATTTTTACTTAGGTACACTAAGTTGCTCTCTAAAATGCTTTTGAAGAACTTAACGGACACACATATGTGTATATAATATTCCGGACAAATAATGTGATACAGTCTTGAAACTTTTACACTTTTGACCATAATTTTTGTTGTACTTATTTGTCTCATTTAGCAAATTTTTCACACAAAGATGCATGTTATCCTGACGCTCTGTTAAGTTTCAGATGAACATATTAAACAGGGAAACTAAAAACCACGAAAATCTGCTACGGGGGACCAGGGAAAGTTATTGACATGCTTCTTCTGAGGAAATATGCGCATCAGCTGGTAAACATTCTTATAATCTCCTAGATCTAGGTGTTTATACATACAGAAAGACGAACATGTCTTAATCGCTACCCAAGATTGTAATAAGCATTTTGGCATACCTCGCTCAAATCTAGTCAACTCTTTGTACCTATAGGTAAAGGGTATAAAAAAAGTCAAAATAATCACTTCAATAGAAGAAAAGCAAAAAAAACATCTCATAGAGAGAGAGAGACAACAATTTAAACAAAAATTCATTAGGTTTCTCCAAGTGAACTTAAATTATTACTATATCAACGTTTCAAAAATATCTTGACAAATGTAGTTTTATCTATGCTTCAACGAAAGACATAGACAGTTTGAAAGAGAGAGAGAGAGTTATCGCGAAAACTCGAAATTTTTACATTTAGAAATGGAAAATTGCAAGGTACGCTTTGAAGAGGATGACCTTACAAGATATAAGTTTTTTAATAAAATACAAGTATATGCATATGTATAGTATGTACTCACAGATATGTGTGAAGCCATTCTTCCAAGGGAAAGTAACATTTTTAAGTTCAAATAAAAATTGCAAGAGAAACAAATTTGCGACTGCGATTTTAAATTTATAATATAAAAAAATGCGTGGTTGGAAGAGAACCCCTTCGCGAGAACACATTGTCCATATGGCGACATACCGAAATGCGTTCGTCGTTATCCTTATTTCTTGCTATATACCTACATCCATATAACAGTATTATTTTGTCCGTAAGCACAAGTAAAAATAAATATACATCAAAAAAATGTATGTATATACATACATATGCCTTTATGCATCCAAGTATACCTACATACATATAGTATGCAAGTTTTACATTAAAAGCTACACTTACGAATAGCTTGGTTGAGGACGTTTCGATTATATTTAATGAACGCAGATATTTGTGCATAAGAATACTGTATACTTAAATATATATAGCTATAGCCAGATTTACCAAACTCTCACAAAGCATAGTATACTACATTATAATTGTACATAACATACTAGTCAACAAATTTAACGGTAGCTTCTGCGACGAAGTTTTCTTTGGGAACTTAATTGCAATTATTCAAGGTGCTGCGTAGTTTTTGAAGTCTTTTATGTTAGATTATTAATTGTTTTATTTGTGCAAAAAAACATGTTTCGCTTCTTTTTCCACTATCCATTAGTATCAACACAAATAAACAACAAGTAAAAGTATACATAAAATAACGAAATGAGCCTGTTTATTTTGAGTACATATTAATTAATAGTTTCTATTCGAAATAAAAAAATAAGCGTCAAAATTTTCTGAAATCAAAAATATTTTATCAAATATAAAAAGCTTATTTTATTTCATCATTTGATTGAAACATTTTATATGCTTCATAATGCTTAGAATCGAGTAGTTTAAGTATTTCGAGTATTTGTATTTGTTTTAAAATAAACTTTTACTTCTTTTGTAACTAACTTTTGCATCATGAATATTAAGCTTTAGATGGATAATTGCTTTTTTTTTAATGAATATTGGCATGAAATTTGGAAGGCTTTAGAGTTTCCAAACACTGCACCTCTTTTTTGAAATACACTCCAGTACCTAAAGTATAGGGTATAAACACGACTTTGGGATACCCTATACCATTTTTGCAATATAATCCTGTATATTGGTTAAGAAAACCAAAAGACAATTGATTGCAAAATTAGGTTATAATATCTTTATAAACAACCAAAAACAAGCGAAATTTGATCCATTTTGATTTATTTTGACAGATCAGTCCTATGGGGAGCTATGTATATGATATAGCCAACCGGCTTGTATAAACTGAATATACCCTTTGTTCCATACGGTACAGGCAATATAAATAATATAAATAAAATTAAGTTACTTTAAATACAATAGTTTTCCAAACATATTAAAATCAGTACGAAATGCCATAGGTATACAAACTTGATAGAAAACTACTATGTCCAAAATCGAATTGGAAGCTGCTTACAAGCAGTTCATACTTCATATACATTCTAAGGATTATGATCCGACATTTATAAAAAAAAAGTAAATCTCTACACACTCAATATAACTTATTGTGTTGTATGGCTTAGATTACTCTATATATACAATATTTTCAAAAATCAAGTACATAGTTTTTATAATAAGACACGCCTTCTGAGGTCATTTGGCTGAAGTCGTTTCAGGCGTCTTCTTGGTCTATGAGCGGCCAGGGCACATGCAAGTCAATCAGCGTAACAGTTGCTAAGTTTATGTAACACATCACCCACATGCGGAATGCCTAGATCCTTGTGGAGGTTGCAATTTCGTATAAACCACGGGGCATCAGCAATTTTGCGCAAGGTTTTGTTTTGAAAAGTTTGAATTTTTTAATTTTTGACTTGGCAGCTATACCCCAGACTTGGATGCCATAATACCAATAATACCATTGTTAAACTCTCATAGAGAATAGTTTTATTTTCCAACGATAGCTTGCTATTTCTACCAAGTAGCCACTCCATTTTGTCAATTTTGGTTCTTCACCTTGCTGTTATTATTTTAATGTGCTCTCTCCAACACAATTTTTGGTCGAGGTGAATTCCGAGATACGGGTGCGATGTTTTAATTGTAATTAACTCTCCATTTAAGGTAAGCGCAGGACTTGGGTCTTTCCTTAACGAAAATAAAACGTTTCGCCCCAGTTGCTATAATGTCCAGTTGGCTCTGCAAGGTATCAGCAGCCATTTGAAAGCTGGAGGAAGACGAAAGTATGGCAGTGTCCTCAGCATATGTTGCCGTTATAAGCTCAGAACTGCCCGTCGAGCTCGACATGTTCATAGTTAAAATGGTAAGTAAAAATGGCGAAAGAACGCTACCTTGCGCAACTCCACCTTTAATGGTTCGTCGGTCCGAGAGTGCACCTTTCCCCATAGCTTTGAAAGAGCGATTGTCAAGAAATGATTTTATGATTTCATAATAGGGAGCAGGAAGGTCAGATTTAAGTTTCTGTAGTAACCCTTCGTGCGACACTCTGTCAAAAGCCTGTTTGACATCCAAAAATTTTGCCATGCAGTAGCGACGGTGCTCGAAGGAGTCTAAGAAATACATACCCAAACAACCTAAAATATGATCAGGGTGACTAGAGAAATCGATATACCCATGTCTGTCTGTCCGTCCGTCCGTCTGTCTGACTGTTCGTTTGAACGCCTAGATCTCAGAGATGGTAAGAGCTAGAGTAACTAAACTTTCACATTAGATCCCATATTATTCCATAGGAGACAAGTTTATTTTATTTTTTTGATATCGGGGTTAAATTATATAGCTCCCATAGGGGTGTTTCAGACGACCTCTATAATTCCTTTATTTTTGAAGATAAAATTAGACATTTTTTAAAGATCTTTAGGACTGTAACAAATATGATCAAAATCGGTTACCTACATCATATAGGTCTCATAGGATAAAAAAACGTTTTTTGTACAAAATTTCTTGTGTTTCGTTTGTTTATGAAGCTATTAAAACTACTCTCGTACCGATGAATAACAAAAATGGTGTACGTAAAGTTGGGTGCGGACGACTTTGCGATACCCTGTACCACTAGCTTGCAATAAAATCCGATATATTGCTTAAAAACACCAAAAGACTTTTAATTGCCAATTTAGTTTCCTTCATAAACAACGAAAAACAGAAGAATTTTTTTTTTTGACCAATCGTTCCTATAGGGGCTACGATATAGTCAGCCGATTTTGATCAAATTTGACACAGTGCTTTGGTACCTTAAAAAAGATCTGAATGCCGAATTTGGTTCAAATATCTTAACAAACAATCGAAACACAACGAATTTTGTATAAAAAACGTTTTTTTGGACCGATTGGTCCTACGGGAGCTATATGATATAGTCAACTGATTTGTTAAAATTAGGTACATTGCTTAAGTACTGCAAAAAACTAATTAATGCCGAATCTGGTAACGATCTTTATTAAAAAGCAAAGAAAGAAACTTACGAATGCCAAATTTGGTTTCGATATCTTTTTCGAGGTCGTCTGAAACACCCCTATGGGAGCTATATAATTTAGCCCAGATATCAATAAAATAATATAAACTTGTCTCCTATGGAATAATATGGGATCTAATGTGAAAGTTTGGTTTCTCTAGCATTTACCATCTCAGAGATCTAGGCCTTCAAACGGACAGACAGACGGACGGACGGACAGACGGACATAGGCATATCGACTTCTCCATTCACCCTGATCATATTTTAGGTAACTTTGGGATGTCTCCGACGACTCCTTCAATATGTTACATCGATTTTCGGCTTGCACAAACTTAATATAGCCTTTGTACCATACGGTACAGGGTATAAAAAGTGTTTAGATCTTTTAGAGTTTCCAGCGCTGTACCAAATATGATAAAATTCGGCTGACTGACTATATCAACCAACAGCTTGTTAATAGACTTTTAATCATTTGACAAATAAATATAAAATTTGTTGTTTTATTAAGGTAAACATGCGAGCTTAGGTATATTGTAAATTAATAAGCATCTTCAACCTAATTTGTCGACGTAAATCATTAGCAACATTAAGTTTTCTTCGATTGAATATATGTCTGTAAGTATGTACATTTGTATGTGAATCTATGTACATATGTGTAAGCAAGCTTTGAATTGAATGCGTAAAAATGAATTGCCCAAGTCATTAACAAATAGTTTTGTCTAGGTATAAAAATGGATTATGTTCCTTAACTTAACGGTCACAGCTCTGAACTAACATTTATTATTCCAGTTACAAAGGAGACATCTAAGTTGACAAGAATAACCGTTCGAAGACACATGGCTGAGCAATTAACGCATTTGTGAATAGTTTTCCCTTTGTGTGTTTGTATTTCTTGGTTTACATAGCTATGTATATACGCTTGTTTTAACGATGTAAATACAGGTGTTCAAACAGGTCGTATTAGTAAAAAACGATTTCTGTAACAGACAGCACATGCATACATATGTATGTTAATTTTTCTATGTATGCTCTTAAACACTATAACCCAAAATTGGTGACTGTTTTTTTGATTTCACTAACTTTACGGATATACAATGAATTAATGAAGGAATGAATTGAATCAAACGTCAGGAACCTGAAGAAGGCAAACCAACACTGATATGCGACAGTACTTATGTATGTTTAAGGGCCATATTTAGCCTTGACAAATTTTACATACAAACATTTTAATATGTATACATAAGTGAACACAGACTGTATCAGTCAAAGGTATAACAATGCGCACCTTTACACCACACAACTATACCGAACTTCATAAATATTAAAAAGAATGAATTTCTATAAGATTCAGGCCGTTGATATCTACATAGATTGACGCGCATACATGTTTGTAAATACATACTTACCTATGTGTGTGTATGTTTAGCCTTTTGTTTCAAAACTAGATCTGAGCAGCTATAAATATAAACATTTTCGAATACGGGTATTTGAAGTGTGATCAAACAATCAAACCTACACATATATACATGCTTTCATACTCGTATACACACATATGCATTTATGGGTGCTTATTCATTCATACAAGCATATGCATACATATGTATGCATTTGGTTTGATAGTAATGTGTATAGAGGTAACGTATCACTCTTAACACTTTTAAAACAACAAACACGAAATAAAGTTAGACCACCTATTTAACTGCTGCTTATGAGGCCCCTTGGCAACTCCAAGAATATCTCTTACATTTTTTTGAAGATCGTGTTGCTGCGCTTTTTAATATTTCGGGTTTTAAATCCATTCATTCATACATTTATTTGTTAGATCAAATGTATGCTCGTTTGCATATTTATGAATTCATTCATTGGGTCCATTCATTAACTCATTCAAGTTTATCCGATTAGTGGAGACAAGCGTGATATTCCTCTCAAACTTTACACTTTTCTTATATACCGTAGCGTAGAGGTGATAAAATGCTAATTTGAGTTTAATTTCTACCGTTGTTAAACAAAACTACAAAATACGCATGAATGAATGGAGGGCGATACATGCTTACATATGTATGTATGTATGTATGTATATACTCTGCAGTATTGATGGTGGCGGTTGTGTGCTTCGATTAGCCTTTCGAAACACAATTATAGCAAAACAGAAAAAAATTATTTAAGTCCCGTGTACATTTTTAGAACCGAAAAAATCTGAATAAGTCCTTTGCCAAAGATAAAGACTGAAAATAATAAAACAAAAATATTTCTTTTGCGTATTGGGGGATAACATTTCAGGTGTATGTTTCAGAAATAAAAACTTTAAAAATCTCCATTGTTACAGATAAAAACTCAGAAAACAAAAAAAAAAGATACTTTTTACACACATAACTTATTCCGCCACTTTGTTACCAAACAAGGAATTTTGTTAAAAAAATGTTTTATTTTTCAATAAACATGAGTTTGGGGTTTTATAAAGGCTTTCAAGCGTGTCTTATATTTTGTACCAATCTATTGAATTCCCAGGGGTCAAACTTTTCCAGCTATATAAGAATAATTTATTATAATGATGCCTTGGGTGATATTTGGTACCTACTCTTTTCCATTAAATACCGGTGGGATGTTAGTCCGAAGACCAGCAATCTGCATTGCCAAAGATTTTAAGCTAAATCTAATATAGTCATTTCGGTGTTGGGATGCAAAGTAGGTAGAGTTGGTCTTCTAGGAAGTGTCCATTTTAGCACCCGCGAACTAGTGCGCAGTAGTGCAGGATTCTTACATGGACATTCAAATGAATAATTGTTATACATGTATACATCTATGCAGTAGCGCACAGAGGGGGCAAGTGGGTTCAAGGTGATGGAAAAAAAACAACAAACGATAAAAAAAATTGGTACACGCAGAAAAATTCCTGAAAATTTAGATTAGATTAACTAGTCAGCGTGCTAGGATTGACGCTGTTCGCCCATTGATTAACAACTATCAAGGTATTGTCGCTTCTCTAGAAAAAGTTCTTGAAATGGATTTGTTACCAGAAATTCGGGTAGACGTTGCTACTTCGCTCAAGTGGCTTCAGTCTTTCGACTTCATCCTTTTGACAACCATTTTGTACAAAGTTTTGCAATGCCTCGGCGTCACAAACAAAATTCTACAAAATCCAAAATTAACGATGGAACAAGCAGCTCGCAGTGTTGATCAACTTTTCATTGACGTACGTCGCTTGAGAGATTCTTGGACAGCAATTCTGACAGAAGCTTAACTTGTTGCAACAAATTTAAAGATAACACCTGAGCTCAGAGTAAGCCAAAATCGCATTCGAAAGAAAAAACGATTTCAAGATGAAGAATCAGGCACAGAGCATGTATTTGAGAGCCCTGAGGAACTCTTAAAAGTTCAAGTCTTCTTCCCACCAGTAGATCCCTTGTTGAATGAGCTCGGCGAGCTGCATTTTAGGATATCAGAATTGTCGAAGCTCTTCACATCTATCATTAAGCCACTGGGTAGTGTAAGTGATGTCGAATACGCTGCACATGAATATGAAAATGCTGGATTTTCATGAGCCATCTGATTTATGGCGAGAATGAGAATGTTTTGCCACAAGTATGTATCGCATCGAGACTTTGTCCTTTTTTTGCCACCATCTGCTGTTTCCGGAAGAAGAGTCTTCAGCAAGCTAGCTCTAATCAATAAAAATGGAGTACGTAAAGTTGGGCGCGAACGACTTTGGGATACCCTGTACCACTATCTTGCAATAAAATCCGGTTCCTTCATAATAAACCAAAAACAGAAGAACTTTCAAGCAAAAAATTTTTTTTTGACGTATCGGTCCTATGGGAGCTATATGATATAGTCAAACGATTTTGATCAAATTTGGTACAGTGGAATACCAAATATGCTTACGATATCTTTGTGAAAAAACGAATTATCCATTTAAAACTTTTTATTTCGAGGTAGTCTCAAACACCCATATGGGAGCTATATAATTTATCCCCGATATCAAAAAAATAAAATAAACTTATCTCCTATGGAATAATATGGGATCTAATGTGAAAGTTTGGTAACTCTAGCTCTTAACATCTCTGAGATCTAGGCGTTCAAACGGATCGACTTCTCTATTCATCCTGATCATATTTTAGGTAACTTTGGGGTCTCTCCGACGTCTTCTTCATTTTCGGCTTGCACAAACTTAATGTACCCTTTGTACCATACGGTACAGGGTATAATTGAATCGGTCATTTCAAAAACCTCATAAGTCACATTTTTTGCAACATGCTTTTTTGCTGAAAATGGTTCCTTAAAGGGAGATACGTATTCTGGGTAAAAATTACATAAATCAATACATTCCATTCTCTTCAAATAATACCGTGAAAAATTCGTTCAACATTAGTCAGTGAATTATGACTTAGTTTGACGCTTAAAATTGAGTCGGTTATTTCAAAAACCTCATAAGTCAATTAATAAGAATTTTCCAGGAATCAATAAAAACTGTTTTATACACAAACAAATGAGTTTTAACGGACTTTTTTATGCTTAATTTAATATTTGAGTGATAAAAAATTTAAATTTAAATAACCTTAACAGTTGTTTTGGTTAAAATTTATACCACTAATCCTATTTCTTGCTAAAACAACATAAGTTAAAAATAGTTTTTAGGGATTTTTTCATTATTTTCATTAATAGAATGTTAAGGTTATTCACAATTTAAATTTGAATAAAAAGGCCCCACAATATTCTGCCCCGGGCCCCCTTCATCCTCTGGGCACCCATGCATCTATGCTTTTTCTCCAGTGAGCCTATGTAATACATATACAACAATACTATTTGGCAAAAATCGATCTGGAAGGTCCGGAATATGAAATCTTTTCACTGTACTATTGTCTAGTACAGTGTTCCGCAAAGAGCGTGTCCCGGTTACTGCTGTACCGTAGTAGGAAAATCATAAAAAAACCATACATTTGGACACCATCTTCTGATTTATTTTTATGGTGCTTCATTCTTATGCATAAAAATTCACAACAGCGCAAAAAAACCGCAGCTAACATCTGAAACTATTGATTGCGATCGACACCGATGTCTTACACGAGCCGATCAAAAGACACAAATTGATTCGAATCAAACGTTCGTCGTGTTTACTCAACGCTGTGCTTTGTGAGCTGATTGGAATTGAGTGTGAATTTTTGCAGTTCTCTGATACAAATTGACATTCGTTTACATACTACTGTGCCCAAAAACTATTGGGAATATTTCGATTTAAATTACGCTGGTAAATATTTTCCCTCAATTTTTTTTTAAGTTGGTACAACTGTTACCGACTTCCATGCCAAATTATATGTCAAAATATTCATAAATGTTTGAGTTACACTTGTTTTTATGCGACATAAAAAGTGAATTTGGCGATTTTTACAATGTCTGAAATTATTCACCAAAGAAAATGTTGTTTCCTGAATGGAATAAATGCTGCAGAAACGTTAAAAATGTTGAAGAAGGCTTACGGGGACCGAGCTCTACCAAAATCAATAACTTATGATTGGTATAAATTGTTCAAAGAAGGAAGCGAACGCATTGAAGACGAATACCATTTTGAAAGATGTTTGGAGGAGGTCACCAATTTGGATTTCGACTTTTTGGATGGTCTTTATTACATTACTCTACTACATTGGTAACCACTTTTTAGCGTTGTAGAGTACGCCGGAGCGCCACACCTTATAAACTGCTTTCTTTACACCTAAAAAGACTGCTGCACAATACTGCTTGCTTTCAAAAGCACTCATTATAGTATTAATTATTCGATTGCATCGTTCAGACATCCCATGTCCTCCCTCTTTAAACTAACATGATTGTCAGGTATTATATGTATTTAAGTCCTTCAAAGCAATAAAATTCTTCTTAAAACTATGTTTTCAAATAGTTTACAGAAAGTCACCAGCATACTGATGGGACGAATCTAGATTTTTAGGTATTCTGCATTAGCTTCATCAAGTAGCTTTGATTTCAAGTCTTTAACTGCTTTGTAGAATATCCTTTTATCAAGGGGGCTACGATTAATTTGACATATTTTGCTTGGGATCCTTTTTTCTTTGATGAGTCTTCTTTTTTTGCTTAATGAGAAGAAACGGTTATTGCATCATTTGCGTTTATTTATGGTATGAATAGAAAACCAGATTCTTGGATAACATTGGCGAGTTTCCACTGCTAGCTCAATTTGAATTCGACATTTAAGTGGTATATTGTACCTAAACTAGTTCGGACAATACGTTACTAATTATTGGCGAATGGTCACAGCTTAACGCAAAGCTATTCTTGACATGAAGTTGGTGAAATGGTATACCACTGTAAATAGCAAAATCTAATAGTCTGAAATTTTTTGTGGATCACATTGCATTGAAGTTTGTTATCCATTTGAAAAGTAGAGTCCCTTTTGGGATTGACTATCTAGATACGGACAATACGTTACTAATTATTGGCGAATGGTCACAGCTTAACGCAAAGCTATTCTTGACATGAAGTTGGTGAAATGGAATACCACTGTAAATAGCAAAATCTAATAGTCTGAAATTTTTTGTGGATCACATTGCATTGAAGTTTGTTATCCATTTGAAAAGTAGAGTCCCTTTTGGGATTGACTATCTAGATACCCATAAAGGTTACGGTTTCCGGGATTTGAATAAAATATTTTATAGTCATCTGATAAATGCATAGCTTTTCGGTAATTACACCGCGGCTATTGATAAATAAGTAAGCCAGAAACTGTGAGAAAAAATAAGCTAGATTTGGAAAAAAAATTAGCTAAAAAATTAAATTAAAAATTTAAAAAACCCCCGAACTTAAGTAATTTTCATTTAAAAAGTGAAAATAATAAAAGAAACTTAATGGTAAAGTACCTAAGAATCTATTAATAATTCTAAAAAAATACGTCGCGTTGGGGGACACGCGAGGGCAGACGTCGTTGACGGTCGTATCTTACATGCAAATTTTTTGAAGTAATTCTATGAAAGTATTTGAAGTATTTTCTTAATTTTGTTTTTAAGTTAATCTTTGTTGCTTAATTAGACTATTTGTATTTAAATTGTTAGTTTAGGAGCGGTCCCCCAACGCGACGTATTTTTTTTAGAATTATTAATAGATTCTTAGGTACTTTAACATTAAGTTTCTTTTATTATTTTTCACTTTTTAAATGAAAATTACTTAAGTTCGGGGGTTTTTTAAATTTTTAATTTAATTTTTATTTCATACTTTTTATAGGTAGGTTAGGTTAAGTTAGACTTTAGTATATTATAATATACTTACTATAATTTAGATTCTTGTTAAGGTATAGATTACATTTAAGGTCAAGCTCGTTTGCTTTTTTTTACGCATTCTCCCCACTTTCACTCCCCACAACTTTTAAACGGCTCGACCGATTTTCATCAAACATGTCTAGGAACACTCGCACATAAGTCACCTTTAATACAAAAAAAAAATAAATTGAAATCACTGCATGCGTTCGGGAGTTATGATGCCACAGACAGACAGACAGTCAGACAGACAAATTTTAAGCCAATCGGACAAAGTTTATGTTTTTAACTTCAAATGGCCATTACTTCTAAACGCGAAGAGATAGAGCAAAAATAACCTCAGATTCGAATCAGTGGCGTCGTCAGCTTCAATAGGACCAAATTTTAAGCCAATCGGACAAAGTTTATGTTTTTAACTTCAAATGGCCATAACTTCTAAACGCGAAGAGATAGAGCAAAAACGCGAAGAGATAGAGCAAAAATATCCTCAGATTCGAATAAGTGGCGTCGTCAGCTTCAATAGGACCAAATTTTAAGCCAATCGGACAAAGTTTATGTTTTTAACTTCAAATGGCCATAACTTCTAAACGCGAAGAGATAGAGCAAAAATAACCTCAGATTAGAATCAGTGGCGTCGTCAGCTTCAATAGGACCAAATTTTAAGCCAATCGGACAAAGTTTATGTTTTAACTTCAAATGGCCATAACTTCTAAACGCGAAGAGATAGAGCAAAAACGCGAAGAGATAGAGAAAAAATAACCTCAGATTCGAATCAGTGGCGTCGTCAGCTTCAATAGGACCAAATTTTAAGCCAATCGGACAAAGTTTATGTTTTAACTTCAAATGGCCATAACTTCTAAACGCGAAGAGATAGAGCAAAAACGCGAAGAGATAGAGAAAAAATAACCTCAGATTCGAATCAGTGGCGTCGTCAGCTTCAATAGGACCAAATTTTAAGCCAATCGGACAAAGTTTATGTTTTTTACTTCAAATGGCCATTACTTCTAAACGAAAAGAGATAGAGCAAAAATAACCTCAGATTCGAATCAGTGACGTCGTCAGCTACAATAGGACCAAATTTTAAGCCAATCGGACAAAGTTGATGTTTTTCTCCCCACTTTTACTCCCCACAACTTCAACCGATTTTCATCAAACATGTCTAACAACACTCGCACATAATTCACCTTTAATACAAAAAAAACTAAATTGAAATCACTGCATGCGTTCGGGAGCTACGATGCCATAGACAGACAGACAGACAAACAAACAAACAGACAGACACGTCAAACTTATAACACCCCTCTTTTTGCGTCGGGGGTTAAAAATAGGCTAAAAATCAAAATAAATATGCTAAAAAAAGTTAAACCGAAATGCTCATAAAGACACAAGTTTTTTGTTGTGTTAGTACTTCAATATTTTTTATTATATTAAATTACTAATGACTTCATCAACATCAGCAGAATCTTCTTTATCACTTAAATATTTTTCGCTTATTGAAATTAATTTTTAATATTTATATACATCATGAAAAAGAATCGTTTCTGTGAAATTTAAATCAAAATTGAAATTACTAAAAAATCTATTTTTCGAAATTAAAATAGTTAATTAAAAAGACAGTTTTTTTTTATGGTTCATAAAGTTTGATCGATTACGAAAAAAATTTCTTGAGTTCCATGTTAACGCTGTTTGATTGTTCCAATTCCGATTATATTAGAATTGTCTTGAGACCTAATTTTTCTCACTCTCAGCTATTGAGAGTAAAACACATCAAAGACATTTGATTGCCAAATTAGGTTCCTTCATAAAAACCAAACTCAGAAAAATTTTAAAGCAAACATTTTTTTTGATCGATCGTTCCTATGGAAGCTATTTGATATAGTGCTTAGGAACTATAAAAAACTTACATATACCAAATTTATTCTCAATTTCTTTTAATACACACGAAACAAAAGAAATTTTGATTAAAAATCGATTATTTGGAAGATCTGCCCTATGAGGGCTATATGATTTAATCAACCGATTTTGTTCAAATTTGGTACATTGCTTAAATATTCTAAAAAACTTCAAATCGTCAAATCTGGTTACGATATCTTCTTTAAAAAAGGAAATGTAGCGAATTTTGTATAAAACAAGCTATTTTGACCAATCGGTCCCGATTTTGATCACATTTGGCACAGTGCTTGAGAACTATAAAAAACGTTCAAATGCCAAATTTGGTTACGACATCTTTATAAACAAACGAATTATCCATCTAAAACTTTTGTTTTTTTTCGTGGTTGTCTGAGACACCCCTATGGGAGCTATACAATTTAGCCCCGATCTCAAAAAAAGTAAAATAAACTTGTCTCCAGTGGCGAATTTAAGTATTTGCCCTTTTTTCACAAACAAAAACCTTTTAGATGATTCTCGTTCTCGGGGCAGCATGTCGGCTGTTTCTTTGCATCACGCGCAGGCGCGCCTTCAGGCTTCTAAGCCGCGTAGTTCTAATTTTTCTTATTTTGAATTGAATTAAAAAAGATGAATTATTAAAATTTTTTTACAGACACAAATACAATTTCAAGTGCAGCTAAATCCAAATAAATTGTTTTTTTTTTTAATTCAGGTGACTTAAATTTTTGCGCCCCTTACTTCTGCCGCACTAGGCTTCAGCCTATGTTGCCTGTACGATAAATCCGCCACTGCTTGTCTCCAATGGATCTAATGTGAAAGTTTGGTTACTCTAGCTCTTACCATCTCTGACATCTAGGCGTTCATACGGACGGACGGACGGACGGATATGGGTATATCGACTTCACTTGTCCCCCTGATCATAACATAATTGATAAAATTGTATTCCTGTATATTCCTTAAATGATTTTTCCCATTGGAACATTGTTACATACTACATATGGGCAATGCATGTAATGGACAGAAGTAAAAAGTAAAGTAAAAGACTCTAAGTCCTTTCTACCAAAATGCTTATCATAACCTCGGGTAACGATTGAACCCCTAGGCTTCGGAGATTTTAAGAGCTGCAGACACGGAACGAAATTATTTGAATCATATCAACATCTTACCCCGTAATAAATGACCTAGAATCACAATATTTGGTAAGCTGATTCATATGGATCTAATTCACAAATCCACATCAAAATTTTATCAATACGTGCCCCCACCCCCCGTAATCAATTAACCGTGTTTTCTCCCACACTCCTAAGCATATCCCCTCGAATTTTTCTCCATATATACATATGTATACTTAAATAACTTTTTTGATGTAATTTTCGATTTTCATCAAATTTTAAATTTATTACAAAATTTAGTTTTGCATGAATAACTTGTTTATATTTGGAAATATCTAAATTTGGTATTCATCAGTTTTTTTACAGTTTCCATGTACTGCACCAAATTTGATACAAATCGGTGGACTATATCATATAGCTCATATAAGGGCGATCGGTCAAAAAACCGTTTTTTTAAACAAACTTGTTTTGCTTCGTTTGATTATAAAAATACCATAACCACATTTGGTACTCAATAGTTTTTTATAGTTCCCAAGCACTGTACCAAATTTAATAAAAATCAGTTGACATCATATAGCCTCCATAGGAACACAGTAATAATACAGAGGACCGATTTTGTAAGTTTGGCACAGTGCTGGGGAACTCTAAAAATTAGTAAACACAAAATGCAGTTACGATATCTTTTGAAACAATCGAAAAAGAACTAATTGCGCACCAAACGCGTTTTTTTGACCTATCGGTCATGATTTTGATAAAACTACAGTGCTTGGGTATTGTAAAAAATCAATCTACATTTGGTTTTTTTAATATAAAAAAATAAAAATAAAAATGAGCTTGTCTTCCGTATTATCTCTCGTACAAACCTACATATACCCTTAACTGTATAACATAGTACTTCTTGTTCTATAAACAAGACTAAACACGCTTTGAAATTTTCTACTCTAGTTTCCAGTAAGTGCCTCCGAATCCAAACCGCAACCCTGCTTAAACACACAGTTTAACACAAATCCTAACTGAGCTGAAGAGATTTAACAAAAAATTAATTAATTATGTTGTCACGATAATAGTGGCACATAATGTTAAATGTATAATTATGCTGGTAATTTCGGTAGACTCTTAGGGGAGGCTTTATCTCATTGACTCTTCGTGCAGTTGTTTCTACACTCCGAGTATCTCGCTGCCCGCTTATTGTTGTGCTTTTAATTATAATTGTTTTAACACAGTTTAAAGTTAAATAAATTAGGGGGGAAGCAGTAGAAAGAAAACAGACATTCTGGAAAATAAGCGAAACGAATATTGCTGTAATGAAAACAAATAAACAAGTACCAGTGTATGCATCTTATTTACCCGCACAGATTTGTTGTGGCATTAATTTAAGATTAAAAGCCATAAACAGTCTGCGGTGGCTGCCTGGTGAGTAGCGACATTTTGTACACTTAAATTAAATAAAAAAATAATACATTGTATACTCGTTAAGTTTTTACAGGGGTTTGTTAAGCTCGTGCAATTGTTGATATCACAGAGATATCTTAAGCAGCTAGGTGGCTAGAGGAAATTATATAAGCAGTGTTTATATTTTTTGCAGAGAACTGCAAAACTAACTTTTTGCTTGATTTTAAACACACGCAAAATTTTCTTTCAATTCCAATCACCTCACTAAATTTTGGAAAGAGTAAAAATCAGTTCATGCTGGCGAACGCATCATTCGGATCATTTTTAGCCTTCGTTCCGAAATTTTGTTGATAATTTTTAATCACTCAACGAAACTCAGATATGAATAAATTCAACTCGTGCTGGCGAACGCATGATTCGAATCAATTTAAGTCATTTGATCGGCTCGTGTCTTACACGAGTCATGCAGGTAAACGATCGGTGTGCAGCGCACTGATAAAGTCAATGAGTATGAGAGAAGAGAGAAGGGCTTATTAGATTTGTGCAATGTATGTAACGGACATCAAAATGATTATCATAACCTCGAGTAGCGTTTGAGCCCTATCCTTATCTGTCCGTTTGTATGAACACCTAGATCTCGGAAATTATTAGAGCTAGAGATACAAAGCTTTACTAGCTGATGCGCATATTTCCTCAGAATATGAAGTTTGTTTGTTAAATAGTGTCAATATCTCCGCAGTAGATGTTCGCGTTGTGGTTACATGTAACTTTGTGACAAAAATTAACAAAATCGGATAAATACCACAAAATTCATAGCCGCAAATGTAAAAATTTCACCTGCCCTTGCCTTCAATATTTGACTCTACCTAATTATAGGAATAAGTGGCCTATAATTACAAATTTTAGTAAGATTCATGTGGCTCTAATGAACAAATCCACTTAAAAATTTTACCAATGCAGCTTCCCGCAATCGATCTGCCATTTTTTCTGCAACATCCATCAACATATCCCCTAGAAATTTACCTCATATACTTTAACTAACTGCTTTGACAGAACTTTCAGTTCTCTTCAAAATCGTTCAAAAATGTACGGAACTTGCAGTTATAAATAGCGTTTTACGCCTAAAAATGAACGAAAAATAAAGTTGTATTCGGGAAAAAAGTAAAGGGTTTTACACTGTCGGCCACCTCCTCGACTGTATAACATTTTTATACACAAATTTTTATCAATTTTATTTTTAATATAATAAATAAAAAAAATTTCCTGTTTGACCCCTTAGAGGGGCATAGGGGATCTCTATTAATAACTGTTCGAACAGAACAGGGACCTATAGCCGAATCTGAACGGCGGTGTCTTTAATTAATATAAACTTTCATGGCATGTAGGGTCTTTGAGCTAGCAATGCCAGTGCAAGGGATTGCACCAGTGCTACTGCGGGGAATCGAACCACCGACCTTCGGCTTTAGGGGCGAGTACGCTAACACTTACGCCACCGACGGCCACAAATTTATATTTTTAATAAACTTATATTTTATACTTATATTTTTAGAATTATTATTTACTGATTGTAAATAAAATATGAAGAAAACCAAATCATTTGTTTTTAATAATGGTTTAAAAAATTTTAACTTTTTCTGGAGGCTCTTCGCATCGGAAGCTGTTTTCATGGATGCCTACTTGTATGATTTAGTCAACCGATATGGAAACTCTTTAGTTTTGTTACTTATATATGGTTATGTAACATATCTATACTCCGATACATGCATACTTTGTGTTTTAAGGTTCAGGAACGTGCTTATCAGAGAATGGGATTGGGTCAGAAAGGGTAAGACCTAGAGCAACAAAATTTTCAGATTATAGGCTCTATTATGTCAGGAGAAACCAGTTAATTTTACATTTTTTATAACGGGGGCTCCCATAGGGGTATTTCAGAGGACTTTAAAGCTTATGAAATCGATTGCCTATATCTCGTATAGGACAGATCACTCAAATAAAAAAGTTTTTGGAACTCAATTCGTTTTGTTTCGCTTGTTTGTGGAGATATCGTAACAAAATGTGGCACTAGGTTTTTTACGGATCACTATACCAAGTTTGTTCAAATTTGGTTGTTAAGTTATTTAAGTTTAGCTATTAAAATTTGTATGTTTATTATTAGTCTATGACACCGGAAATATATTCAATAAATATTGCGCAAGTACTAACAAAAAGAAAGCGTGCGTTAAAGTCATGCGCGGACGACTTTGGGATATCCTGTACCACTAGTTTGCAATAAAATATGATATTTTTATAAACAAACGAATCATACCGAATTATGTAATCGATTTTGTGGCCGATCCCTCCTATTATATAGATCCCTCCCCCTTATAATATAGTCAACCGTATTAACTGCATTATCCATCTAAAACTTTTGTTTTTTTCAAGGTCCTCTGAAACACCCTATGGAAGCTATAAGTTAATGCGACACTTCGGTCATCGAAGGCAACGCTGGACGCCGTAAGCATCTAGCAGCGATCAGCTGATCAGCGGAGCACCGAACGATGCAAGCACTTGGCAGCGTTAGCGGCTAGACAATCTAGGACGATCAGCGGCTAGACATTTGGCGATAAAAGGCGACACCAGACGATGACTTGACAGCGTCAGCGGATAAACCCTTGACTGCAATCAGCGCAGCGCAGCCGTAAACACAAAACATCAAAGGCGGAGCAGCGTCCAGTATATACAAAGTCAGCATTTATTAGTTACAAATACCACTGCTAGGATATCAAGATAGTCAGTCAGTATTTACTGAGTTCTGCTGCAGGAAGTTCCGCTGCAGTCAGCTCTGCCGTAGGCAGCTCTGCTGTTGGCAGTTCTGCGTTGTCAAGTAATTGTTCTAGTTCGTTCTAAGGCTTTTATTTAATAAAATGAATCTTTTAAAAGTTAATCGTGACGCGATTTCTTAATTTATATAATATAGCCCCAAAATCAAAAAAATTAAATAAAATTTTCTCCTATGAAATAATAAGGGATCTAATCTGACAGCTCATACAATTTCTCAGATGTAGGCAATTATACGGACGGACATGGGTATGTCGAATTCTCAAGTCATTCTGATCATACTTTAGGTAACTTTTTAGGTAACAAACTTAATATACAATACACTTTTTACCATACGGTACACTCGCAATAAGTATTTAAAAATGAACGTTTATTATTTATGCTTTTTTGTGTAAGCAATGCTATAATAGAGAACGTTTTGGGACCAAACTTTTGTGAGGTTTTTTTATATGAAGTTTTCTTTTGTATGCGTGTCTGCGTCTAGCCCTTAAATTGTGAAAGGACTTTGCCAACTAACGGAATCTGAATGTTCTAAAAAAAGCGAAACCCCCGAGACCAGCACTTGGGGCCAGTGGGAAGTTGCGTTGCTTGAGGAAGCGATATTGGAGGAGGTAGTCTCATCAGTTTGGTAATCTCGTATAGTATTCGAAGGGATCCCCTTTAGGGTTAGCCTAGTCGTGAACTGCTCCGACGATGGGTGGATTGAGTGGTTGCGGCTAGCGGTACCCACTCAACGTATGTGCAAAGGAGTTTCACTAGAATCAAGGAAGGGCGACGACACACCGTCTGAAAAGACGACGCGTCGCGACGGAAGGAATCTTCGAATTGATTCAGAAGCAGAACCATCAGGATACAGAACACTGGAGGTTACTGTTAAGGAAGAGCGAAGGAGGTGACATACTCCTCGTCCTCGGCAATTAAGGAGAAGGACGCCCCATTGCGGAACGCCAAAATTAAAAACTTCGGAAAGTGTCCCGATAGCTCTTCAATACTGCGAATCGCTGTCGGAAAAGGCAAAGTATGACTTTAGCTTCGGTTTTGTTGAAAACGTTGGAAAAGCTGATAGACTTCAGAATTATGAGCACACTGCAAAGTACAGCGAAGGCCTACGGAAACTGCACTGCATCAGACTCTTGATGGAAGCTTCTGTTCTCTTACCGGAGGTTGTTGTTATCAAAATAAATACTGGAATACATGCAGGGCGATTTGTCTTTTGGGTAAGGTCTGAGCCGTGAAGAGGATCCAAAAGATCCACTTGGGTCGTAGTACATATTTATACCCATTACTAATATTAATAATAAAGGCGTAATTGTGTTTTTCCCGCTTGTGTGTTTGTGCATGACTGTTTTCGATAAGGCTGCCAATAGCCAGAAACACATATACGAGGTGTGTTCAAAAAGTATCGCGAATTTTGTGCTTTTTAAAAAATTATTTATTTATTCATGAATATCTATTTTGTCCCCTTTAAAGTAATCCCCATGAGATATTATACACTTGTGCCAACAGTTTTTCCAATCTTCAAAGCACTTCAAAAAATAATTTTTTTTTATCTTGTTCAGCTCCAGCTTCGATGCCGTTTTTATCTCGTCAATCGTAGCCTAGCGCCGTCCTTTTATGGGCCTCTTCAGTTTAGGTAACAAGAAACAAAAGTCACAGGGGGCCATATCTGGAGAATACGGTGGCATCATTAGTGTGTTGTTTTTGGCCAAAAAGTCGCGACCAAGCAGCGATGTGTGAGCAGGGGCGTTATCGTGGTGCAAAAGCCAATTTTTGTTCTTCCACAAATCCGGGCGTTTCTGGCGGATTGCTTCGCGCAAATTGCGCATACATGGCACGAGCCAATCGATATGACTAGGTCCTCAGCAACTTCTCTAACGGTGATTCGAAGATTGACAATACCATTTTCTTCACTTCATCAATTTTTTTCGTCTGTATTAATCGAAGATTTTTTTCATTAGAACGGTCAAAGAAGTGACGTTCTGCAGGTGTTTCTGATTATTGGCAACTTCATGGATCCGCAATTAATTTTGTGCTGCGGAAAGGAATGGTGTACATGTCCAATAATGTCAACAAAAATTCAGTTGAAATTTCTCAAGTTCCTCTGTGTTGGTTGTTTTATTTTTTTTGATAGACTGATAATAAATTAAATTTTTTTTTACCTAAGTGAATTTAAAACTTTAAATAACATAGTCATTTGACATAACTTGATTAAATTTTTTATGTTTTTGACAGCTACTATTCAATTTTAATTATTTTCTTAATTCATATCAATGCAATTTCTTGTTGTTGTGCTGTTTATACACTGTACTTAAAAGTACAAAGGGTATACTATATTGCGCAATGTACGTATGTAACGGACAGAAGGAGGCGCGGCAGACCCCAAGTCTATAAATTGGTTGAATCATGTCAATATCTTCATCCGTTTAACACCCCAGTAGATCTTCGCGGTTTTTGGGCATACCGTTTAATATTTTCATCTGATATTTAACAGAGTGATGCGTCATGGTTCCACGCATCTGTGTGTCAAAAATGAATAAAATCAGACAAATACACCAAAAGATATATATAATCAAAAATAAACAAAGACAATATTTGACTCTTCCTAATTATGGATACAAGTGACCTCGAATCACAATTTTTGGTGAATCAACTTTATTTATCGATGCGGATACCCCACCCCTCGCAATCGATAAACTTTAAACTTACCCCATTTACTTTAAACTTTCGAATTTCATCACAATCAGTAAAAATTTTCGGAACTTATAGGTATAAATATCAAGTTTCACAAACAAAAATTAATTTCATTTGAAAAGTTCTGAGCATATGCTAAGAAAATCTTTTTCGAGAGAAAAGGTAAAGGCACCGCATCGACTATACCACATTTTTTTGACTGAGTCTCTCAATTTTTTGTTGCTGAATCTTCTTAGTTTTGTTATTGCGTGCTCTAACTATGTAACAGTTCCGATTTATTTTTGTTCTTATCGTTATTTGTGTTGTTATTATAAAACTGCTGATTACATTTTTAAGACGCCCATACACTCTCTGTCTGCTGCATCTTTTAAAAATAATCATCGTTTTTGAGTATACAGCCATGAGTGATCTAAAGATTTGTTGTAAATGGAGCGGTATTCCAGCCGAAGTCTATGATGCATGCTGGATGTGCGACTCACTTAAAATGTGACGATCTGACCGGCCTTGATTACTTGACTGCATACGTGAGAGCAAAAGCCTAAACTGGACCTGCACAACTTGTCGCCCCGCTTAAGTAGAAATGAAAGCCTTCATTCGCCAGACCAAACTGGGATTTAATGACCTCTATAAGGATTTTCGTTCTTTGCGAGATATGTAAGTTTTCCTCACTTGCCAGTTTGCCAATTTGCAGCTTATGGTTCTCCAAAGCGTAAAAAAGCAAACCTACCAGTCATTGAGTCAACATTAATTAATTATAATCTAGCAGGGCTGAAATTGCCTAAAACTCCTCGTCCGTCGCAGCTTATTTCTTTTGCAACTCCTGTTCCAGTTTCATCAACCTCCGCTGGGGACTCGTCTACTGCTGTTGGTGTCGGCACTAGAAATAGTCTAACTCTTGGTTCTGCAGCTGTTACTGTTTCGGTTGACCCAGCCACTACGGACTGCCCCACTAACAATATGACTGACGTGACGCCCTTTGTCTTTGCTTTGAGTGGAGTCTCTTTGTTCCCTACTCTGTTCTGAGTCCTTCTTTTAAGCTTGTCTAATTTAAAAAGTCGTAAATCTTCTTATAAAAGATTTAAGAAAAGTGGGTCTACAGCCGACATTTACAAGTTTTCTACCTTACGAAGCAAGTTTATTCTTTTAAATGGAACATGCTACAATAATTATCTTGTCCGTTGTAGGCTTAACTTCCGTAACACCCAAACTTTCAATCTTCCTAGCTCAAACCTTATTGCTATTCCTCAGATCTTAGAATCCGACGTTTTACAATCTCTTATGTCCATAAAATCTTCTTTCTCTCCTGACCCTGAAGCTTTCCAAGTTGTGTTCTGAAGCATTGCCCCCTATTGAAAGGGGGCCGTTCCACGCCAATATACGCCCTCAGATCATCCAGATCACATAATGCTCATTCAATTGCATACATGAATGCTAAATCGGTTCGGCCCGACTTTAAAATACCCTATACTAACGAATGTATGCTTTTTCATAAATTTAACTTTCTTTTTCTCTGGTCCCCAACCTCGCAGGTGGAATGTTCCTAAAATTCGGCAAAATGTCTGTCAAATTTTGGTTAAAAGTATTGGCTTCTAAGTTAAAAAGTAGTGGGACCTACCTGGAGGTAAGCTATAGAGATCTGGGGTATGGCGGCTAGATATTAAAGTTTCTTATATCGGACCTAAATATTTTTGTGTAGCTCTTCGCACATTCTCTCTTCATCCCTGTCACAATCTATAATCAAATCCGAAAGTAACGTATTCAGTAAAAAAAAGTGAAGATATTTATTCCTCCTTATGGTGCCGTATTTTACCTTTCACAGTCACAAAAAACGTTTATATTATTATATATTTCTTGTAAATTCACAGAACTAATGAATAATGTCAAAGTGAAGCGAAACTGAAGGGTATTTTGATATTTAAAAAAAATACTAAAATCGCGATTTAAAATCTTGGGTGGGGTTAGAATGTTGCAAAATACTTTATATCAAATTCGCATATCTAGCAAATAAAAATAGAAAATTCATAAAAATCGGCTGTGCTGTTTCGGTGAAGTACGAACTCAAACACCAGAAACGATAATTTTACATATTAGATAATTAAAAATTAAGGGATTTTAAAATTGTTCTCTTACAAGCTTGAAAATATTTTATAGTCATAGCCTCAACTTTTAAATAATTGAAGTGGTCAAATATGTATTTGTTCACTCCTGCTGTAGTTCATTGAATTTAAAATAAATAGCTAATTAAAATCTCGATGCGATGCTTGGGCTTAGGTTGAAGTAACTGTTTTGCTTGGTCGTAACCAAAGCTCATAAGACAACAAATATAATGCTATTAAGTTCATAAGTTGGCATACCGGATATAAAATCAGCAATAAATAATTACTATGGTTCTGCAATATTTCCATATTGGTTTAACATGCTACATATGAGAAACTATACTTCAGGGTACATAATATATAAGGTAAACTAGTTGAAAAGAAAGAATGAAGGTAGATTTGGGGGGTTGCAGAATATGCATACACCATTCCAAATATGCATCCAAGTGTACTTGGCCAATTGGAAAGACAATTTTCCCGCTCGTACTTTCATCATAATTACACAACTCAAGCGTATAAAATGCTTCTTTTATGCCTTTTACGACCACTTTGTCTAGTTACAACGCTATGGGGACTTGCAACATGAGGTTACATCTATGGGGAAGATTTGACTTCTGCTTTATGCTTAAATTAAGCTGAGACCATAACGAAATTAATTACATCCCAATGACACTGCGTAATGAACTCGTGCAAAAAAAGAAGCAAGGGATAATTGTAATCTTAGTTAGAATATGATGAATAGAAATTGCAAATTATATTTTCAGTAAATCAATAAAGTGCAAACTAACGCATGTGCGTATTAATATTACAAAAAGCACTTAGATATAGGCGATTTAGTTAGTTTAATAATTTGCTTTATTTTTATATGTGCTTTTCTATTAAAAAATTACAGAGCTAAATGTACAAATCTGTTCAGCTGAGACAGAAATATTTTTAAAGTTATGAATTACAATTTTAGGTGTATTGTCGGTTTCTAGACAAGGAAAGTAAATTCCAAAACCGAGATTCAACGAAAAAAAACAATTTTTTAAATAAATTTACACAAAAAAATAAGTCATTAATAGGGGACTTGATTCTTCAAATTCTAATTCTTTAGACATGAAAGCAAAGCTACTAAACCATAGTTACACTTTCAAAGAAGTTAGTCAGTAAATGTACATACATATGTTATTGTATATGATGAAACTTCATTTAAATAATTCCTCCGAATTCCAAATTAATATTTGTTATCCCAGCCATGATTGTTTCGATTACTTCATTCAGTTTTCACATTTGTTCGAATGTCTTTAATCTTTATACGCTATTTCGATTAACGGCCTAAATTGTTTCGCTATAACGGCAACAAAAACTTTTGTTCGATGTCGATGTATCTCCATGATGCCAGAGCCTGTTCTATACAAACAGCTAAAAGTAAAAAATTTGTCAAATCATTTTTCTATAATAATAAGGAGGAATAAACATCCTTCTTGAAAACGATCCTGACTTCGAACAATTAACAAGAAGGCATGACGAAAAATGATGACGACACTAATCTGCAGGTTACCATGTTTTCATCGTCTTCAGATTAAAGACATTTAAAAAAAAAAATTATATATGTGTACACACAAATATTTTATGTGAAACATGAAGGTGTTTCATTTTTATACCCTGTACTTAAAAGTACAAAGGGTATACTAGATTTGTGCAATGTAGAAGAAGGAGGCGCGGCAGACCCCAAATCCTTTATATCAAAATGCTTATCATAACTTCGGGTAGCGATTGAGCCATGTCCGTCCGTCTGTCCGTCCTTCAGTCCGTCCGAATGAACGCCTAGATCTCGAAGACTAGAAGAGCTAGAGACACCACCAAACTTTATCAGCTGGTGCGCATATTTCCTCGGAAGATAAAGTTTGTTGAATTATGTTAATATCTTTTTCCGATCCCCCGCAGTAGACATTCATGGTTTTTGACAACCCATTTAATATTTTCATCTGAAATTTAACAGAGTGATGCCTTATGGTTCCACGCAAGTGTGTGTCAAAAATGAACAAAATCGGACAAATACGGCAAAAGCTATGGTCAAAATATGCGAACTGCGTCAATATTTGACTCTACCTTATTAATGTTACACACTTGTAACTTCGAACTACCTCGAATAACAATTTTTGGTAAGCTAATTTATGGGGTTCTTACGAACAAATCCACATCCAAATTTTGTCGAAGCGGACCCCCACCCCCCGCAAGCTATTTAACGTGTTTTCTCCCATACCCTTCAACAGATAAACTTAAAACTTACCCCATATATTTTAAATAGCTTCTTTTACGTAACTTTCGAGTTTCGTCACAGTTGGTAAAAATTTACGGAACTCATAGGTATAAATATCGAATTTCACAAAAAAATGGCGTACGTAAAGTTGGGCGCGGACGACTTTGGGATACCCTGTACCACTCGATTGCAATAAAATCCGGTTCCTTCACAAACATTTTTTTTTTTGACCGATCGTTCCTATGCGAGCTATGTGATATAGTCAACCGATTTCGATCAAATTTGACACAGTGCTTTAATAAAGGGTTTTCCAACAAGAGGTGTTACTTTGAATCACCCGGTATTTCGGTAGCTGTCACTTTTGAAGCTTTTATTCTTTGACATTTGACAAGTAGAAAGTAGAGGTGGAGAACTATCGATAGTACTATCGGCACTATCGATGGTTGAGCACTATCGAGCTACCATCGATAGCAGCCAGACATTTACGATAGTGCCAATAGTGCTATCGATAGTTCTCCGATAGTTTTCACATCACCAAAAAGTACAATTTGCACGATGATTTGTGGCGTCTGCTAAAAAATATTTGTGAAAAAATTGATTAAAATAGATACTTCAATAAAAATAAGTGGATCGCTTTCTTCAAAGAAGTATAATGCTTACTTTTAATGTACAGTATGAACTCGGTAAACACAACTAATAGAAATTTAGGTAATTTTTCATATAGTGTAGTATATGTCGAATTTAAGGTAAACGTCGGGACTCCCTCAGACTCAGTGTGTCGAGGGCTGAAAGGCAGGCAGGCTATGCGGCAGCACGGACTCGGACAAAGGTTTGGCGACCGAGAAGCAAACACAAAAAAATAAAAATCAAATCTATAAAACGTCAGATGACAAAAAATTGGCAAAGTCCGTTAACTGCAGAAAGCAGTACAAAACCAGCAGATATACTTCAAGTTTGCACGATGATCTGAAAAGATTCCACCCTGGCTTGGAAAATCATATAAATATGTAATATGTAAATATGTATATTATTGTGGACGGGACTATCGTCGACTATCGATAGTACTATCGTCGACTATCGATGGTTGTGAAATTATTATCGTCGACTATCGATGGCGCCGTCTATCGATAGTTCTCCACCTCTAGTAGAAACTACACCATTACTAAAAATGGAACGATACACGCTTCAACAACGCATTGAAATACTTAAAACTCACGACAAAAATGGTGAAAATCTTGCAGTCACAGTTCGCAAAACTAAAGCATTTTTGGGTCGTCGTGAAGCACCTTGTCGGACCGCAATACAGAAATTGGTGGAAAAATTCGAACTGTTGGGACAAGTTAGTGATGTGAAGAATAAAACCAGTGAACGTCGTTCAAGAACAACTGAGAATATTGCAGCTGTAGCCCAAAGTGCTTAAGAAAACCCAGGTTTGTCCATTCCTCGTCGTTCTTTGGAATTGGGCATTGCACAAACGTCATTACACCGTATTTTGCATAAAGACTTGGGTCTTAAGGCTTATAAAGTTCAGTTAACGCAAGATCTCAAGCCGGCCGATCATCAACAACGTCGTGTCTTTGCTGATTGCGTCCTTGAAATGCATGAAAATGATCCGGAACTCCATCGAAAAATCATCTTGACTGATGAGCCCCATTTCCACCTCGGTGACTACGTCAACAAGCTAAATTGTCGCATATGGGGCTCGGAAAACCCAAGAGTTATTGTTGAGAAGCCTCTCCATCCTCAACGTGTGACTTTTTATTGCGGTTTATGGTCCGGTGGGGTCATTGGACCTTACTTTTTCGAAAATGAGGTTGGATCAACAGTTCCTGTGAATGGATTGCGCTATCGAGAGATGATTAATGATTTGTTATGGTCGGTGTTGGATGGTATTGATCTGGACAACGTTTACTTTCAACAATACGGCGCCACGTGCCACAAAAGCAACGAAACCATTGCTCTTTTATGGGAAAAGTTCACAATTGACCACCGAGATCTTGTGGATTAACACCTTGCGACTTCTTCCTTTGGGGCCACGTGAAAGATAAGGTCTACGCCAACAGCCCAGCATCAATTAAAGACCTCAAAGATAGAATTCGTGAGGCTATCGAGGACATAGGGCAGCCACTTTGCGATTTGGTTAAGGAAAATTTCATGAAAAGGATATGGTCCTGTAAGCGTTGAGATGGCCATTTGGCTGATGTTGTTTTTCATTATTAACTGCATACCTTCCGCTTTATTATGAAATAAACATCCGATCATGTATCTCAAAAAATTAAATTTTTCTTAGAATAGCAAAAGAACACCTCTTATTGGAAAACCCTTTACCTTAAAAAAGATCGAATCGGTCCGAAAAATTGTTTTTTATACAAAATTCGTTGTGATTCGTTAAGATATTTTTTAAGGTATTAAAGCACTGTGTCAAATTTGATCAAAATCGGTTGACTATATCATATAGCTCCTATAGGAACGATTGGTCAAAAAAAAAATGTTTGGTTAAATATTCTTCTGTTTTTGGGTGTTTATGAAGGAACCGCATTTTATTGCAAGCTAGTGGTACAGGGTATCCTAAAGTCGTCCGCGCTCGACTTTACGTACGCCATTTTTTTAATATGGCTATTTTAGTGAAAATACGTTTGCGTATATGATTTCATAAAAACTGTTCTAATTCGAATTTTTCAAATTTTTTTATTCTTTGCGAAAGCAGAGTAAGCTAGTCTCCAAAATGCCAAGATTTTCTTAAAATGGTAAACTTAAGAATAACTACAGGCGAAAGTGAGTTCCCGAAATCACGAAAAACACTACATTTTTTTTACTTTTCCTACAAACGCTATTTTTTTCAAAAAAAAGTCTGAGACACTTAAAAGTTTATATTTTTTTTATTATTATATTATTTATATGTAGATGCGATTTCTGTATAGTCTCATCTTTTTATGACAAGAAATTACTGACTTATTGAAAATTTAGTAAAAATGGAATAATATAATTTTTTTCGAAGGAATTTTTATAGAAATACCTCTTTTTCGTGAAATCCGAATTGTCTATTGAACCCAAGCAGTTCGATGCATCTCCATAAGTTCACGAAGATCATGATTTTACCAAACTAAACGAATTTTTTGTATGATGTCGAAAAAAAGGGACTATCAGGCCTGTTCTAAGTTTCGACTCGTTTTGAAAAGTCATAACGAGTGCATTTCGACAAATGGTGCTCTAGATTCAGTTGAAACTGAGTTCGAATCGAACTCGAATCGTTGTCCTTCCGAGAGCTATCGATAACCATTTGTATAGAACAGCGGGCCAGCTATCGATAGGTTCACTTGTAGAGTTACAACAAGTTTTCGAACATCCACTTTATTAATTTATTTGTTCTTTTTGCAAACATCTTTCTGACAGACAAATATTTTTAATTTATACTTTTCAAAGTTTTGTTTTACTTAAATCCAGAACACTTTACTTTCATTCCAATCGTTTTGGTTTTGCATATACACACAATTTTAATAGACATTTTTTGTAATAAAAATAAATAATAAAAATTAACCTTCAGTACACAACTCTCAGTATTAAATAAAATATACTTTTTATATGATGAATTTGTTTTAGGAGACGAACATTCGATAAAATTTATTTCATCCAGTCATTTTAGCTACAGCTGCAATTAATATTTCGGCATTTTTAATTCAAGCTTTCGAATAAATTGGTAATTTTTACCAATTTACAAATATTAACAAACTCTGGAAAGAAGATGAAAACTCAACAACTCAATTCATAAAACTCAACAGAGCTCTTCACACTTTGGACTGTTGACTTTTTTGAACAAATTTTCAACTTCTCAACGTAACACAAAGCGAAATATATGTCAAAAATTAGCACGTTCTTAACCAAATTTCATGCGCAGAAACGTTGTGAATGTTGGAAAAGGCTTATTAGTGAATCTGCTTTGTCGAAAATCTAACCCTATTACTAGTACAAAGCCTTTAAGGGTGATCGAGACACCGTAGAAGTCATGTCTCGTTCCAGACGTCCGCCGACGACTAGCAACAGGGTCAGAATTTCTCAAGTGGACCAAAAAATTACCAAAGTTCATATTTTGTTATGAAATTTTGCCAGCATCGAGTTTGATGATTCAGATGTACATTCTGAAATTTTTTTTTAAAATTTTGAATGATTGATTTTTTATGAACAATTAAAAAATTAAAAAAATGTATGCAGCAATGAGATAAGACACGTTTTTCTCCGAAAGTGAAAGTCCGTTTGAAACAATTTTTTAACTACAGATTGACAAGAGATTAGACTATCGAAATACATACATTTTTTTTAACTGCATATATATGTTTTGATGCTTGTAAAAAAATTTTTTTATAAACAATTGAAAATTTAAACAATTTCTCAACCATTGAGGTCAAATATATTAATTTTTATTTATGTAATAAACGTTTGAGAAATTATGTACGCAAAAATATGCGATAATTCTCAAAAGGTAATTTTTTGGTCCACTTGAGAAATTCTGACCCAACATTAAAAAAGTGGAAGAACTCGAAAGTCGCCGTACGAGTGTTAGAGAGACAGTCAGTATTTAAGTTGCTAGTGTAATTTTGGTATACAATTTTGGCATGAGGCGCATCGCTGCTCGGCTCGTTCCGAAAGAGCTGTAATTGTTAAATATTATAATGCCAAAGACTCATAGTTGGTTTATATTGTGATGGTACAGGGGTTTTCAAAGACGACCGTCCTCAACTTTATTAACTTTCATAAGTATCGGCCCATTTTGAAAAAGTACTATTTCTTTCAAGGGAATGGCGATTCAATCTGCTTATAATAGGCAATCGTAGTAATAAACTACAACAGCAAACATTGTGGAAATTAAATAATCTACACGTTAGTATAGTCAGCATGTGCCGACTATAGCACGTTACTAGTTTGGTTTAACTTCTCAAGTCGCGAAATTCTTATAATTTCATGTCTCTAGTTCTTTTAGTTTGAGAGACCTGTGTATTTAAAAGGACTTCACTCAATCGCTAAGTGAGATAGCGTTTGTTTCACAAATCTTTAAGAACCTTAAGCCAGTGATACAGTATATTTTTGATTAAACTGCCAAAAAAGATTCGCGGCTTCTTTTAATAAGTGCTTAAGAACAAAAATATGGTTTTTATGGATACGACATTGGGTATTTAATTTTTCAACTATAACTAAGAACTAATTGTGGGACGTCGTGCACCGTATGTGTATATAACATATAACCTTAGTAGTAAATGTTCTGCTGTTGCAAATTCACACTACGTCACTGTGCTCATCCCTTACATGACAAGCGCATTACGGCCATTGAAAGTTCAGCTCTAACTCTTCATCACGTATTGTAGCGTTTAGGGCGGGATATCCTTATCATTATGGGTGATATCACACTCACGAAAAAACATTACGCTTTAATTGCCTTTGTTTAATTTTCCTTGGTGTATTCCGGAAATTCTCAGGAATTTCATTTGTACAGGATACCGAATGACTCCAAGTAATGTCCTGCACGTTGGCATTTTGCCCTTTTTGTCCGTGCGTGCAGATTTATGTAATTATGTAGTTTAATGCCATTTTGTTCACGTGCCTTTCGGAAGTGTGAACATTTTCAAGATAAAACGCTATTTGGTACACATTTTGTTATGTTTGCTAAGTTAGCGTATAGTTTGTTTAAAATTAATCTCAGTTGAAGGTTTTACCAATACCTAAGTCAAACATTCCTGTGGTTGGTTTCATATCATTATTGGGATAATACATAATTTACTATAATAATAAATACAATATATAATAAAATGTCATACACTATTCCATCTTAGATATGTATTTGTTGTTAAGAGCTTTAAAAAGATGCAGATATTGGTAACGAATATCTGTCAACTAAGAGATGAAAGTCGTATTATGTGTTTCAACCTTTTTTCTGTTCTTGCATTAATTTGTTAAATGGTAAACTTGGAGCCGCAATCTTCCAATGTCTATTATACTAATATATATTTAGATACATATATGTTAATGTAATTGTACTGGGTACTGTTCTGTTTAGGCAGCGGTGAAAATACCCGTGATGTGCCAGCGATTAATAACCCGTGACGATTACGAACTTTTTTGTTATGAATTTCGCACAAGCAGGTGATTGGAATTCATGACCTCTACTCTCTCACTGTTTCATGCCTGAAATTCATGTCTGATGCATTCCTAAAGAACATGCATGCAATTCACAGCTTGGCATAAGCAGCATGCAAAAATTTCGCACGGAATGACAAAACTTGATATAAAAGAAAATAGTAATAGTAAAAAATCCTATTCTTTTTATATAAAGTTTTACATGCTGCATATGTTTCTTTACCCTGGAACATTTATGTATTGTTGCTATTAATTTAAACAATAGCATGTCATTCATTTTTTTGTATAGATTTTGGTAATAAAAAATTGAGCTTATATGCTTATATTATTTCTTACGTACATAACCCTGCCTTGCATTTCGTAATACAATTGCATAAAAAACCCAGTTTTAACACTGAACCCATATATAAAGCACCATTTAGAGCTCAAGAAGTACTGGACAGATTTGTATGATTTGTTGGATTTATCTCCGCCTTGGTTAACAGAATAACTATTAAAATATTGTAAGAGTTCACATAAAAAGAAATCGAAAATCTTCATCTCCGTAATTATGCGCATCTTTTGGTAAACTTTTAGCTTCATAGCTCATATAGCTGCTGTGATCCTTTTAATCATACTGACAGAGGACAGACAGGAACAGTTGGCGCGGCTAATGATGCTGATCAAGAATATTTACACTTTAGGGGATCTTCCACTGCTCCTTTTAGGCGTTACGTAGTGTTATTTACTCCATTTATAACTCAAGATTTGTTGGATTTGTGTCCACCCCAAAAAACAGAATAGCTATTTAAATATAGCATTAAAGAAAGTAATCAAGTATCTAGCCACAAAGAAAATATAAGAACCAAAATTAAAAAAAAAATGTTTTAAAAGCAAATCGCTCACTTACAAGTGTGTCATAACTAAAAAAATTATTTTTTGAGTTAATAATCCCGATTTATTCGTTTTAAATAACTGTACATAGTGTTAAAATTTCATATGTTATGTTACAATTATGTTTTTTGAGTTATATCGTTCTTGCTTGTTTTATATACATATGTTTGTGAATTAAAAAAAAAAATGTAAAAGATAAATAAAGTGTTATAATTAAATCTTATTGTGCGAGTAATATTATTAAAACTGACACAACAACAAGAGGCAGCCCGTAAAACGGCTCGGCTAACATAAATCAACAAAATCAATCTAATAAATCCATTGAGAAATCTGACCAGTAGTAGAATTGCCCAGAAAATATTTGTAGTTGATCTATCTCGTTTATGATAGCCTCACATAACTATAATTTGGGAACAGTCTGCTCCATACGACTTCACGCTAGCATCGCTAAATCCAAGAACTTCTTCTTCAGAATCTGGATTCTAAATAAGCCCAAGCGACTTTATAAAGTCAGTCCTTTTTCTTATCAGTGATTTTATCCAAAACAGATGAAACGTTGGAGGACAATTTCCTTATTTGAAATTGCCTCTGAGCCAACAGATCTGATGTTTGTCTTAAAACTACGAGCACTTCCTCTACTGTGCTGCCCCGGTCATCAAACCGTCAACGTTAAAGTTGCGAAGTAGCAACTGTGAGCCTATTGGGAATGATGCTTGCTCATCTGTGGTCAATTGTTGCATCGCGCGGATAGATAAATTGCATGCAGCTTCCGATTTCTCAAAAGCGCTTCAATATTTCATCGACGTGATTTTGCGTATTCTGCTCAATTTTAGACGAAGCATGCGCTACAAACAAAGTTTTTTTGTCGGCTTTTCTCCTCCACTATGATTACATGTAGCCCCAGTAGAACCAATTGGTCAAAAAAACGTGTATAGTGCAAAATTCGTTTTGTTTCGGTTGTTTATGAAGGTATCATTTAATTGGCAAATAAATTATTTCTAGAGTTCGTAAGCAATATATCGGGTTTGATTACAATGTGGTGGTACACCCCGACTTTAACGTACGCCATCTTTAAATAGGATTTTTCTTGATTTTACTTACTTAGCTTACTACATTGATTAAATTAAAAATTTAATTTTTGATATTTTCAACATATTTATCTAAATATATTTTTTGGAATACCCTACAGAGGGATCTGCGATTCATCTTTTATTATCTCAATCTAGTCAAAACGGTGTCCCCGGAGCGATCTCTTGATAGCCAGAAGTCACACGGGGCCAAATCAGGTGAATAAGCAGGTGGTTGCGGAACGATATTTGTTGAATTTTTTGCGAAGAGCCATTACCGTGTGAAATGGCGCATTGTTTTAAAGTGAAATTTCGTACAGCTGTTACCAATTTACAAAAAGTAGCTTAAATTAAAAATGATTTCCACCTTTAAATTCAATCACAGTAGTATAATTAAGGTTGCCGCAAAATTTCACAAACGCAAAGAAAATCAATTTGGCCAAGTCGCCTGGTTTTTAGGTCAAGGGTAATTCCAATAGTCTTTTGCACATGTAACAAGGAAGAAATTTATTTTAAAATGCTAAGTAAGATTTTATCTGTTAAGTGGCATCGTTAGCACTTAGTTTATAAGAAACTAAAAAAATCCAAAAATATTGTTAGAAAAAAGAAATGTTAGAAGACCGATATTAAAGAATCATAAAAATGTTTCAATGTGAAATGGAAATTCTTTTAGAACCTTTTTTCATGTCATTGTTTAAAAAGGAGATATTGATTCATTCCATATACCAGGAAGGCAAAAAAAAAAGACAAGGGAGAAAAATAACGCAATGCTTTTAACTTCAAATTGAAGCGATTCAAGCAAATTTCCGCATTTGGCAATTTATGCCATCTACACCTTTTTACCATCGGTACAGCTTATAACAATATTAACCGAATGCTTTAGAGTAGTAGGACTTAATTATCCTTATCGACATTAATTTAAAAACAAAACATAGCTTCCAGAGCTTTAAAAAAAAAAGTACGAAATTGTCCTTTAATATTTGTCAAAATCGATTCTATACCAAGAAATTCAGATGTTTTCCAGTCTTCTTAAACGCAATACATACAAGTACATATACATATGTATACGTGGTTGTACATGCACATATATACGTATATATTTATGTATGTATATGTATATATTGTTTTTTTTTTTTTTTGTTATCCAATTTTTTACCGAGAAGAAAAAATTAGGGTGTCATTTCGTTTAGGTAAGGCTTTCGAACATTTGGATGGCCTAAAAACTGCTAGACTTTATAACTGTTGCCTGCGAAGGGTATCACAAAATATATAAGAACGAGACTCTACAAAAGCGAATATGAAAAAAATAAAATAAAATAAAACGGAGGAAAAAAACAACCCCGACAAAATTATAATGAAGTTGGTGGTGGCGCAAAAGCGGCATCGGCTGTCGCTTGAAAACCGAGAGCACGAGTGGGCAATTTTTGCCACCTTCTATAGTCAGAGCACCACCGTGACCGTCACCACCCTACTATCAAAATTAAAAAAAAAACCGTATGTACATAAAAAATCCAAGATCATCCACAATGATGAAAAAACCCCAGCCGCGCAGAATATTTATACATAAACAATGTAAGCATGGTTGTTTTTTGGTGGGTGCAAAGGGGATTGCCAACAAAAGAGAGCGATTTTGTTGATTAAGAAAATAGGCGACAATAAAATTCGTAGTTACTTTGAATCCCAAAAACTATACATAAGTTTTAAACATAAAATACAGGAATTTAATATTGGACTTGGGATTCGGCTGCTTTAAATTCATGAGGGATGCCTCTTTCACCTGTTAAGTTTACACCACTGTTGGCCAACATCGATGTTACTCCAGCACTAGTGCTTGGGATTTCTAAAAAACTTACGATATATTTATAAACGAAAAACAATTTTTAACTCTAGTTTTTTGTTGGTGCTACGCTATATCACCGCGTTTTAAAAGAATCTTGTCTTTCTTGCATAGAAAGATATCTAATGTGAAAGTTTTGTTGGTGTAGCTCTTATCATCTCTGAGATCTAGTCATTCATGCCGACATTCAGATTTTAGGTAACTCTGGGGGGTTACCTAGGTCTTCGGCTTGCAGAAGTTTAATATACCTTTTGTATCCCAAACGATTTAAAAAGTAAAATATTTAATACAAAAATGTAATGCAGGACGGACAGTTTTTCTCAAAAAAATGTATTTTTGTATATTCCTTCTAATTTCCAATAGGATATTTTTTTTTATGCAAAACGATGCTTACACACATTTTTTTGGTTTATTTTATTTCCAATCTATCCGAGGCTAATAAGTAAATGATTTGACATAATTAAATTACATATGCCAATAGATTGGCAGAGATTCAAAAAAAATCAGCAAAAATAATTTATATCTATAAAGCCAGTAAAGTATCGATTTTAAAGTATCTTTATCTTTATTGAAATAATATTGTGGAGGGAAAATGACAAAAAAAACCCATATGAACTAAAACTTAAAAACTAACTTATCCTAGAAGCGGGGAGCAATATCCCGGATATGATCAAATTCTTATGTTAAACATCTATCATTAAATCTATTTAAAGTATATAAGGCAAACTTTCTCGATGATATGTTGAGTGGTGTAAGAGAAAACACGGTAAATCGATTTCGGGGTTCCGCATCGATAACATTTGGATGCGAAATTGTGTATTAGAGCCACATAAATCCACTTACTAAAAATGCTGATTCTGGTCACTTGTTACCATAATTACGTAGAGTCCATTATTGATGTACTTTATTGATAATTATCAATATTACTTATAAGTGGTGGTGCTAATTAAGAGGCAGTGTGTACTGTTGTTTTTAGATAATAATTATTTTACTTTTTAAGCATAAGATTTTTACTAAACTACACTAATAAACTATCGACAAAAAAAACTAAGTATTTAAAATAATAGCTTTGTAAGTATCATGAAGCTTGACTCAAAAAGTTAATAGTAAGGAAATCAATGGCAAGAAAAAAAAACGTAATTAAGGTGGAGAAAAAGTAAGAGAGATATAAAATAAACAGTTTTGCGATATGTGATATTCTATTAGCATAATTGCTGATAACGCCAAAAATCAGTTCATCAATCAATTTGCTCTGTGGTGCCGAAATGCATGCCGAAAATGTATGTAACATTCAGAAGGAGTCGTTGGAAACCCCCCAAAGTTACCTAAAGTATGATCAGGGTGACTACCGATGTCGATACAGAACAGACAGAGAGACTTACGACAAAGCAATCAAATATTTGGATTAGATCGCTTATTGATGTAAAACTTATTAGGCGGCATTTTGATTATTAGGAGGCATTGCGAATTTCGATGTAAGAAACTTTGAAATTTTTTAAGCTCGATAAGCGTTACTTTGTTTTGATTATTCTCTTTCGCAATGACGACTCGAAACGCTGACGTTAACAGAGCGAGCCGTGGTCATCGTGTAGAAAGGAGAGCAAACCCTGCAGGAATTCGGTGTCATTTAAGTGGCCTCAACTACTCTAAACGTTACTAGTTCTTATATGGTTCAAATAAGAACTGTTGTGGAATAGGAAAATGCGGTAAACGAGAGCGCGCTTCGCTCACGGCTTACGCTCTCAAATTTGTGTTCGCTCAATTGAGCGAGCTGCTCTCTCGTTTTTTGTATTTTTTTAACGCAACAAGAACAAACAAGCATTCTTTAAGGGTGGGTTGTGGCTATTTTTTTTTTTTGTGTATGCATAAAAACAACAAAGGAATAAAAGGCAAAAGAAGCTGCTGCAAAAATTAGGCGTCAGTACAAGGTGCAAATCAGTGCGATCGGTTGTAAATATATTGAAAATCAATTGTTTTAATAATTAAAATAAGTAACAATTTAAAAAGCAAATCAGTGTGGTAATAGAAAAACAATTATTTAAATATAATAAAAGAAAAGTTGCCAAAACACAAGGTGAGTTACATACATATTTGCTATTTATGTTTATGCAAACATACAGTGTGCCACAAAACTCATAGTACAGAAGGATTTTACACTTAAATGCGAATTCCTCCCAAATTGTTTAAATTTTCCAAAAACTAATGATGAGGTTTTCTTAAATATATATTTTTAAACAATAAACAAAAAAAAAACAACGTTTGCAGTTAATAATGCACATTTTGGCAGCGGAAATTTCCCACACGCGCATACAAAAGTAAAGCAAAGCATATACAAAAAAGTCCCGTTACAAAAACCCAAACAAACCAGCTGCAACAACGTAAATTCGGTATACCGTCTAAGTGTACTATGACATTATACATATATATTTAAGAAAACCTCATCATTAGTTTTTGGAAAATTTAAACAATTTGTGAGGAATTTGCATTTAAGTGTAAAATCGCCTGCTGTACTATGACCTTTGTGGCACACTGTATGTAGATACATTACATATAATTGCATTGCATGTGCATAAATAATGTTGTAAGTAATATTTGTAACAAAATTTTTTATCTGCAGTTAAATTCTGCTCACAGACGCATGTCAAGGTAAGTAAAAATAGCAATAAATTGTTTTTTTATTGTTTAAATATACATAAATAAATATCAACGCATTTATACAAAAATTGTTTTTTGTGCTCTATAGAGACATTTCTTGCATCTATTAGTTGATGGCTATGAGGAATCAGGCCCGTCATTCCGTGCTTTGATATTTGTGTGAGATCTTGCACAAAGACGTTTTAATGGAGCTTTACATACATATGTATTTGGGGAAAAAGTCTCTAAGCCATTTCGAAAACTTTTGTGGCATTATAAAAGGTAAGCATACTATACATTACGAAATTAAAAAAATAAATAATAATTAAAACTCTCTTTACAGAAGAAATACAAATTCAGTCGGCAATATTAAATCTCTCGGACAACAGCTCCCCAGAACGGCAACTAATGAACAAAAACTACCTTATAGTATTTTTAAGTAATAATTTTCTTATTTTAAGTTTATTATAAATTATTTGTTATGTAATATTTTGTTTGATTATATAATTGTATTAATTTTATAATTTAATTAATTTATATTATTAATTTGTATTTAAAATTAATTGTATTCAATATTTTAAGTAAAATTGTGTGTTTATATGTTAAGATAATTTTTAATGCTTTTAATTTAAATTGTTATTATTTTTGTTTAGTAATTAATTTTATTTATGTAACTTGTATAATAATAATAATAATGTTCAAATTGTTAATTTAAAGTAGTTTCATTTTTGGGCAGTATATTCCAGTCTGGAACAAAAATTACTAGTAAAATTAAAGACCATATTTACCAACCTCCAACTAAATGCAAAGAACTATTAATTTTCTATATCAAATGGACTAGTTTTGAATTCGTTAGAAGCGACTTGTTACATTCTAATAAGCTGCTACTAGTTTTGTTCAATATGCGCCGGACCAGTTTGAAACCAGTTGAACATCATACCCGAAAATTCTGGTTGCCTGCAATGACAGCCCCATGTTAAACATACTAGAATTTTCAGAGCAAACATACTAGGTTTCGGACAAACAGTTGCACAACGGGGCGGTTCAAAACCAGTTTGCGACTGTAATGTTTTCCTGCAGGGAAGTGGCTGCGGCTGGTCAGCTAAAGCACGCAGCACATGTGTATGTGTGTAAGCGAAAGATTTGTTTTTGTATGCGTGGCGTGAAAACAACAAAGCGACACACATACGTACGAATAAGTGCCAGTGTGCATGCATTAGCTTCCCAGCTCGTATTTTTGCTTACTTCTCTCTCTCTCACTTATATGTGTATGAATATTGAAGCTAGTTATATTGAGCTAACTGTATTTTTTCTTATAATATAATAAAATAGATGTACATATGTAAATACAAATTGAATATATTTTTTACATTGACAAGTTTGCATATTTGAACTCACTCTCACGTTTTGTTTCAGCTAAGGAGTACAAATAGTAATACATTGTGACAAAAAAGTTTCCGGAAAAATTTTCATTCCATTTAAAACGCGCGCGTGAAGTATTGTTCAATATTTTGAGTTTCTGTATCTTGGTAGGACTGTACATAATGACTATGCCAATAATTAGCGGGATCTGTCAATCAGCTTGTTTACGGCAGCTGTTAATACCAGTTCACCTTATTAGTGCTCGTCGACGCGCCATCTCATCGTGCCACGATCGTGAAAGTATTTACGGCAAAACATTCGACAAATACCATCGACCAGGCTACGTATAGTCCATATTTGGATCCCCGTGCGACTTTTTCCTCTTTCCAAAACTAAAATTGCCACTCCGGGGAATCCGTTTTGACTCCATTCCGAGCATACTACAGAATGCGACGAGAGAGCCGAACGCCATCCCGGCCACTCCCTATGAACATTTTTTAATAGACATTTTTTCAAAGATTAGAAGAAGCGTTAGCATATGTGTATTGCTTCAGAAGGGGCATATTTTAAAGGAGACAAAATAAATATTGAAGAATAACTATTTTGAGTTGTATTTAGAAATTCCTGAAACTTCTTTGTCACAATGTATAACGTTTTTTTTTGCGTTGAGCGTATAATAAACAAGCACAAAAACCAATTGTACAGAGTTAACCACTAACAATTTAGGCATATACTGAGAGCGGTGTGGTGAATGGTCTTTAAAACATAAAGCAAGAAAAATTCAATTGTGCAATTTTTCCTGGTCAACCTCTTTTTGGTCCAATTTTACTGTACTATACGTAATTAATCAATTTATCTCTTTTACCTTTAATATAAAACTTTAAAAATGATGCATCAGAAAGAATAAAATATGAATAGAAATTGTAATTGGACTTCTATCTTTTTGCTAAACATTTTACAAAATGGACATCATATATCTTATGTCGCTGGAATGAATTCCTTTACTTTCATAATTATTATAATAATTGATTGTTAAGACACCGAACTCCAAACTAATGTTAAGACGGCTAAACTAAAGATATAAAAGCGCCGTAGAAAAATGAGTTGGGCGAGATAAGTTTTACTTCTAACGTGTGCTTGTACTGCAAATTGTACTGTGCCCCATTTTATCAAAATCAGTTGACTATATCATAATCCTGCCATAGGGCTGATTTGTCAAAAATTAGGAATTTGGAAGTTTATTAGAGTTCCCAAGCACTTTACCAAACTTGATCAAAATCGGTTGACTGTATCATATAGATTCCAAAGGGCCGATCGACAAAAAAAAGTTTAACATATAACTCGGTTGTTTAAAAAGATATCGGAACACAATTTTGTCTTTTAGAGTACCCAAAATCTTTATCAAATTTGATCAAAATCGGTTGACTATGTCATTGACCCCTATAGGACCAATCGGTCAAACACACATGTTTGGTGTAAAATTCTACTTTTTTTGGTTTCTTTTTAAAAATATCGTAACCAAATTTGGCAAAAATGTCTTCTGGAGTTCGAAAGCAATATATCGAATTTGATTGCCATTACATTGGTATAGGGTATCCAAAAGTCGTCCGTTCCCGACTTAAACGTACGACATCTTTTTGATATTAGATTCGTCCCATAAAATAATAATCTATTTATAATAATTTTCGAGGGAGTTTAAATCTTTTGTAAATAAGTTTGTGGTCTGCATATACATTTTTAAATCATTATGGAGAATTGTTTATACATATTATAAATATTATGGCTAGTTCAGTTTCTGAAAGTAAAAAAGCGAAAATCAAATCATACAAATAATAGTGTATAAAAAAACGTACCCTTATATATAAAAGCATCCCTAACCTTGGCATGGATATGTACATACGTATATTCTTTTGAGTATATAAGGAAATACCATTGAATAAAGGGTGCTTAGTTTTGGCACATCGGAGGGTGAAGATTGTAGCGTGCATTTCATTTTTTATTGATTTACATATCGATTTGATACCCATCCACTCTATTGGACTTAACAAAAAGCTGTAACCAAATCTTTCCTCCCCATTGTATGATTTCTTGCAAACATTTTTTGATAAAATGCCTTTTGAAATTTCTACATTTTAACCCTTTTTCTATATTATGTATCAAGCGGACGGAAATAAACTTCTAATGTTTAAGGTGAACGGAGGCGTAAAAATGCCAATTAATAAAATATCTTTAAAAAAATTATAGGAGACGGATACCACTTAAATATAAAACAATGGCGTACATTAAAGTCGGGCTTGGACGACTTGACCCATCACGTTACGATCAAGTCCAATATATTGGTATTATTATAAGCAAACAAAAAATTCGAATTTTGACCAAACAGTTTTTTTGACTGATTGATCCTATGGGGGTAATATGACATAACCGACCGATTTTTATGCAATACATGATAACATCCTGGGCAACTTTAAAAACTTCCGAATGTCGAATTTGGTTTTGATGTCTTTTTTAAACACTAAAATCTTTCTTTTTGGCTATCCGCCCGATTTTGATCAATTTTGGTACAATGTTGGGTGCTTTGAACGACTTCCAGTACTAATTTTGGCAACAAGATCTTGATAAACAAAAAAAACAGCGAAGTTTTTACCAAACACGGTTTTTGAACGATGGAGCTATATCTACCGATTTCAATGATATTGGTTTCAGCGATGGGGATCTTAATATATTTATAAACTAACGAAATATCCATCTTAAACTTTTGTTTATCTTCGAGGTCGTCTGAAACACCCCTAACGGAGCGATATATAATAATCCTGGTATTAAAAATATACGGGGATGCCCCAGAAATCTTTGAAGATTTTGGCAACGGTTTGAAATCAAATCTTAAGAAAACATATAAGGTGCCTCAGAACTCTCAATAAATTGCGAATGTTAATGCTACAAAAATTATTTTAAAAGATTTGGACACCTATGTATTTAAATAAATTATTTTTTATAGTAATCCAATAAAGTTTATCCTTTATTGCATTAAGCGGTAACTTTCTACATATTTTGATTTTCATTTGCACGAAACAAATTTTAATTAAGTTTGAATAAATCTATCGTCCAATACAAGAGTTTGTGCAAGCCCTACAGGCAGCATTGTGAATGGCAAAATTCGTTTGCTTACATTTCCAAATTGGCAGGGAAATAGAAAATAAATTATAAAATGGGTATTGCGGGATTAGTATCCGTTGAGGCTATTCAAAAAAAAAAACCGAACAAAGAAAGAGTCGAGCGTATGTGTCGAAGAACCGCTAGATCGCTTCAAGGCCGTCATACAGTTCCAGCAAAGGTTGCAACAATTATGTATGCTGTGTACCGCGGTAAGCAAATGAAGTGAAACTTTAATATAAAACACACGCACTGATGAAAACATTAATGCAAATATTAATGTAAATTGTTTCGAGTTGTGCTCCAATTATATCAAACAACGCTGCATTAAATGAATATTACATTTATTTTTCTCTATCAGTGGTCGGCACGGTCCTATGCCATTGGCCTATGGTTCTAGTGATGAGATATATGAACTTATCACAAGTATTTCAATGTAACGAGTCGTATCAGTGACAAGTATCTTAGCACCAATAGCGACAAAATACTCTCGCAACCTACGGTGTTAAAATACTCGTGGGTAATATACGCTCCTAGTATTTTCGTACCCATTGTGACAAAACACTGCGACAATCACAACCCACGGTGACAAAATACTCGTGAATATTAACGAGTATCAAACAAATAGAGACGAACACTAAAACAAAAACTACTCGGTGACGCAAAACTTGGTGGCGTTTACGGTCTTTACTTTTAAGTTGCAGTTTTATGCGTGCATTAAATTAATAGATTGAAAGAATATGTGTGCAGTCAGCTGTTGGCTTCCAAAGAATCGTGACGGGTTTAGACTTTACATTTGCGTTGTTAATTTTCCTTGTGTGAAACGAAGAGAATCAGAATACATTTTTTATTTTATATCTTCTATGATTACTTGCAGTGTGGTGGTGTGCATATTTGTGCGTACACAGATCGGAAATCAAAGCATAAGAAGCTTGAAATAGGATGAGAAGGGGGTTGCTAGAGCTATGATTATATTTGACGTTTTTTAGAAAAATAAAATGAAATTAAGCATGACCATTTAAATTTTAACAAGTTTATTTAAAAATATGAATGTATTAATATTTGTTTAATTTTGTTAATATTATTCTTGTTTTTCTGAAATATATCGCTTTTACGAAAAACAAACTTTATTATAATTTTAACTTAAATTTTTACTAATATTATTTTTTAAGAATTAACAAATCTTTGTTATTTGCTAAAAAGTAAATGTTTTGGCTGCAAAATTGAATTAAAATACATGTCTCGAATTTGAATTATAATTCCTTTATTGCTATTATTTTTTTCCTATTGTTGAAACCTATGAAACCCTTGATGTATTTTGATTTTGCAATTCACACACGCACACGGTGTTATTGTTGTCCTCTTATCTTTCGGTCGAGAATCTGCAACTGAGCTATCGTAGGCTTGATTGATAATTTTGCGAAATTTCACATGCAAGCAATAGGGACATTTGGATAGCAACACTGTGATACCCTGACATAGTCAATAAAACTACAGTCGTGTCTGGATATAGTGAACTAATTATTGCAAGGCCTGTTCACAGTATCAAGGCTGTTTCCTATATCAATGTTGACATTTTTATACCCTGTACTTAAAAGTACAAAGAGTATACTAGATTTGTGCAATGTATGTAACGGACAGAAGGAGGCGCGGCAGTCCTTTATACCAAAATGCTTATCATTACCTTGGGTAGCGATTGAGACATGTCCGTCTGTATGGACAGCTAGATCTCGGAGACTACAAGAACTAGAGATACAAAACTTTACCACATGACGCGCATATTTCCTGAGAAGGTCAAGTTTGTTGAATCACGTTAATATCTTCCGCTTTTTAATAATAAAACAAAAGCGTCAATATTTGACTCTACCTAATTATGGTAATAAGCGACGTAGAGTCACAACACCTCAACATATCAACTTGACATTTGCCCCATATACTTTAAAGCAGGTAGACCCAAAAAATGCCAAATATATCTATTGACACTCCTCCAAGCCCCCTTTAATTCCATCAACTGATTCACGTTCACAATTACATACATATGTATGTACGAACACACTTTTGCAAGTAGCCATGAGCAGACAAGATAGCGCCCAAAAACAACAACGACCAACCACAACTAACACCATAATTTAGATACATATATTTCAGCTTCGTGATTTTTCAAGTACATGTAAGGTTTCTTAATTTACAATAAATTTATAAAAAGGGGCGTTTTGTAAAAACGCAATCATTTCGTGGATTATTTGGTCCTTATGAATGTACAAACAAATTTTGTGACTATAGCTTGTGTATAGAGACCCTAAGTGGTAGGTTGTACGTTCCCTATAGAATTTTACATACATATAGTACACACAATAAAAATTACCTGGTAAAAGTTTGTCAGAAAAACCAGTCAGAAATTGGCATGTGACTATTTTAGGCCTTATTAGACGTTTACTTCTTTAGAAACAACAGCCATTTTACCTTCTGCCACTTTCCCTTAAAAAAATCGGTTAATAGGAAATTTGTATCTAATCCCAAAACTAGAACTCTCTCTACTATTTGATGTCTTTCAAGAATACCTGCAACTCACATAAATCGTCACACGCTCTAACGCAAAATATTTGAACTTTTATACATATGTATGTATGTTTGTATGTAAGTATATACATATTATGAATGAATTAGTACAATTGGCATGCATGCGGCACTGTAAATTCAAAAAGGCATATTGTCAAAAATTGAAGCAAACCAGTCATATTAAAAAACTTTCTTTAACCGAATCCGCTTCACTTTGTGTGTATTTTGTATTTTATGTTCGACAAAGTCAAACAATTTTATACAAAAAAAAAATATATGTAGCATCATAAAACTGCTAACTCCTATTAATACGATTTTATTGTAGTATTATTTCAGGTTGGCAGGCCCATAATATAATGCTTAAAGTGGTAAGCTTTTTGTCAGCTCTTACCCAAGGTCACCAAAAAGCAACTTTACTCCAATACACATTGTTTTTTGCATTGTCTCTAACGATGTTTTCTCTAATTTGAAATGTCAAAAAGAGACTTTACTGGTATATTTAAAGTAATCAAACATTAAATATGCTTGTATGCTTATATTTTGGAAGACGATTAATTAAAAAACACGCTTTTAAAGTAAATTTGTTTTAAAAATATTACTAATACTGTGCTTTTTTATTCAGGTTTTTGTACACACATACAAGCAAACATATAAATGTACGATCGCATATATTTCAAAAGTTTTCAATTCACACGATTTTGTAACTTGCCGTGAGAATTTTCTTAGGTTAACGAAAGCGCTTCAGTATAATTTTCTTGTTCGGCGATAATACTGCGAGCATTGTGTACCGTGGTTCATATACACATATGTATTGTACACTTGCATACATACATATGTAAATGAAAGCTTCATTACAAATATTTAAGACTTTATCTTAGCTAATTGTCTCTAGACATAAACTGTTTGACGCAAAAAATAATGATAAATAAAAAAAGTGAAAACATATGAATGTAAATAATTAATAACTGAATACCGGAAAATAAATTAGTACTCGCCTATAAATATAACTTAAGTGCAACAATATTATACATATGTATGTACTATCTACAATGAATATTTAACTATACGTGCATAATTTTATATTTTACAAATAACCGACTAACAGTAATTGGTTACTCACAAATTATTTAGTATTTCGTCAATTAGTATCCGTATCGCAATAATTTGAAGAGAATAGTATGCTTTGACGAGCAATTTATCTAAAATTAAACCAGCGATACATCTACGGACAGATATTGTATCGTATATTTTTAAAAATAGAAAATTTGATGCAAACAAAATAAATATAAAACATACTATATATGCGTGTATGTATGCTGTTGACATGTCCTTTACAAACACATATACAACATAGAAATATATACATTTTTAGAAATATTCAAATAACAAATTCGAGAATTAAAGTTAAAATAAACAGTGTAACCGGGTCTTTTTTGTTTTGTTTTTTCAGATTAATTGAAATTTACGACTAATAAATATATTTTTTTTTTAAATCACAATATTTATTCTTCACGAAGCAACAGATTGTCTATCGTTTTGCTAGAGGTTAATAATATTGGTTCAATAAGTTAAGAATTCCATATTATTTTCATGTTAGTTTGTGCTGCTTAAGAATTTCATGACTTAAAGACTATAGCATGCAGTCAAAAAGTCTCACATACATATAGTATGTATAAATATAAAAATTAAAAAGAAAAAAAAAAGAAAATTATCCCAAATCATTAAATTTTTACCACAAAATCGTATTTCATGGCTTCAAATTATGATCTTAAACTACATTTCTTCTTAATATAAAGATTGCATTACAACACTTGGGTGGGTGGGTCAAAACTTCCAACACAATGCCTCTCCAAACAGCCCGCTCTTATGCTTTGGCTTCATAGTTTCCGAAATTCCTCTTGTTTAGATCGCCTTCACCTGCTTCCAAAATTTTAAAATTTTCTTTTGCGCGCCGTACTTCATAAGTACATAAATGATTTTATATGCGAGAAGTAGCATTGATTTGCAGTAGTTTTTCGATCTCTTATCGCGCTTACTGAGTCGCCAGTATTTGAGAAGAGCATTCCAAGGACTTACCTTGGATGTTAAAGGCGTCAGCTCGTCGTGATCGCGTTGATTGCAGCATATATTTGCTGTTACCTGATTTAAATTTAACCCGATATTGTCAGCAATTACGACGATTTTTAAGAATACATTTCTTAGCTGTCTTTCATCGGATGCCAATATTGTAACATCATCAGCAAAGCCGCATATTTGAGTTGATTTATAAAAATGTTACCATCTTTGTTTACATCTTTTATTATTTTTTTATTAAAAAATTACTAAAGTTGAATTTTGAAAGATATATAAAATTTTGTTCTCTTATCAGCACATACCTACATACATACATATATACTCGATACGCCCCATTTTTTACGCGAACACACAATTTTTTAAGGGCATTTATACATTTGGTTAATTTGCTTTGGTAGTTGTTTTTTTACCTAATTTTTTCCGTAGAGCTCAGCGATGTTAAATTTTTCACTTTTAAATCTTTTTTGGGCGTCTTTTACTTCTTCTTTTGCAGCTTCCGTAGGTACGTAGATTGAAAGGATCGTTTATTTTGAAACCTGCTGTTTAATGCATAATCATGCTATTTCGAAGCCTTTTGCTGATATAAAAAACTAATTCGTTTGAAACGGCTTTCTGTTAAACTATATTTCTAAAATAACAAAATATATTTAAAATAAAAATATTTATTTGAACATAAATGCAATTGATACATTTTGAGATCAATAATATGGGCTTATACTATTAGAAACTGAATAAAAGTTTATTTCTAATTTAATTATTATCGATCTAATTGCAAAGAACTTGCCTCTGAAAAAACTTGTCATAAATTGTTCTAACTTGGAATTTCCAAATCATTAATTTTGACATTTTTAAGATCGAAATTCTTAAAATATACACTGCCGCTCAACTGAATAGGTTCACGATTTCTATAAAAGTTATTGGATCATATCTTTTTAATTAATTGGCCGATTGTGATGAAATATATTTTTTTGATAGAAAATTTTATTGTTAATAATAAACAACGGTTAGCGGTCTCTAACAATAGTACAAGTAATTTTTTTTTTTGTTTTCCAGTAACATACCAAAATTTGACTGTTTATTTTGGCTCAACAGAATAGGTTCAATAGTATTTGACTTCAATTTGTGAGCGACAGCCATAATTTAAAGACGTCAATTCTTAAGTGTTTATCAATTAAGAGTAATCGCAGCTATTATTATGTAAAATGGGCCGCGGAACTCAACTAAGTGATTTTGAAAAAGGTAGAATAGAAGGATATGTCGAATCTGGTCTAAGTCACCGTCAAATCGCAAAGAAAATTTGATCGAAGTCAAAATGTTGTGAGTAATTATCTTCGAAATACCTCGAACTATGGCAATAACATAAAAGGAGGTGCAAAATACGCGACAACGGGAACAGCCAGAAGACATATTATTAGAACTGCATCCAATTCAACACGCTCAGCTGCCAAAATCAAGGAAGCATGCGGTGTTAAGGCCAGTCTGGCGACTGTAAAACGCATAATTCGTAGGGCTAAACATTTGAGGAGGTTGAAAATTAAAAAAAAACCACCTCTTAATGATGTGCGTAAAGCTGCACGCCTTCGGTTTGCTCAAGATCATATGTCATGGAAGTAGGAATGGAACACTGCCGTGTTTTCCGAAGAGAAAAAATTCAATCTGGATGGTCCGGACGGGTATAATTACTACTTCCATCACCTACGAAAGGAATAATGTGTTTTAAGTCGCCACCACTCTTGTGCAGGTGGAATAATGGTGTGGGGAGGCATATCCTATTATGGGACTTGTGAACTGCAGTTTGTTTCATCAAAAATGAATGCAAATGTGTACAAAACTGTACTACAAAAGAGTTTTCCACAATTTTCCAATGTGTTTCACCGGCTGTCATGAACATTCCAGCATGACAACGCACCCATTCACACTGCAAGAGTGATAAAACAGTGGAATGCAGACCAGAACGTAAGATTGCTCGAGTGGGCACCATACTCCCTGGACCTAAATATTATGGAAAACGTTTGGGCGCTATTGTCTCGAAAAGTTTATGAGGGTGGGAGACAATTTAAAGACACAGAGTCCTTAATTGACGCCATTAAAAACGCCTGGACAGAGATTTCTCTTGGAGTTATCGAAAACTATTATAAATCTTTGCAAATTGGATATATATGAAGTTATACTAAAAAAAAGGAGGGCATACTAATTACCAAATTATAGCGAAAAAGTATATATTTTTATTAAAAATAAACCATACTGTGAATAATTACTTTTTATATTTTTATTTCTTATTCGAATCTCTTGAACCTATTCTGTTGAGCCAAAATAAACAGTCAAATTTTGGTATGTTAATGGAAAACAAAAAAAAAATTATTTGTACTAATGTTAGAGACCGCTAACTGTTGTTTATTATTAACAATAAAATTTTCTATAAAAAAAATATATTTCATCACAATCGGCCAATTAATTAAAAAGATATGATCCAATAACTTTTATAGAAATCGTGAACCTATTCAGTTGAGCGGCAGTGTATGTGTGATACAAAAATAATTGGTATCACCTTCAAGCTATATTGTGGTTTTCATACAGAAAAGGCAAGCAAAGACGTTCTGACTGAAACTCAGTATTCAAGACATTTTAATTGTAAGAATATAATTTAAGGGCTAGATGCAGACACGCAAACAAAACAAAACTTCATATAAAAAAACGCTTACAACCGCTTGGTCCCAAAATGTTCTCCGAGGTGCTATGCAGACCAGTGTTGGTTGATTTTTCGTTTTTTGACGCCAAAAGCTCACAATAGATTGCGTTATCAGCAAAAATCAATTGCAATGTCATTATAGCATTGTTTACACAAAATAGCATAAATAATAAACGTTTATGTTTAAAAATTTTATTTCGCGCTTTTATATATTTGCTATTTGTAAACAAAAAGCAGCTGATTATTGATAATTATTTCGATAAATTGCACATTTTTTTAGTTAACCAACACTTTTCATTTGTTACCAAAATAACTCTGTCTTTTTGCTAGGTGGCTTTTTTCGTGTCTTCTAGTGAACAAAATAAAATTGTGGCTCCTTGAAAAATCAGCATATTGTTTTTCGACTTATTCTATGTTAGAAGCGGCAACGACTCGGTGGTGTCAATAGTAAACCTTTAGAAAAGGTTTTAATTTTTTAAAAAAACCAACTAAATAAATATGGTTGTTAGTAACTTCTACTGCTGCTGACTCTATTTTAATTTAATGTTTGTTTATTTTGAAAGCATATTTTTTGAAGACGTTCGTACTGACACGTAAAATCATTATGAAAATTTATGAATGCTTTATTTTTAAACTAAAAAATAAATCTTTTATGAGTTCTTCTTAAAATCAACTATTAGTAACCATGGGTTCAATGAATTTAAGTTGAAAACATTAATTAAATGAGAGTATAAATGAGGACGACGTGTGCTAATGCGCACATAAACATATGCAAGTGCACGAGTTGTTTGTATGTATGTTTGTGGTAAATGACTTCGAGTCAATTGGATCCACAAATGCTTGAAAGCCACTGGTTTAAAAATATTAGTAAATTAATGGTTTAAAAAATATATATATGTAGTGTGTGACCTACTCGTTCACTTAGATCGGTTAAGATAAAGTCACCAGTAGTATAAGTTCTTGACTACCATAATTATTAAATTATTTTTTTAATCAAATTAAACCTTGAGCTTCAATTTTCATATGTCAATCACCGCCGAATAATCGCCGGTACTACCATAAAAGTCAGAAAATGATATGATGTTCTTTTAATGTGCCACAATTTGACTTTGTTTTTTAAAGTGTAATAAATAAGAGTACGCGGCTTCTGCTATCTGAGGAGCCATAGGATCACACACACAAAAATCTATAAAATTGGGTTCAACTTTTTTCCCTTTTTTATCTATATATTGCCGCACATTTTAAAATGTGCGCCAATTCTATAAACATATTGGGCTTTGGCGCCTTGTTCCGAATTCAAAGTTGCCACTCTTTTTGTTGATTATGTTTACAATTTCGCAGTGAATAAATAAAAATTTTGAGCTGCACAGAAAAATTATCGAAGATATTTTCATCAGGACGCAATAATGTAGGAACATTTCTACAAGATCTTGGAATAATATTGAATATACATACATACATTTGTTTATCTGTGAATTTACTAATAATTTTATACCAGTGGCTTGGTGAGGTTCAATGGACTCGAAGCCCTTTGGTACAACACCAAACAACTCGTGGGGCTTGCATATAGGTATATGTATGTATGTATATGTGCATATGTACAAGCCAGCTCGTCGACCGCATTACTACTTCATAAAACTCTTCCTTTATAATAGTAGATGTTAAAAATAATCTCATAAAAGGAGGGGTATTTAAATTTTAAAAAACATTTTTTCAAAATTTTCATAATGTGCTGATTTTACGTGTCGGCCTGTCAATATGACAGAAAGATGTTAGGTGCTAGATGTTCTCAGAGCTGTTTTGTGTTGCTCATGAGTGAGTGAGCAAAAATGAGCAACTCAATAAAAGTGAGCGAGTGAGTCAACTCAGCAAAGTTGTTCTTTTTGGCTCAATTGCTCACTACTCACTGGCTCTTTACTCACTTACTCTTTACTCACTTGCTCATTACTCACTTGCACTGTGGCGTGAAGTTGCCACATTCATTTTTGTTTTCAAACTAACCGCGCATTTGAACAACTCAACCAACTCATCAAAGTTTGTAATGTTTACACATCACTAGTTGTCAGTGCGAAAACCTTTTTTTTATTTAAGTTTAAAAAGCCTATTACACATTATGGCAATTAGATGTTAGATGTTGTTAATGTGCTAAGTGGATTTATATACTGATACGTTTTGGTTTTGATAAATTAGATTTAAGCTTTTATTTTTTAGAAAAACATGTTTTTGGGCACTTATTTCAATTATTCGTCAATATTTTTGGAACAAAAATTTCTATCGATTAGATCGAAAGGTTAAAATTATTCAGGCCTGTTCTAGATTTCGACTCGTTTTGAAAAGTCATAACGAGTGCATTCCGACAAATGGTGTTCTAGATTTCGACCGAGTTCGAATCAACTTCGAATCGTTTTCGAATCGTTTTCATTTAGACCCGAAGCAGCTGTGTTGTTTATGTTTGTTTATATGGCGCAAAATTGAAATGGAAGCGACATCATACAGCAGCCGTCTTTTAAAAATGGACACGTAGTAAAAACTTAAGCAATTTGTAGTTTGCATTTTAGTTTTAAAAGTATAACATACAAATTTTCGTGTTTATTTTATTTTAGTCAGCAAATTATTTTAAGCAGCAGTTTCAGAGCCACCTTCAGTTACTTCTCTGCTACATTCCGCTTTGTTGAATTGTTGTTTGTTTATTTTCCATAAGCATTTCACAATTGTATTGGTCATGCGGTTAATTATTATCGCTTAAACAGGCACATTTCTTTCTCACAGTCAAGTTTCCTGTAGTTGACATCGTTGGTGCTTGCAAATTTGCCAACATTTGACAACGTTGGTATTGTGTTTTGCTTAGCACTTCCTTTTTTGCTCCTTCAAAAATGTATTACTACAATTAACTAAAAAAAAGGGGATCATTGTTGTTTGTTTAAAAAGTGCGCAAAATTCCAAACAAATGGCCAGCTGACCAACTGATCAACCATCGATAAGTTCACTTGTAGAGTTACCTCAAGTTTTCGAACACCCATTTTATTAATTTAATTTTTCTTTCTGCCAACATCTTTCTGACAGTCAAACATTTTTTATTTATTTACCAATTTTGTACAAATTATTTTATATACATATTTGAAGCCATCCATTAATAAAATTATCTTCGAATTTAGTTGTGCATCACGACAACACGACTACACAATACACATTTCGAAGATTTGTTTTGTCTAAATCCAGAACACCTTACTTTCATTCCACTCGTTTTGGTTTTGCATGTATACACAATTTTAATAGACATTTTTTGTAATAAAAATATATAATGAAAATTAACCCTAATTCGTTCAATTGCGCACATCTAAATTTTCTTGAAGCATTAAAAAATAATACAGAATTAATTTTGGTGGCATTAATGCGTTTGTTTCAGCAAATAAAACAAAATACATTTCATTTCGACAGCTGCAAGCCAAACTTTTCATAACGAGTAAAATCTTGTCGGAATCGAAATCTAGAACACCTTTCATTTCGATTCCGACACATTTTGTCGGAATCGAAATCTAGAACATGCCTGAGTTTCGTGTTTCTTGACCCAACAAACACTTTTATTCGAAGGTACACTCGATGACTCTTAAAGAGCTAGACGTCGACACGTAATCAAAAGAAAACTTCATAAAAAACGTTCTCCGAGGTGGTATGTAGTGTATCAGTGATGGTTGATTTTTTGTCAGCTGTTTGAATATGGCACCGTAAACAAAATATAAGTGCAAATAGTTATATTGAACATGAAAAATAATGGCTGGTCGACAAAATCATTGCGGATCGTTGGAAAATTATAAGAAAATAGATATAATACTAAAATAAGTCAATTGTAACATTAAAGTGCTTTGAAACACGTCTATGCAAAATTATCTACCCTCAGCTCTGCATATTAACTATGGGTTCAGCGAAACTCTCCGCCGTTTATTAGGCTTTTGTCTCCTATCGTCACTTTGTTTCTTCATCCAACATTGCAATTGTAATGTATGTTATAATTATAGCATTGCTTACACAAAATAGCATAAATAATAAACGTTCATGTTTTAAAATCTTATTTCGCGATTTTATATATGTATATGCTATTTGCTAACAAAAAGCAGCTGATTATTGATAATTATTTCGATAAATTACCATTTTGTTAGTTATCCAACACTTTTCTTTTGGTGCCAAAAGTCAGTCTTTTTGCTTGGTGGCTTTTTTCTTGTCTCCGTCCAGCCCTTAAATTTGTAAGCTAGTGTCATTATTAATAGTGACAGATAACTTTTTGCATTTTTTTTTTTAATGAAATCTTCATACGAAAAATAAAAAAAAGAGAAAAAAACAGCACAATCGCAAAGTGCACCAATAAGTAGGGTGACCAACCGTCCCGGTTTTCCGGGACGTGTTACCAGGTTTTGACTGCCTGTCCCGGTGTCCCGGTTCGCGCCGTAAAAGTCCCGGTTTTTTTCTCTAATGCTTATTTAACATTTTCAACAAAGAAATTTATTGAAATATAGTTTTTTTTATTTTTTTTGTAATAAAAATAACATTTTCAACAAAGAAATTTATTGAAATTTAGCTTTTTTTTTTTTAGATAAAAATAACATTTTCAACAAAGAAATTTATTGAAATTTAATTTTTTTTTTTTTGGGAAATGTACCTATATACATTAAAAAAGCGAGGTGTCGGGAAATGTCCCGGTTTTAGACGAATGTCTTAGATTTGCGTCTTTGGCATATGGTCACCCTACCAATGAGTATAATACTAATAAGAGTCAAACTTTGCACACATTTGAAAAATACTCATGGAAAGTACTTTCAGGGCTTACAACAAGACAACAACTGTTAAAAGACTCTTTCTTTAATTCTATTCGTTTCACGCACGCACAAAAACTTTTCAAATGTGAACGCAGAAAACATCACGATTTTTGGCGCCACCTTCTACTTTTTTTGGAGTGCATTTAGTTAGATACTCTTTCTGGTAGACTCCTCTATGATAATACAATCCTGTAAATGGAGATATATATTTGAAAAATTTTTTAAATAAAAATAAAACTTTGATCTCAAATAAAAGTAATTCAACAGATACCGCAAGTAAACCTTCTACATATTTTGGGCGTAACACATATAAAAGACGACTTTAAAATTGCCAACTAAAGAAAGATGCATTTACACGACAACCAAAAGTAAGTTACTCATTCGTCGGTAAGTAATTTTATTTAAATATATAATCATATGTATCCAAACCAAAACTCTTTTCTGAAATATTTATATATATGTACAGCTTCTTTTTTTGTAGTATAATTAATTTGGTTACACCCGTGCCCTGCAAAGGGTGTATTAGATTTTGGCAGACACCAAGTCCTTTATACCAATATGAACACACAACCTCAGGTAGTTCAATGAAATCAGTAACAGACCCATGCGTCGTGGTGACTTGTAAGTGCGAGTCAAAAATGAACAATATCGATCAAATTCAATAAAAGTTTTTAACTGGCATCATCATCTACATACGCCTGAGTTCGAATCGATTTAGAAGAGTCTTCGAAATGTTTTCGTTCCGACCTGAAACAGCTATTTTTTTATAGCCGCAAATTTAAGCAGCTGCCTTTGAATAATAGGAAGCGCAGTAAATGGTTAAGTTGCTTGTCGTTCGCGAGTTTGGGTAATAGGGATTCGTTTGCTTTTATTATTATACCCTGTACCAAAGGTACATTAGTTTAATTTTAACACACAAATTTTCTCCAACTTTATTTATAGTTATTTATTTTATTTAATTCAACTATGTTTTAAAAATGTGGTAAGAGTCGCCCTCAGTAGCTATTCTGATATATGCATATGCCTGTAATGTTTTTTGTCCCATAAGCATTCCAAATGTGCGTGCCATGTAGTAGTGCTGGAAGAACACCGATTTTAGCCAACATCGAAAATTTTTGATATTCTTTAAATAACAAACAATGATGTATCGATACATCATTTCCCCAATTTCGATTTCGAGAAAAAGTGTTGGAATCGAAATGAAAGGTGCTCTAGATTTCGATTACGGCGTGTCGAATTGTTTTGAAAAGTTGTGCTTGCAGCTGTCGAAAAGAAAAGTAATTGGCTTAATTTACTTAAATAAATGCATTTAATATCACTGAAATTAATTATATATTGTGTGTTAATGGTTTAACAAAATTTACAACTGTTCAGTTGAAATGATTATTTAGCACGTACTAGGACTCGTTTTGAAAAGTCGTAACGAGTGCGTTCCGACAAATGATGTTCTAGATTTCTACTGAGTTCGAATCGTTTTCATTTCAAGTGCTATCGATAACCATTTGTATATTAAAAAACCGAGTGAAAAGTTTGTTTATCTTTTTAATTTTTTAAATTAAAGTTTTAATACACAAGAACAACTGAAAAATGCCAGTGGTCACAATTATTGGATGTGCGGAGGTAAAATGGCGTGCCGTTGCTGGAGCGAAGTGGCAAAATCTTGAATTGGGAGCAAAAGTAAATTTTTATAATAAAAATGGAATATAATTCATTTAATAAGGAAGTCTTTTTTTTTAAATATGTTTAACTATTAATATTTTTCAAGCAGCTTCATCGTTGTCTATAATTGCATTTGTGGAATTTCCTCCATTTCGCATAGTGTTTGGTTTCACCTTAAGCATTTCCAGCAAAAAAAGGAGGTATAGCAAAAAATTTGCTTTGTTTGCATCGCTGGACCGGCCACGCTTTCTTTTTTAACTTGAGGGACCTTTCTCAACATCACCTTCAGCTGTGCTGTGGTCTACTTCCTGAAAATCTATATCATCTTCAAAATGGCCAAAAGTTATGACGGTTTCAATGCCTTCGACGTCTTTGAAAAGGCCGCACAAAACTGCAATTTCCTCCTATCGTGAGAAGAGGCTACTGAAATTTTGGGCTTCACCGGCTGCAGCACATTCTTTGCGATTGTTCGAAAGTTTCTACCGGATGGAGGCCGTCCAATCAAATCGTGACTGCAATTAAGTTACATTTTAATTTAAAATTTATTAACATAATTGCAAACATACCTGTTTCCATTCCCTGGCATTTTTACATGGTGGACCCGCAGCATTGATGGACTGCGACAATGACGTCCGTTTCATATCCACCTCCACCCTATTACCTTTAGTAAAACCTACTGCAAAGCTTGGGTTGTTGTCAGTGTTTGCATTTACTACTCCATAGCAGAAAAAATGTTGAGTTTGTTGTGCTCTATGCTGTGCTTCTGTTCTAACAAAATAGAAGCAGAGCAAATTTTGGCTCTCATTTGCTGCTATGGAGTAGTTAATGCAAACGCTGGTTGTTGTGCATAAACGCGACCATTACGCTTTGCGTTGCGTTTTTTATCCCTGCAAAATAATAATATTTACTTTAAAATGCAAATAAACCATTTAATTATTTATTTATTTTATTTATATATTTATAAATTAGAATTTAATTCTAAAATATAAAGGATTTGAAGCCAGAGCAACGAAGGCTTTATTAAATATTGCAGTTTACTACAAATTTGCGCAAAAATTATATCTGCCCAAACAGCTGGCCAGCTATCGACAAGTTCACTTGTAGAGTTACCACAAGTTTTTGAACATCCACTTTATTATTAATTTATTTTTATACCCTGTACCGTATGGTCCAAGGGTATATTAAGTTTGTGCAAGCCGAAAATGTATGTAACATATAGAAGGAGACGTCGGAGACACCCCAAAGTTACCTAAAATATGATCAGGGTGAATAGAGAAGTCGATATACCCATGTCCGTCTGTCCGTCTGTCCGTCTGTCCGTCCGTCTGTCCGTCCGTCCGTCCGTGTGAACGCCTAGATCTCAGAGATGGTAAGAGCTAGAGTTACCAAACTTTCACATTAGATCCCATATTATTCCATAGGAGGCAAGTTTATTTTATTTTTTTGATATCGGGGATAAATTATATAGCTCCCATGGGGGTGTTTGAGACGACCTCGAAAAAAAAAAGCGTTTTAGATGAATAATTCGTTTGTTTATGAAGATATCGTAACGAAATTTGGCAATCGAAAGTTTTTTATAGTTCATAATCACTGTACCAAATTTGATCAAAATCGGTTGACTATATCATATAGCTCCCATAGGACCGATCGGCCAAAATAACTTTTTTAAAGAAAAATTGGCTATATTTCGTTTTTTAATAAAGATATCGTAACCAGATTTGGCGTTTGGAAATTTTTTAGACCACTTAAGCAATGTGCCAAATTTGAACAAAATCGGTGGACTATATCATATAGCTCCCATAGGTCCGATCTTCCAAAACATCGATTTTTTAACAAAATTTGTTGTGTTTCGTTTGTTTGTTAAGATATTGGGACCAAATTTGACATTCGTGAGTATTTCATAGTTCCTAAGCACTGTACCAAATTTAATCCAAATCGTTTGACTAGATCATATAGCTCCCATAGGACCAATCGGTCCAAAAACACGTTTTTTATACAAAATTCGATGTGTTTTGTTTGTTTGTAAAGATATTTGAAATAACTTTGGCGTTCATATCTTTTTTAAGGTATTTAAGCACCGTGTCAAATTTTATTGAAATCGGTTGACTATATCATATAGCTCCCATAGGAACGATCGGTCAAAAAAAAATTTTTGCTTAAAAATTCTTCTGTTTTTGGTTTTTTGTGAAGAAATCGGACTTTATTACAAGCTAGTGGTACAGGGTATCCTAAAGTCGTCCGCGCCCGACTTTACGTCCGCCATTTTTCTTTCTGCTAACATCTTTCTGAGAGACACATATTTTTAATTGATCAACAAATTTTGTGTAATTTATTTGATATACATATTTTAAGCCATCCATTAATAAAATGACTCAAATGCGGAACCAAACGGGCGTGTTTCACGAAGGTCCTAAAAATTTATGTGTATAACCAATATTAGTGCTTATCAATTTACCAGCAGTGTAATAATAACAAAGCGAAAAGCCGCTTATATATATATTTATATGTATTATTTTGTTCAAATATTGCACAGTGAATAAAAACAAACAAAAAACATCAACACAATAAGTTGTTAAATGAAATATTGTATTGCTGTATACTTGGACATTGCGAAAGTATTTGACAGAGTAAGGCAAAGGACTTCTACATAAGTTTAAAAATATCTTGGCACTTAACATATTTAATATCCTTAAAAGTTACATAACTGACAGATACTTTTTCAAAAAATACGACGATGAATGCTCTGAAATCATGAAGACGACAGCGGTAGTACCTCAAGGCAGCGTACTTGGCCCCCTATTATACCTGATATACACAGCTGACATACCAACGCCAACTACCCCAGTGTCCATGATAGCAACATTTGCAGACGACACTGTGTTATTATTAGCTAATAACAGCGAGAAAGTAGCAACAAAAACACTACAAAACACACTATCACTGACAAATCTTTGGTTCGAAAAATGGGGCATTGAGGTCAATAAAGACAAAACGCAACACGTTATATACACTAGGAGAAAATCTGCGAGACATCCAATAAAAATTAATGGAGAAGACATAATAATACGACCGAGTGCAAAATACCTAGGGATTAGAATTGAATCAAAACTCACATGGAAGCAACACATATTGAACAAAAAAAAAAAAATGAAAAACAAATGCCGACAACTCTACTGGCTACTAGGAAACCAGTCTAACCTAAGCTTACATAACAAACAGATAATATATAAATCAATAATAAGACCAATATGGACATATGGACTAAAAATATTGGGGACTACCAGTAAATCGAACCTACAAAGAAGTCAATCTAAGATGCTAAGGTCAATCACAAATGCAGACTGATACGTAAGTAATGAAGATATTCACCACGATCTTAACATAGAAACAGTTACGGAAACATTAATAAAAAACAGCTGTAAGCACACTTTGAGACTACTACAGCACGAAATTCTAAGAATGAGACAAATACCGGGAATGGAACTCCAACCAAGAAGACTAAAGCGCAAAAAACCAACAGAACTAGCTCGCATCTAAATATAATTACAATCATTCTCACAAACAACTATACCTTACCTTTTATAGTAATAAAAACTATTATTATTATTATTGGGTGTATAATAGCCCAGTCATATTAGGGGTTTCACCTCGGAATGAAAGATAATAAGCTGGAAATTGGTAAGAACCTTTGTTTTGTCGCCCTAAATATTGTCTCAAAAGTCACAAATGCTATTGTGTCCGCGTCTTAAGATATTGAAGGTCAAAGGTCACAAAAACGATTTTCGCGGATATCTCGGTTCCTATTGCTTAAATGATATTTTCTCTTATTATCAAAGTTGTAGAGTATAAAATTCTCTACAACTTTTGTCTAAACTTTTTTTATACGATCAACCGTTTTTGAGGTAGAGCGCGAAGAGTGCGCAGCGTACAGTCATATGAGCTAATGCAGGGTCAAGCGTGAGTTACGATTATCAGTACGTTGAATAAAGTCAATTATTGACAAAAAAAATATAATTATTAAGCAATGCCCATTATTTCTGTACTTATTATTAATTATTCAACTATAGTATATTATTAATTCTGGATTATCTATTTTAATTATATTTTAAAATAAAAAGACAGTAAGGAAATGTATTTTAGATATACCTTTATTTATCACTAAATATGGCATGTTAGACATTTATTAAAATGTGAGTTTAAATATTAAAATAATTTGTGAATCGAATTAAATTGCGAATGGAAGCTAGTTATCTTCTTCTTCGTCGTCTTCTTCTTGTTGTCGCTCTAAAATATTCAATTCATTGTCATCATCCTCATTATCGGTCATATTCATTTCCCAACCTTCTAGAATTTCAGGATCGTATGTGCTTTCTTCATCGGGATTACTTGGTTATAGTGGAGCGTTGAGGCAAGCTTGTCCATTGCACTGGCCACAAGCTAAAGAACATAGTAGCCCTGATTTTCTGCATCCACAGCGGGAACCACAACCATTTTTGCAATTGCAAAATATTGTGTTTAGTAGTTCGGCTGGTGCTGGAGGTAATAACGTTGTTATGGGCTCCAGGATTTCATTTTCAAGCTTCCAGCCCCATTCTTGAGGTTCTAAGTTCTTCCCTAGCCACGTTTGAATCTGGTAGTAGACACGATTGATATGTTGACGGACTGCTACACTTGTTGGTGGAAGTGTTGACAATTGTACAGGTTTATTTAGTTTTGTTAATTTGATGAATTGCGTGTAGCGGAAATAATCAAGGTTGTCCTCAGATTTTGGAGCATTATATAATGCCAAAAAGATGCGCACTCCATTTTCAAATAAAGTTTGTACGGGGCAGTTTTCTTGTTAAAATACTTCCAGCAGTTTATCCAAATTGGTAATTTTCTCCAAAGCTCTAGTAACAGTTTTTTTTCCTTTTTTAAATAGCGCAGAAATCGTGTCACAGCCACTAAATGCGTGTAAAAATAAAATGTGTTTTTTAATACGAGGATATTGGTCAAAACTTTTAGAAGAGTATATTTGTGTCTTAACATTGCCTTTGCCAACTTTTTTAAAATAAATTTCCTGTTGATGTGGTTGAGTACGTCCAATTAAAATAACGAGCAAATCAATATCTTCTCCTATGATGACGACAGTGTTTTGTTGTTCTGATAAGGCAATAGCTGTGTTGATGATGAGAACATCAGCATCATCTGTGGCTTGTTTTGATGTGATATTAACAGTTTTTAATTTTTCAGCAAGCATGTCGATAATTTTTTTTTAATTCGACTTCCCTTGAAAGAGAAAGTGACCTTGAATACAATAGAACATACGTCCCGGCTATAAATAGAAATGATCATAGGGTAGGGACAAGTATTTCCAGTTATATAAGTATTTAAAAATTTACACGTTTTAAAGGAAACATATATAATGTCGTTTTAACTTAAAATATAACTAAAATAGATAATCCAGAATTAATAATATACTATAGTTGAATAATTAATAATAAGTACAGAAATAATGGGCATTGCTTAATAATTATATTTTTTTGTCAATAATTGACTTTATACAACGTACTGATAACCGTAACTCACGCTTGACCCTGCATTAGCTCATATGACTGTACGCTGCGCACTCTTCGCGCTCTACCTCAAAAACGGTTGATCGTATAAAAAAAAAGTTTAGACAAAAGTTGTAGAGAATTTTATACTCTACAACTTTGATAATAAGAGAAAATATCATTTAAGCAATAGGAACCGAGATATTCGCGAAAAATCGTTTTTTGTGACCTTTGACCTTCAATATCTTAAGACGCGGACACAATAGCATTTGTGACTTTTGAGACAATATTTAGGGCGACAAAACAAAGGTTTTTACCAATTTCCAGCTTATTATCTTTCATTCCGAGGTTGACCCCTTTTTTTACCTAATTTCACTGGGCTATAAGTGTACTGCGACCCAGGTGGATCTATTGTGCTTCATGGCTTACAGATCGCCCAAAAGTCCTAAGGCCTGCATGTATTGCAGTATTTTATGCGGATTTATGCGGTACATTCACATAATATATGCGAAGAAGTTTCTTTCTCTATGCTACAGAAGCGGCATAGTCCACTATGCCAATTTTGTTGAGGTGGCTGCGGAGCCTACAATGTCCCGTCAGAAGGTCCGTCATGATTCTCACGGTGTTCTTCCTGTGCGTTATCATGACTTTGAACCTCTTACGGTTGTAGTTGGAGAGGAGGGTCTTTGGCTGCTTAAGCCCTGGTATCTGCGCCCAGTGAAGCAGCCGTGTTTTATTCTCCTCTATTCTTAGTTAGTCCCGTACCACGTGGCTACTAATCCCAAAGTGTGGTTCAGGACCGATTAGCGGTGTTGCTGCACCGGTTCTTGCGAGTTTGTCTGCTAATTCATTTCCAGGAATATTATTGTGCCCTGTTACCCATCTAATCGTGAGCTTATTGCTGGATCCCAAATTATCCAGTGATTTTCTCACTTCTTTAACCAGCCTTGATGTAATCTTGGCTTTACTTAATGCTTTTATTGCTGCTTGACTATCAGACAAGAGGAAATATCTTTTTCATGGTAGTTCTTTTGCAGATTAAATTCTGCACATCTTCCAATAGCACAAACATCAGCTTGGAAAATGCTGGTGTGTCTGCCTAGAGGTTCATAATATTTGGTTCTGGGTCCTACTACCCCCAGCCCACTTCCTTGATAAGCAAGTGATCCGTCTGTGTACCACTTTATTGTATGTGGTTTCATAGGGTGAACTGCCGCAAGAGAGATCCAAGCCTCTTTTGTACTGAGTTTGGTATCAAAATATTGATTGAGCCTGTACTCAGCAAGCATATCATCCCTTGGCTGCAGACGCATAGGCATATATTTTGCTAGATCTGCAGCATCTTTCTTGGTGCGGCTTAAGTCGTCCCCTACCCTACCAATTCTTATTAATGTGGCTTTCCGCCGCATCTCGACAACTATATGTAGCGGTGTGATCTCCATTAATATTTCTAAGGCAGCAGTAGGACAGATGTAGTTCTTTGCAGTTTCTGCATTTTTCGTGCTAAGGCACGCTCTACTTCCCCAGGCTATGGTCCCATACTTCCCGGCAATACTTCTACACGTAAAGAAAGCCTTTGAGCACTTATTTATCGTGTTTTCTACATGAGTTTTAAAGTTAAGCTTGGAGTCAAAGGTCACTCCAAGATACTTGACTTCTTTGCTCGTTTCTATACTGCATCCCGATAAGGTTATACATTTCATTCTACTAAGCTTATATCTCCTTGTGAAGGGTACTATGACAGTTTTGGCCGGGTTGAGACTTAGGCCTGCCTTTTTACACCAATCATTAGTTTTTTTGAGACCTAGCTGGACAATGTCGCAGAGTGTTTTTTCATACTTGCCTCTTGCTATGATAATGATGATAGTATGCCTCTGCTCGTTAGTCTCTCCAGCAGCTCATCTACTAATAGGCTCCATAAGAGGGGTGATAATACCCCGCCCTAAGGACAGCCTCTTGTTGTTATTACTGTGGTGGATTGTCCCCCAATAGTTGCTGTAGCCTGTCTGGATGATAGCAGTGACGCTATCCATCTGCTGGTGGTTGTGTCTAGGCCCCTTCTGGCCAGTGATGCGTTGACAGCCTCGTGGGAGGCATTGTCAAAAGCACCCTGTATATCCTTATGAGTTCGGGATTCCTCAATAAGGGTTTTCAGCTGATACAGTGCTGTATCCGTAGACCTTCCTGCTCTATAAGCATGCTCAGCAAAAACGAAGTTAAGCTGATAGATCTATACGACTGTGGATTTGTGACATCTTTCTTCCCAGCTTTCGGGATGAAGACCACTCTAGTCATATTCCATGCTCTAGGTACATGCCCTACCGCAAGGCTGCTAACCTGCACTTCTCTAATGGGAGTTAAGAGATTGTCCAGTCCTTTTTGTAAATGGACCAGGGAAGTGTGTAGCCAAGTGGATTTCTAGTTTCTTCTTATTGCTAATGATAAAGGAGTTATTAGATTTCTGGAGTGCCAGATCACGTCTGGCATTCCATTTGACATTGCTTAATTTAAACTAAATCATACCTAAATTAAAATAATAATGTACTCTTTCGAAGGAAAGGGACACTGCAATTAGGAGTCCTCTGTACCAATTACTTATTGTTAACTTAAACAGATTGTAATTTATAATGGAAATAATAAAAAAAATTAATAAAATGATCTTCGAATTTACTTGTACAACGCGACAACACATAACTTTTCTAAGTTCTGTTTTGTCTTAGCCTTACTTTCAATCCACCTGTTTTGGTTTTGCATATACACACAATTTAAATAGACTTTTTTTTGTAATAATATAATTAACCTTGATTCGATCAAGTAACCACATCTAAATTTTCTAAAAACATTGAAAAATAATACTTTTTTTTGTGGCATTAATGGGTTTATTTAAGTAAACAAAGCAAAATACTTTTCATTTCGATAGCTGCAAGCTAAACTTTTCAAAACGAGTCGACTCTTGTCGGAATCGTAATCTAGAACGCCTTTCATTTCGATTCGAGCTAGAAACATGAAGATGAAGTTTGTTGAATTATGTCAATATCTTTCCCCGATCCCCCACAGTAGATTTTCGCGGTTTTTGGCAACACCGTTTAATATTTTCATCTGAAATTTAAAAGAGTGATGCGTTACGGTTCCACGCATATGTTTGTCAAAAATGAACAAAATTGGACAAATACAGCAAAAGGTATAGTCAAAAATATGCAAACTGTGTCAATATCTGAGTCTACCTAACTATGGTTTCAAGTGAGCTCGAATCACAATTTTTGGTAACCTGATTCATGGGGACCCCCACCCCCCGCAATCGATTTACCGTGTTTTCTCCCTCACCACTCAACACAACAATTTGAACCTTACACCATATACTTTAAATAGCTTTTTTGACGTAACTTTCGATTTTCATCACAATCGGTAAATTTTCGAAACTTATAGGTATAAATATCGAATATTAACAAAATTTATTAAAAAAATGGCGGACGTAAAGTCGGGCGCGGACGACTTTAGGATACCCTGTACCACTAGCTTGTAATAAAGTCCGATTTCTTCACAAAAAACCAAAAACAGAAGAATTTTTAAGCAAACCTTTTTTTTGACCGATCGTTCCTATGGGAGCTATATGATATAGTCAACCGATTTCAATAAAATTTGACACGGTGCTTAAATACCTTAAAAAAGATATGAACGCCAAAGTTATTTCAAATATCTTTACAAACAAACAAAACACATCGAATTTTGTATAAAAAACGTGTTTTTGGACCGATTGGTCCTATGGGAGCTATATGATCTAGTCAAACGATTTGGATTAAATTTGGTACAGTGCTTAGGAACTATAAAATACTCACGAATGTCAAATTTGGTCCCAATATCTTAACAAACAAACGAAACACAACAAATTTTGTTAAAAAATCGATGTTTTGGAAGATCGGACCTATGGGAGCTATATGATATAGTCCACCGATTTTGTTCAAATTTGGCACATTGCTTAAGTGGTCTAAAAAATTTCCAAATGCCAAATCTGGTTAGGATATCTTTATTAAAAAACGAAATATAGCCAATTTTTCTTTAAAAAAGTTATTTTGGCCGATCGGTCCTATGGGAGCTATATGATATAGTCAACCGATTTTGATCAAATTTGGTACAGTGATTGGGAACTATAAAAAACTTTCGATTGCCAAATTTCGTTACGATATCTTCATAAACAAACGAATTATTCATCTAAAACGCTTTTTTTTTTCGAGGTCGTCTCAAACACCCCCATGGGAGCTATATAATTTATCCCCGATATCAAAAAAATAAAATAAACTTGCCTCCTATGGAATAATATGGGATCTAATGTGAAAGTTTGGTAACTCTAGCTCTTACCATCTCTGAGATCTAGGCGTTCACACGGACGGACGGACGGACAGACGGACGGACAGACGGACAGACGGACATGGGTATATCGACTTCTCTATTCACCCTGATCATATTTTAGGTAACTTTGGGGTGTCTCCGACGTCTCCTTCTATATGTTACATACATTTTCGGCTTGCACAAACTTAATATACCCTTGGACCATACGGTACAGGGTATAAAAAAAGGTATCTATTAAAACTGTGTGTACATACAAAGGCAAGGGGTATAAAAACTATAACAAGAGGAAGACTTGATACTTCCGAAAATTACTCAGTGGGTACTTTGCACGCTCTTTCCTGTCTATGAGAGAAAATATGTATCTTCACCTATGACTGTCGTTTTTGTTTTGATCTTGTCTGTTGTAACACTCGATTCTTCTGAAAAGGACTTGCTTGTCAATTTGGAGATGTTTTTGGTCCCTGCTTTAGAGTTGTGGTTCTTTGCGTGTGCAAAATGAAAATAATGGAAGAAAATGTATCCAGTCGGCTGTTAGTTGCCGTTTTTGTATTGATCTTGTCTGCTTGTTCATATTTTGTATGATTTTGCGTATGCTACATATATGTGTATGAAGCAGTTGTTGAAATGAGAGGGGCTTGGAGGAGTGTCAACGGTTATGTTTGACCTTTATTTGGTCTACCTGCTTTTTTATAAAAAAAACACATCACAAACGTTTAGTCCCAAAACGTTCTTCGAGGTGGTATGCTGACCAGTGTTGGTTGATTTTTTTTTGACGACAAAACCTCGCCATAGATTGCGTTATTAGAAAAAATCAGCTGTTCGGATTTGGCGCCATAAACACAACTTATATGCAAGTAGTTATATTGAACGTGAAAAATAATGGCTGGTCGACAAAATTGTTGCGGATTATTGGCAAATTATAAGAAAATATATATAATACTAGACGGCCTCCGCTGCGCTCCGGCACGCTCGCTTCGCTCGCTCGTCTAGATCTGGAATCTTTCCGATTGAAAAACATCGTCCGATTGATCGATGAGTGGATTAATTTCATCATCAAATTTTCAACCACTCGCCATCTTTACATTTTAACCATGTTTGATGGAGATTTGGTAGTTTTCTTCTCGGCATTGTAAGCAGTACTGATATTAATGTTTTCGTGCACTAATAATGTTAACCTATAATGGCGACAGGATGTCTTTTTTTTATTTTTTCACGTTCAGTCAAGACAAACCACAGATTGAAAAATATTGCGTAACGCGCCGTCCGCGAAAGCCGCGAAACAGGAGTGTGGAAGGCTTCGCGGCTAACTTCGCGCCCTTGAACATACCATGAAGGTATAGTCGATAAATGAAAAAAAAATGTTAGAAGTGGCAACCCTTATCTCTTAGGGGTATGAAAAATAGATGTTGGCCGATTCTCAGACCTGCCCAATAAGCACACAAAATTTCATGAGAATCGGTCTAGCCGTTTCGGAGGAGTATGTTCACACAAAAACCAATATTCACAATCCCACGAACCAATTCACACAAACTCATCGCAATAGGCTTAAAACTTCCGCATTGACCTTTAACACACTTAAAAATCAGATTCATCGACTCGTTCATGAGAACACCCATAATACGTAAAACATAAGTTTCTTCTTATATATAAAATTCTAGTTTCACAATGTTAGTTACCATACTCCTCCGAAACGGCTGTACCGATTCACATGAAATTTGGTGTGCCTCAATAAAATAAAATTTATAACGTTTATAATTTTTGTGTTTCCTTTCGACAAAAACAATTTACTAAAAAATATTAGTTAATCTGACAATGTACACAATGCCAACCTAAATTAACAAAAAAAATGTTGTAATGGAAAATCAAATTGTCCTTTTTAGCAGTTTCGTCGCATTTAGCGGACAAAATTGTGAATCTAAACCATTCTCAGATCCCCTTGAACACAGACAAAAAATTTCATCAAAATCGGTCCAGTCGTTTAAGAGAAGTTCAGTGACATACACACTCACAGAAGAATTATATATATAAAGATTTAATAATAATTAAATTTTTACATTAATTGGCTTTAAAACACGTCTTTGCTAAATTATCAACACTCAGCTCAGCACATTAACTATGGGTTCACCGAAACACTCCGCTTTTTACTGAGTTTTGCCTCCTATTCACTAACTAATAGATAGATGTAGATATTTATTGTTCAACAGAATAATAGTCGATAGCTAAATACTTTTTTTTTCGCAATTATACATGAATTCCTCAATATAAAAACCAACTTGGTTTACATGTGTTAAAACAGGTATAGAACTAAACCAAAGAAGCTTAAAGACGATTTTTACGTTAATTTTCATTTTATAACGCCGAGACTAAACATAAAGTATATTTGGGATAAAGCTGTTGCTAAAGTGACTTTATATGAAATTTATTTTATTGAAGGTTGGTCTGCTTAAACAAATTCATCGTGTAAAAACAAATTTTTTTTAATATAAAGACTATTGCGTTGTTTGGCGACGCACAAGTTGATGAAGTTTATTTATTTATCTTATATATAAAAAAAAGTGTATGTCTGTTTGTCCGGGGTTGGACGCGAAACCCTTTGTCCGATTTTAATGGGACTTTTTTTAAAATGTTCAGAAGCTTTTTGGGCCGCGAATAGGCTATGTAATATCATTGGAAAATTTGCAGAAAAATTAGGAAAATTGAAAATACTAAAAGCGACAATTTCATCCTCCAATAAATTTTTTTTTTAATTTAGGTTGGCATTGTGTACATTGTCAGATTAACTAATATTTTTTAACTACCCTCCTAAAATTTTTCATTGTCAAGTCAACCTTCTTTCAGTGAGCATCAAACGTTTTCAACAAAAAACAAGTGAAATCAGAAAAAAAAAAATAAAAGTTAAACAATTTAAAGTGAATCCGTGCAAAAGAGTCGTAGCAGACCACGTCGCTTCCTCTTAACTAACTTTCGTATAATATTTCATTATCAAGTCAACCTCAAATAAGTGAGCATCAACAATTTTTCAGCAAATAAAATTTATTTTATTGGTTGGACGCCAATCCCTTTGTCCGATTTTAATGGGACTTTTTTTAAAATGTTCAGAAGCTTCCTTATAAACCTTTTTTTTCGATTTCATAGAGCGAAATGCCTCTTAGGCGAAGATCGTCCCTTAGTCGGTCAACAAGTGCAGCCCAAAGGAATAAGCGTCTTCGAGCGTCAGAGACTGAAGAACATAGTTCAGTGCGATTAGAAACTGAACGCTCTAGAATAACCCAGTCTCGAGCTTCTGAATCAGAAGAACAACGTGCAGACAGAATTTAAATAGATCGTTCTCGAGTTGCCGTACAAATTCAACTCGACGTTCAGGAAATATTGAGTTAAATCTGGGTGCATTTCATTATAATGCGAACTTCGATTACAGTTTGCATCCAGCTGTCAGTATGTCGTAGATATGTATGCAAAAATTGAATCTGAACGTTTGCTATTCGTTCGTTTAAATCAAAAATCGTTGCGTTCAGATCAGTACATACATTTACGTGACGCGGTTGCAAACGATGGAAATGTTTCTGACATTGGCGAAATGGTCATATTACCATCAGCATTTACTGGCAGCCCTAGACATACGCATGAATATGCACAAGATGCCATGGTGTATGTCCGTTCATTTGGCCGACGAATACGGATTGGGAAGAAATAAAAGAATACTTATTGCCCGGCCAGGTCCCCTCCGATCGTCATGATTTAACGGCAAGGATATTCAAACAAAAAGTGAACAAATTTGTGGACTTGATCGTAAAACATTGTATTTTTGGGGAAACACGAGCGTGGATATATTCCATCGAATGGCAAAAGAGGGGTTTGCCTCATGCGCTTATTCTTATTTGGCTCCAAACCAAAATACACACAGCCCAAATAGAGATGTGGACCAATCAATCCGCAATCTCCTTGCATGAAAGAAAACAAATGCACGAAAAAATACCCAAGGGAACTTCTGTATGAAACACGCACTGGAGATGACGGATATCCAAAGTACAGGCGGCGTAAACCAGAGCATGGAGGTTTTACAACAATAATAAGAAAAAGAGAAGTTGACTTGGTAATCGACAACAGATGGGTTGTCCCATACTCGCCTTTGCTATCAAAAACCTTCAAAGCCCATATCAACGTTGAGTATTGCAATTCCATCAAATCTATAAAATATATATGCAAGTACGTGAATAAAGGAAGTGATATGGCCGTAGTTATCATTGGCAGACCTGGAGCACCCATTGATGAAGTGAGTCAATTTCAAACTGGTCGTTACATCAGTAGTAACGAGGCTGTTTGGAGAATTTTGGGTTTCCCCATTCATAATCGACATCCCAATGTTGTTCATCTCAGCGTTCATCTTGAGAATGGACAAAGAGTGTACTTCACACCAGATAATGCAAGAAGTGTTGCAAATGCACCACCGCACACAACACTGACGGCATTTTTTGAGTTGTGCGTGGAGGATGACTTTGCGCGAACTCTATTATACTCAGAAGTACCAAAGTATTATACATGAGAATCGGTCCAGCCGTTATGGAGGAGTATGGTAACATTGTGAAACTAGAATTTTATATATAAGAAGAAATTTATGTTTTACGTATTATGGGTGTTCTCATGAACGAGTCGGTGAATCTGATTTTTACGTGTGTTAGAGGTCAATGCGGAAGTTTTAAGCCTATTGCGATGAGTTTATATGAATTGGTTCGTGGGATTATGAATATTGGTTTTTGTGTGAACATACTCCTCCGAAACGGCTAGACCGATTCTCATGAAATTTTGTGTGCTTATTGGGCAGGTCTGAGAATCGGCCAACATCTATTTTTCATACCCCTAAGAGATAAGGGTTGCCACTTCTAACATTTTTTTTTCATTTATCGACTATACCTTCATGGTATGTTCAAGGGCGCGAAGTTAGCCGCGAAGCCTTCCACACTCCTGTTTCGCGGCTTTCGCGGACGGCGCGTTACGCAATATTTTTCATTCTGTGGTTTGTCTTGAGTGAACGTGAAAAAATAAAAAAAAAGACATCCTGTCGCCATTATAGGTTAACATTATTATTATCTCCATCAAACATGGTTAAAATGTAAAGATGGCGAGTGGTTGAAAATTTTATGATGAAGTTAATCCACTCATCGATCAATCGTACGATGTTTTCCAATCGGAAAGATCCCAGATCTAGACGAGCAAGCGAAGCGAGCGTGCCGGAGCGCAGCGGAGGCCGGCTAGTATAACATGAATGCTATAATACTCTCGCGTCTGGGGCCAGAACGTGCTCAGTTCCTTCCACGAAAGCCGATTTGTTCAAATACTAAGGGTAACACCACAATAGTTCCAGCATATAACAAGCAGGGGCGGTACAGCATTTTCCAATTCTCCTATATTTTTACTCTTTTATTTGCGTAAATTTCTACAACAAGTAATAATGTTTAATTCACTAAATTTCGTACAAAAAAGGCACAACATTTTTTTACGTGTCTTAATACAATTTGAATATTTTAAATTCGGAGCTCTTATTCGTTGCTTTTCATAATAAAAAATTACAAATTTTCCAGTGTTGAAAATGCAGCGAATTGCCATATTGTACAACACTTTCTGAACAACTCAACAACGAAAAAGTAGACTTGGGTTGGGGTTGAGGGAAAGTTAAGTTGAAAAGCAGGGTTGATTTACAGCGTGTATTTGATTTGTAAAAGTCCTCAACTCAACACAAAGCGTGAATGCCCTAAGTTTAATTTTATTTTGTTACGTTTTATTCGAGCTTACAAACAACAATGCGATTCTTTGTTTGTAATTGGAAACTAAATTTGATCTTATTTCATGCACTTTAGAATATATGTTTGGAGTTAAATGATTCAACTGCACATTTGGATCTTTTTGGATAAGAAACCAAATAGGCAAAAATTGGAGGCAGAAATTTACCGAAGCATGGAGTGGGGTCTTAAATATCCGGATCGAAGGACGAAACGTTAAGATCGATGGGTTCCTCTATGTGGTTAGGATGTACATAGATACTTTCTTCCTGACTTTGGTGTGACCTTTGGCCAATAATAAGTGTTGTTGTTGTAGTGGTTGAAATTGTATAGTAGGTAATCGTCTTTATTAGTATAATGTATATTTATATGTCTGTATGTTAAAAGTAAAGAATGGGCAATTCGGAGATTGCGCATGCACGGGTGTGCTTACATTAATTGATTATTAGGAACTAATTCTATTGCGCTCAAAACAGCATAAGCGCAGCTCTGCTCTTTTTTACGTTCTTTGAGCGAAGCTAAACACGAAGCTGATTCATGAAATTTGTTAAAAATGAACAATACTTATAAAATTAAAATGGCACATACAAGGAAGCTCTTTTTTTATTACGTTTCCATTTTAAAAAGACGGCTGTTATTTCAATTTTGTGCAACGTAAACATAAAAAGCACAGCTGTTTCTGGTCTTAATGAAAACGATTCGAAAATCACTTGCAATCGATTAGAATTCAGTGTAAATGTAGAACACCAATTGTCGGGAAGCACTCGTTGTTACGTTTCAAAATGAGTGGAGATCTGTAACAAGCCTTTACATATATTAATGTGCGTATGTTCCATGCCTTTTTTCTTTTGGCAACACTTACACTTTCCAAGGACAATATGTTTCTGTGCGTAATGACAAGTGCGCATGCTTAGTTTTGTCTGGAAAATGACAGCTGTCAGCTGCCTTGTTACTGTTGGTAACTGTCTTGCTTTCATGTATAGGCTTATTCCTTTAGAGGCTTGCCACTATAGAGCTTTATTCGAAAAAAGCTTGCTAATCGATACAGGTTTTCAAATGAAAAAAAGTATTACCTTGTGAAAATATAGTTAATTATTTACATTTAACAATAAAAAAAAATAACTAGGTAAAAACGCTGTTTGTTTCGCACGGTTTACATCTAAATGCACCGTCGAATAAAAACGAGCCTGAAAATTTTATACTGTTCGGAAGTTTACTAGTGCTATAGGTTTGGACTTCAATAAATGATGTAAAAAAGATAACGAGTACTTCAAACAGGAGTCCTCTCATTTAATAAGGTAAAGGTTTTATAAATAGTTTTTTTTATAGATATTTGCTAGTTAATTGAAAGTGAATGAAATGCCTATCTGATGGATTATTTATTCAAATGTTCACTTTTTTTTGTTCAAATTAAATAATTTTTTTTTTTGTTTCTAATTGTAGTTCATTAAAAAAATGCATTCACTTACATGGGTGTCTACAAATTCGCGAATACATGCATATGTATGTATGTACATAAATTTGTACGCTTTGTTAAATGACATCATCATGACCTGCTAGTTTATAATACAAGTACTTTATTTTATTTCTTTATATTGTCCTTTAACTGGGACTAATAGTATATGATTATGTAAAAACATGTGCGTTATAGATTTGTGCACATCTTGCTCTTTTTTGCTTTTAAAGGGTGGTTTTTACTAGCTTGTCCGATTTTACAGCACGGATAACTAATATACAAACTGCAAGCTGCCACTTGTTTTGACGTTTTTATTGAGTAAGGTTTGGCAAACCACTATGGACAGTATTACACTTTGGTAACGGTGTCAAATTTTGAAATTTGATTTAATAAATCAGTGCTCTGTGGAGTAAAATTAGTCGAAACTCCAAAGTCTTTTATGACACCATCCAGTAAAATTTTGATTCTTTCAAAATGAGAAATGAGCCTTCCTGTTGTTCGCTATCAAATGCATTGATTTTCACGAAATCATTAAACCATTGAATCTTCATTTAAGTAATATCATTCCGCAAAATGGACATATTTTCTGCTCTCCAAGATTTTACGAATTGTCGCGTTTTTGTTTGGAGTACGATGAGCCCATTTGTTATGCCGGACAAACCAAATGTTTTAATCAAGTTGAGGTCAACCGTGAACCGTAATGAAATAACGGAAAAAGTGATGCATGTAACATTGAAGTCATTTATCACACTATCAGGGGTACCACAGACAACCAATTCGATTTCAATTCCAATTCTTGGTGCCACAGACATGGCTAACAAGGATTTTAAAAAACCAATTCGATTCAATTTCGATACAATTCCAATTCTTGGTGCCACATACATGACTATGAGCGGTTTTAAAACCGTTGTTAGCCGTGTCTGTGGCACCAAGAATTGCGATTGCATCGAAATTGAATCGAATTGGTTTTCTGTGGCACCCCTGTATATATTATTTTTAAAAACATAACGAACTTAATCAAAACAGAATAAAAATATCATTAAATTCATTAGCTTCTCGCAGCACCTCCTACAAACATGTTTTCATCATAATTAAGATTTTTTTCTTGCTATTGTTTTCCTTAGCTTTTAATATTTGAGTCAAACGTCTGTATATTTATTCTATTAATTTCACACTTGTAACATAAAGATAGAATATCTTAACTTTGATTTAAAAGATAGCTTTGGGCAATGTTCTTATTTTATTAGCAAGAAAATAAATTTGTAAACGGTAAACTGTAAAAAACACCCCTATATTTTAAGTTTTTGATTATTTGTTGGTCCCTGAAGTATATTTGTAAGACCATAAGGCATTGATCATATAACATTCTTGGCATTCTTGTTCCTGATAGATTGATTTTGCTCCAAAAGATTGCAATTCATTTAAAAGCATGAATAAAATTGATAAATTTTTCGAAAAATAATTTAGGTTGTGATGTATGCAACTTTTCCTTGGTATATCCTATAAAGTATATATACAGTAGCAGACAAAAATTTTCGGACACCTAAATTATGCTTGTAAAAGCGAACTTTGAAGCGTCGTGGGCGCCGCATAAAAGTTTCGATCGACTTGAAATTTTTTAGTCGTAATAAGACGACTGTTATCCAGTTTTACCCTAAAATATCATTTTTGACTCAGTTCACTATTTAGTTTATCTTTTTATACCCTGTACCGTATGGTACAAAGGGTATATTAAGTTTGTGCAAGCCGAAAATGTATGTAACATATAGAAGAAGACGTCGGAGACCCCCCAAAGTTACCTAAATTATGATCAGGGTGAATAGAGAATAGTCCGTTTGAACGCCTAGATCTCAGAGATGGTAAGAGCTTAAGTAACCAAACTTTCACATTAGATCCCATATTATTCCATAGGAGACAAGTTTATTTTATTTTTTTGATATAGGGGTAAATTATATAGCTCTCATGTGGTTGTTTGAGACGACCTCGACAAAAAAAAAGTTTTAGATGAATAATTCGTTTGTTTATGAAGATATCGTAACCAAATTTGGTATTCGAAAGTTTTTTATAGTTCCCAATCACTGTACTGTATTTGATTAAAATCGGTTGACTATATCATATAGCTCCCATAGGACCGATCGGCCAAAATAACTTTTTTAAAGAAAAATTCGCTATATTTCGTTTTTTAATAAACATATCGTAACCAGATTTGGCGTTTGGAAATTTTTTAGAGCACTTAAGCAATATGCCAAATTTGAACAAAATCGGTTGACTATATCATATAGCTCCCATAGGTCCGATCTTCCAAAAAATCGATTTTTTAACAAAATTTGTTGTGTTTCGTTTGTTTGTGTAGATATTGGGGCCAAATTTGATATTCGTGAGTATTTTTCCTAAGCACTGTACTAAATTTAATCCAAATCGGTTGACTAGATCATATAGCTCCCATAGGACCAATCGGTTCAAAAAAAAAACGTTTTTTATACAAAATTCTATGTGTTTTGTTTGTTTGTATTTTTTTTTACGAAAGCTTTTAGAGGAAAATCCTCTTGGCCTATAAAAATAAAGTAAATAATATATACAATTAAAAAATTTCAAATCAATATAAGCTAATTTACAACGCTAACGCCGTTTTAAAGTTCACGCATGCAGCCAAAACTAAGTGTTCGGATATTTTGTGCGCTACAGTATACTTGATCAGCATTCAGAGTCGATATAGTTTACATTTTAACGTAAGGCATATGAAGGTTGTCGATACACCACCCCTCATTGCAATTAAATTCATCCTGTTGGGTAAGAACTCCAAAAGATATTTAATTGCTTTTGGTAACATTATTATAAAAAAAAATGGCGGACGTAAAGTCGGGCGCGGACGACTTTAGGATACCCTGTACCACTAGCTTGTAATAAAGTCCGATTTCTTCACAAAAAACCAAAAACAGAAGAATTTTTAAGCAACAAATTTTTTTTGACCGATCGTTCCTATGGGAGCTATATGATATAATCCACCGATTTCAATAAAATTTGACACAGTTCTTAAATACCTTAAAAAAGATCTGAATGCCGAATTTAGTTCAAATATCTTTACAAACAAACGAAACACATCGAATTTTGTATAAAAAACGTGTTTTTGGACCGATTGGTCCTATGGGAGCTATATGAACTAGTCAACCGATTTGAATTAAATTTAGTATAGTGCTTAGGAACTTTAAAAAACTTAGAATGTTAAATTTGATCTCAATATCTTAACAAACAAACGAAACACAACAAATTTTGTTCAAAAATCGATGTTTTGGAAGATCGGACATATGGGAGCTATATGATATAGTCAACCGATATTGTTAAAATTTGGCACATTGCTTAAGTGGTCTACAAAATTTCCAAACGCCAAATCTGGTTACGATATCTTTATTAAAAAACGAAATACAGCGAACTTTTCTTTAAAAAAGTTATTTTGGCCGATCGGTCCTATGGGAGCTATTGATATAGTCTACCGATTTTGATCAAATTTGGTACAGTGATTGGGAACTATAAAAAACTTATTATTTTGGCCGAGCTATATGATATAGTCTACCGATTTTGATCAAATTTGGTACAGTGATTGGGAACTATAAAAAACTTTCGAATATTAAATTTGGTTACGATATCTTCATAAACAAACGAATTATTCATCGAAAACTTATTTTTTTTGTCGAGGTCGTCTCAAACACCCCTATGGGAGCTATATAATTTAACCCCGATATCAAAAAAATAAAATAAACTTGCCTCCTATGGAATAATATGGGATCTAATGTGAAAGTTTGGTAGCTCTAGCTCTTACCATCTCTGAGATCTAGGCGTTCACACAGACAGACGGACAGACGGACATGGGTATATCGACTTCTCTATTCATCCTGATCATATTTAGGTAACTTTGGGGTGTCTCCGACGTCTCCTTCTATATGTTACATACATTTTCGGCTTGCACAAACTTAATATACCCTTGGTACCATACGGTACAGGGTATAACAAGATATTGACGAATTTTGCAAAGAAGGCTAAAGTATGATAAATTTAACTGAGCAAAAAATTTCGCCTATTTTTAGTTTGTACCTGAAAATGTTGTAACCATATTTTTCGGCGTTCTTAAGCAATATAATTGCAATGTGGTGATACAGGGTATCCCAAAATCCCATACAGCCAACTTTGCGATAGCAACCTAAAATAAAATGTGTCAAAAGCATGTTAGCCAATTATTAGGTGTTTAGTGACATACACACATAGCTTAGAACCTTATATATATTGTATTATTCTGTTCTAATTTTCAGGAACTTCGAAAATGGTCTCTTCAAACAGACAAATAAAACACATAACGTACAATCAAAAATCGCACTTTCCAAAACTCAACATCATCAAAAATCAAACCAATTTAATATTATAGAAATATCTAACGATCGGGACATAGGCACCTCCGACAACAACAAGTTACTACACTTAAGGCCGCCGACGAAACCTCCACCTTCCCTTAAGACAAACTTTCATGCGCACATTCTACAAAATATTAAGTCGGGCCTCCAAGATGAAGTAAATTCAAAGGAACACCGATATCCAAATGTCCTACAGCGTTCGGCAACTTTGCCTGCCAAGCAGAACAGATTAGGCGTACGCAGTCGTGTTACTTTTAAGGAGCCATCAGCGACTCCAATTCTCGTTGCAGAAAAAAACAGTATCACAATTAGCGGTCACCACAATCAAGCAGCAGAAAAAGAAAAAAAAAAAATGACGTCAGAAGATCTTTTGCAGCCGGGCCATGTAGTAAAGGAGCGCTGGAAGGTTTGTTGCTGGTTTTTAATTTGTAACCTTTTTAACGGTACGTAAGGTTAAGAACAACTTTAAAATAACCGAGTTAGCCATTCAATAAAGTTAGGATATTTATTATATATACTGTACCTATAGATATATGCTAGATTTGTGTCATGTGTATAACGGACAAAAGGAGGCGTGGCAGATTTCAAGGTTTTATTTTTGTACCAAAATGCTTATCATTACCTCGTGAAGCGAGGTCTCCTCCTCCTTCCATTCGGAGGCTATAAAATCGAGAGACACGAAACTGTACCAGCTGGAGCGCATAGTTTCTGAGGAGATAAAGTTTTTAAATTATATCAATACCACCTATTCCTTCATTAAATTTTAGCTACACCGTTTAATATATTCATCTCAATCTTAACAAAATTATTAATTAATATACGCAGGCACCAAGAAAAATGTAGTTTCCAATTAGAATGTTAGAAGGAATATGTAAAAATACAGTTTTTTTTTAAAACGGTATAGCGCATCAGTCTGTCGAGCACCGCCTCGACTGTATCATTTTTCTAGAATTTTGTTTTATATTGTTTTATATTTATTTTAGGTTGTACGTAAAATAGGTGGTGGAGGTTTTGGAGAAATTTACGAAGGGCAGGACTTAATTACACGCGAGCAAGTTGCACTTAAAGTTGAGTCAGCTCGCCAACCAAAACAGGTACTCAAAATGGAGGTTGCCGTTCTAAAAAAACTACAAGGGAAAGAGCACGTGTGTCGATTTATTGGTTGCGGACGTAACGATCGATTTAACTACGTGGTTATGCAGCTACAAGGGAAAAATTTGGCTGAGCTCAGGCGAGCACAACCAAGAGGAGCGTTTTCCTTAAGTACTACACTGAGGCTTGGTCTGCAAATTCTAAAAGCTATAGAGTCAATACATTCTGTTGGATTTCTGCATAGAGATATAAAACCTGTAAGAACACTGAAACAGTAGTTACGTAATTTTTTTACAATCTATGCATTTCAGAGTAATTTTTCTATTGGCCGTCTACCTTATAATTGCCGTCGGGTGTACATGCTTGACTTTGGCTTAGCGCGCCAATATACAACAGGTACTGGTGAGGTTCGTTGCCCTCGAGCAGCGGCTGGATTTCGCGGAACAGTCCGTTACGCATCAATTAATGCACACCGAAACAGAGAAATGGGTCGTCATGATGATCTATGGTCCCTTTTTTATATGCTTGTTGAATTTGTAAATGGCCAGCTTCCTTGGCGAAAAATTAAAGATAAAGAACAAGTTGGGCTGACAAAAGAAAAGTACGATCACAGAATATTATTAAAACATCTTCCCTCTGACTTAAAACAGTTTTTGGAACACATACAATCCCTATCGTATGCCGATCGGCCCGATTATACGGTATATTTTTATAAAAAAAATCCTTACTTTTCATGGTATGCACTTAAAAGTTTTTTTCACACTGACTGTAGATGCTGATAGGTCTTTTTGAGCGCTGCATGAAACGTCGTGGTGTCAAGGAGTCAGACCCATATGACTGGGAGAAAATAGACACTGCTGTCGGAAATATGAATGCTACTCTAAATGCCCCAGCTTCCGTTAAAAATGATTTTGGGCATGGCAATGTTACGCAAATGACGGTTGCAGCTTCCAACGCTAGTGGACCAGAATTCGTAAGTTTAATACCTTCGATTGCAAAAAAAAAGCTAACTTCCACAATATGTTTTCGCAGGTGCGCAAACGAAATGACATGGATATTGTTCACATGGCCTCAACAGAACCACTAAATGCTAAGAATAAGGTAAAGGTGTTCTAACAAGTATGAACATATTCGGTCAGCTTTCTAAGCAAATCGAATCCAAGGTACAACTGTCCGTAAAGAAGGATAAAAGAGTCCTTTGCGTTTTATGGATAAAACAACACTTTAAACATGGTTAATTGGATACAATTCCATTTTAAGTATCCATGTTAATTTTATATTTCAATTATTTATATGCAAACATGCATATTCTAAATTTTTACTCGTTTTGAAACGTTTTAAGGAATGCAGTTCAGCAATTGGTGCCTTAAATTAAGACTGAGTCTGATTTGATTTGGAATTGTTTTCGTTCCGATCAATAACAATTGTGTTTTCCCTATGTACCGTACTGTATAAAGTATATTAAGTTTGAACAAGTAAAAAATTTATGAAACATACAGTAGGGCATGTCACAGACGCCCAAAAATTACCTTAACCCTAGTGACCACAAGCTTTTTTGTATACGTTTGTAAACATATTAGTCGAATCGATGCATACGATTTAAATTGCTTATAACTCTAGGCCCGAATCAATTAATTTTGTGCAGTTAATAGAATATGAAATATCATGCTTTAAAAAAATGTATTAAGATATACTTTTAGACCAATTTTTGCAAAATCACAAAAATCTAAAACTATGTTAGTCGATTTGACTATTCGCTCCTCTGTAAAATGCTTATTTTTATATAATTCAAATGATGTGCTTATTGTTTATTATAGCCCTTTCTTTTCTCTTTCAAAAGTACATTTACATCGATGCGTCTGTATGAACAGCCATATTTCGGAATATAACACTTTAAGAGCTATAGACAAGAAATTTAACTAACTGTTGAGCAAATTTCCTCCTCAGAAGATGAAGTTTGTTTAACTATGTCAATATATCAATAATTTTGATAAATACAACAAAAAGACCGACCGAAGGTCGGTGGTTCGCTTCTATGAATTAGTACTGGTGCATTCACCTAGCACTGGCATCGCTAGCTCAAAAACGCTTATTGCCCAAGAAAATCTGTATTAATTCAAGACACCACCGTTCGAATTCGAATTCCCTGTTCTCTTGGAACACTTATTAATAAAGACCCCCAAGCCTCTCGTAAGCAGTGACGACTGACCTTGACTCACCCATTATTGAAAGCTGATTCAAATGGCTTTAATAAACAAATTCAATTCCCAATTTTTCCAATGCGGACATCCAACCTCCCTAATGGATTATCCGTGTTTTCTTCCACACCCGTCAACATATCGAATTGACACTTGCCCGATATGCATATAATACTATAAATAAATTCTTCGACGTAATTTTTGATTATCATCATTTACCGAACTTATAGGCATAAATATGGTAAGTTCTTAGAACGAATAGCGGGAATACATTTTTTTTGTTGGACACCGCCTCTACTGTATTAACCTTTCATCTTCCACTTTTTTATTTTTTACTTGCCAACGATAAAGCAGTGGTCAACACAGCCCTATCCAACATTCACCCGATTTTGAATTTTTTAAATCGGTTTCAGTGCTGGGGATCTCTAAAAAAATCTCCGAATGCCAAATTTGGTTACTCTATCTTCATAAACAAAAATTATCCATCTGAAGGTTTTGGTTTTTTTGTTCGAGGTCCGCACCTATGGGAGCTGTATAATGCAACCCCGACGCGGACGACTTTGGGATACCCTGTACCACTAGCTTGCAATAAAATACGGTTCCATCATAAAAAACCAAAAACTGAAGAACTTTTAAGCAAACATTTTTTTTTACCGATCGTTCCTATGGGAGCTATATGATATAGTCAACAGATTTCGATCAAATGTGACAGTGCTTTAATACCTTGTAAAAGATCTGAATGCCGAATTTAGTTCAAATATCTTTACAAATAAACGAAACAACGAATTTTATATAAAAACGTTTTTTGGACCGATTTGTCCTATGGGAGCTATATGATATAGTCTACCGATTTTAAAATTTGGTACAGTGTTTGGGAACTATAAAAAACATCCGAATGCCAAAATTTTACGATATCTTCAAAAAAAAAAGGAGTTATTCATCTAAAACTTTTTTTTTGAGGTCGTCTGAAACACCCCTATGGGAGCATATAATTTAACCCCGATATCAAAAAAATAAAATAAACTTGTCTCCTATGGAATAATATGGGATCTAATGAGAAAGTTTAGTTGCATCATCTCTGAGATGTAGGCGTTCAAACGGACAGACGGACGGACATGGGTATATCGACTTCTCTATTCACTCTATTCATATTTTAGGTATTTTTGGGGTGTCTCCGACAACTCCTTTTATATGTTACATACATTTTCGGCTTACACAAACTTAATATACCCTTTGTACCATACGGTACAGGGTATAATAAAATAAACATGTCACCTGAAGAATAATAAGGAATCTAATTTGAAAGTTTGGTTGCTCCAGCTCTTACCTTCGCTGAGATCTAGGCGTTCATACGGACGGACATGGGTATATCGATTTCTTTAGTCACCATGATCATACTTTAGGTATCTTTGGGGGTCTCCGACGACACTTTCTATAAGGCATGTTCCCGATTTCGATTCGTTTTGAAAAGTCATAACGAGTGCATTCCACAATTGGTGTTCCAGATTTAGACCGGGTTTGAATGTTCGCCTACTTTATAAGTTGTTTATTTTATTTCAGTCAAAAAACTATTTTGAGCAGCAGTTTTAAAGTCGCCTTCAGGTATTTCTCAGCTATACATATATCCCTTTTATTCTTATAATGCTTTTTTCGGAAGCATCTAATAATTGATTAGGACACGCGGTTAGTTATATCATTCTGAAGAAGCCAGATGACTTTCAAGTCATCGATTGGAATCGAAATCCAGAGCCAGTGAATTTTATATTTACGGCTTGGCCAAACTTAACATACCCCCGTACTGTGTAGTACAGAAATGTGTTTTCAACTGTAAGTTTATAGGTACGGTGAACACAAAAGTTATACGAACACTAAAAACTTTCAACTTTAACTTTGCGCAAAGATATCATAACGAAACAAGTACATATACATACTTATATTTCACAAATAAAATCTTTAAAAATCTTAATTGTTATAGATAAAAACCAAACAAAACCGAAAAAAATTCACTTATTACGCCCAGACATTATTTCGACACTTGTTAATAATGATTTTTGTTACTAAAAAATGTTTTTCTCGACTATTTATGTTTAATAAAACTGCCTTTGGGTTTTATAATAGCTTTCTCCTGGGGGTCAATCTTCTCAAGCTTTATAGTGATAGAATAGAGTAGAGTTTTCAGTTGCTCGCAATTACTACTACTAAGGTATAAACACAGCTTGCACCAGATTTCGCTCATCTTGAGTAGTTAAAATCGTTGTCAATGCAGTTTGTTTAAGATTATTACGCAATTACTGCTCCAGGAATGATTATTATGTATTGCAAACAACTGACAACTCTACTCCAGTCAGCGAACTAACATCCACTCGACATTTGATTCAATAAATTTAAATATAGCACCATGCAACACCCAAGGGATCGTCAAAAACATACATTACAATTTATTTTTTATCTACAACAATTAAGGTTTTTCAAGATTTTATTTTTGAAACATATACTTGGAATGTTATTCTTTAATATGCAAAAAAAAATTCTTCCGTTATGATACCTATGTGCAAAGTTAAAGCGAATTAAAGTTGAATGTTTTTAGTGTCCGAATAATTTATTTTTTTTAAATTTATATTTTAAAACAGAAGTCTTTACTGGTTTCTTATATTCATTAGCAGTATTTCTCTCAATTAAATTCAATAACAATTTCGATAACAATAGCAGTACGGGTAAGTAGTGCAGGAGTATCAAGTAATGACAAGTACTTTCCTTGATATTTAGTTCTTCATTTAAATCTTCCTAATAAACTTTTAAGCGGTAGGCAATCGCCACCTTACCTTTGCTGTCGTATACTAATAGACAATAAAATAATCTACAAAATAAATCTGAAATCGAGGTCGTATGTCAATTGGTTCAATAACAATGAACGCTCAAAGTCAAAAATTGAAAATAGTTTCTTGTGTTTAAGCTTGATTGAAAAAAAGATTGCATCACGCAAAACGTGTATCAATCTTTATTTTCAGGGATTGCAGTCAACGTTACTAAAGCTAAATATTGTTGATTTTGTTTTTAAAGTAGATTGATAAACACTCGAATGCCACATCTCCTCAAGTTGATTTAGTTATTCTTTAAACATTGCTACAGCAACGTATTATTGATTTTATTTTAAAATTAGGTTGATAAAAACTTTAATGCCACAACTCCACAAGCTGATAAGGAGACAGTTATAAATTTTAATGTTGGAAACCAAAATACTATCCAAGCACCGACAACTCAACAATTAACTGCAATTATGATTGCAACACCAGCTCTTTCAAGTGGAATAACCAAATCAACGCCAGTTGCAATGACAAACAAAGAAACTTCCACAACTGTAAAATTAAAATTGCCTCAAGCAGTTACCAATTTAACCCATTGTCAACAGAATGCGCCGAGTGGAGCTTATAGTGAATCATTAGGAGAAAATAAAACTAATTCAGCGCCCGTTTATGTAAGTTCTGTTTATCTTACTTTGGTACACTCTAGTATATTAATGTTTTTGATTCCCTCAGTATGCAAATTTGGAGGATAATAATTCGGCTCCTCTCCCGGCAAGACTACATAAGGATCGAGAATGTAATGACGACAAGGGCTGTGGATCGTTTAGAAATGTTTTGAAAAAGAATAATGGACTGAATGCAATTGACTCTGGTAATGTTAACTCATTTTGCAAAGAGCAGTTGTCGAAGATAAACCCCCTTCCAGCTCTTGAAAATGACATTATAAAAAATTCTGTGATGGACCCGTTTTCCAATTTGGAAACAGAAAAATGTAATGAAGACAAACAAACCAACTTGGATGAACTAAAGTCAACATATGGAAGGTTACGTGTGCTAACAGCACCACCTATGTGTGTACATGACCTTACTGCCGGTAGCCCTAATACGCAAACAGCTATTTCTAAGCGTAATCACGATGCTCTTGTGGGTGAAAGCTCTGGCCTTGCTTTTTGCAGCAATACTTCAACTCCTATTGCACTAGCGTCAAAGCCCAGCAGTCAGAAGGGTCAGATTTATAATATTTCAGGTGGGCCGCCACCCAATCGCCGTTCTGCAACGTCAACCAACTTGCGTCATTCTTCTGGCATCGGGTCTGGCGCTGGATCTACTCAACGGCTCAGCAGTGGTGGCACCACTAAGGCCAGCGTTGGCGGCGACCATTCCGTCACACAGTTTGCTCTTATCGATGATGAAAATGTGTCAGCACTGCAGCAGGTTACAAAAGGTGGAGGTGCTCTGACTTTAGCATCGCAGTGGAAAAGCCAGTTTGATGATTCGGAAGACACCACTGATAACGAGTGGAAGCAGGAACCACAGGTAACCATTTGCCAAACTTTCGCTTATATAAATGTTAAGAAGCTATTACAACTATTTTTTTTAGTCACAGCCTAACATAGAGATCTTAAATGGAGGAAATGTGACACTACAAAATGAAATTTTGGCACTTAGAGTGACAAAAAAAAGTGCACCTATTATGGAATTAAGACCTCGTCAAAGCGAAATGGAAAAAGCTAAAAGGTAAGTCTATTTAATAATTCATTCTGGAAATTGTATCGGCTTTTAAAAGCAATGTGGTGGATATTGTTATTCATGTTTTAATATAACATATAATGATATAATGATGATAGTGAACGGGGATATAAGCAATTGTTTTTTATACCTCCTTTGCTGGGCTTAAAATAGCGTTCCTTAAGGTATTTTTACATCATGTGTCAGGGAATTTTTATCATTATTATACCTTATGGAACAAAGAGTATATTAACTTTATGAAGTTCGTGCAAGTCGAAAATTTATACATACTCGTATATCATACTTAACAAAGTTACCTAAATTGTGAAAAAATAAAAACAAAAGTATTTAACGGACAATTCGGGTTTTCCCAGGTACTGTAAATTGTTTTATCATATATCCCACAAGACCGTTTGGTGCAAAATCCGTTGTCTCATTTGTTTAAGCAGATATCAATTCCAAATGTATTTGGAAGTTTTGACGAGTTCCATTAATACTATCAAAGAATATAGAACTACATGTAGTAGAAATACATTAGATTATTCGGCCGCATTAATGACATCTTACACATATGTATGTATATTTTTTTTGTACATAACAAACTTTTTGCATATCTTTTTTAAGGTGTACTCTTAATATAGCTGGCATAGAAAATTATGAAACTCTGCTAAACTCTATTCCACACTCTTGGTCGGAGCCTGCCTTGGGTAATGTGCTGAGGAAGGAGTTGGAGCCACCTGCTGTACAACAAGCAGCGTTTGATAATACTGTAAGAAAAACCATATCATAACATTTTTCTATAAGCACATAAAACTGTTTAAGTAGTCTGACCAATGTTGATCAGTAAGATCTAGTCAGCTTAACTTTTGAGCATATGGAGCACTAAGAAATAAATGGAGGTCAAAAATTCGCCACGACGGAAATTGTGGATTAAAGATTGTATGAGGAGAATCGACATAGAAATTGACAAAGTTTTTGTTTTTAGTATAATATATTTTATTTGTATGGGGCTATGCTAATTTTATATGCTATTAGCTCAAAGTTAGGGAAAAAGTGCGTTAAAGTTTGTATTTTTTTTTTGTCAAATCGACCAATCGAATGCGGCACTGCGGCGGTGAAAACTTCAATATATACACAAGAAAAAAGTGTAAGCTTTTTTTTTTGCCAAACAGTGATCTAGAGCAAATTTAGCTAAATATAAATAGCTATATACGAGGTGTGTTCAAAAAATAATGTGATTTTTCAAATTTCGCGGGCAACGTATTTTCGATTATCGATTTTTTTTTTGTTTTGTTATGTTGGTACACTCTTCCCGAACATATGTACCAAATTTCAAGTGAATGGCATTTTTTGTTTGGTTGTGAGAGGCGTAAAGGTTATAAGTGTTTTGCGTGCTCCCGAGATTGCTTTTTTAATCTACCGTATTAATTATACCATGTATTGTATGGGTCTGTGCAGCCGACCTGTCTATTTTGTCGCTTTGTTTATAGCCGGTTAATCTGTCTCTTGGTTTGCCAATGTAGATCAGTGCAATCCCATTGCTCATCATATCTAAACGCATCTACGCACCTTTTGATGCTAATCCCTAATTGACACATATCGCTTATACATAACCTTATCTGCATACATTATCGCTGCATAAATGTTAATATTTTTACTAAATTGTGTACAAATCAGTTAACCCATTTGTTAGCTCAACATGAATTCTTCTGCATCAAAAAAAAAAAAGAAAACTAATTGGAAAGTTTTTAGAAGGAATTTGCAGGAATGTACTTTTTGTTACAAGATACGAACTCTGTTTAATACATACATATGTTGTAACGTGTTGATCTTTTCATTTTATAGGTGTACCACGTGGATATTGTAAGAAACATATGTGTGCGGCAATCCTGTTCAGAAATTGCTATGGAAACTAATAGAATAAGAAGCGTACCGGTCGGAAACTTATATAGTGATAAAGATGTTTCGGATGTACAAAAGCTTCAGTCAAAAAATTCAATTTACGCCAACAACATTAACACAAATTCTGTGTGTAAATATCGGAGTAGCCTTCCTAATGTTTCGCAGACTGACATGCTGACTGAGCATCCCGTATGTATTAACATTGGAACTACAGAAAATGTAGTTAAAGACCAGAAACCTACCGATATCCCAAAAAGAGTACCTTGGTGTGTTCAAACATCATGCTGTCAAAAGACTAATCTATCTATGATGTCTACACCCAACGATACTGATGCAACTATACAAATACATGACAGCATACAAAATGCTGTTGGTGAAAGTGCAGCTGCTGGTACAACACAAAGCGAGAACTGTTGTGTTAGTGGGCGTCTGGAAATTCGTGTCATTCCAAAAGGTTGGTTTTTACCTTCACTTAAAACTAAGTTGCTATAAACAGTACATTTCAATATTTAACATTTTTAGAAAACTGCAATCTGGATGAGTCAGTTTATTATGACGTGATAGCTGCTGATGGAAAAGTTTCAAGTCGAGCATATATGACTAAAAATAAAGGTGCAAATACACAACGTTTTGATCTTCATGATAATGCGTCAAAGGTCAGTGATCAAATTCATGAAGTAATTAACAAAAAGGAAATCCCATCTAAAATCAATGAAGCCAGCGAAGGAGCCAAAATTAAGCTTAATATAAATGGGATTGGTGCTGAGGATGCAACTTGTGATTCTAGCTCATTCAATCGAATTGGAACTGATCAATCAACACCTAGTAAAATTCCAGTTTTAACTGCAAACTTGCGACAGTTTAAATGTGCCTCTTGGGCGGCAGCCGACAATACAGCAATCACAATAAGTTCATCTAATGCAATGCAAACACCAAGTTTTCAAAATTTGCCACCGAGTCCTAGAAATTGTAATGCCGCCCATGGCACATCTACTTGTGTTGACATTTTAAGCAGTGCTTTGCAAAGTCCTCCTTATATGACGGACTTGACTCCAGGTCAGTTAATTAAAAAATTGATTATTTTTGTTTTCGTAAATCCATAAAAGTGCAGTAAACGAAGGCTTAAAAAAGACGTTTGTTGGAAAAAAAATACTTAGTAGATGAAACTTTCAGCGATCGTTACTTGTACTGAGTCTAAATCCGGGTTTTCGTATTTGTCGGTAAGGGGCGTGGTATCGTCTGCTGGCAATGTATGTTGGTACGGTTTTACATATTTTTTTGTAATAAACTTAAAATTATCAGTCGTCGGTCGGAGTTGGCAGCACTAACACGTGTGTGGTCATGAAAAATGTCTGTTGTAAAAAGTTACATTTTGATTTCACACATTTATTTAAGCCATATTAGTTGCGTAATTATTATTTCTCTGATTGAAAGAGTTTTAAAAATTAAATCACAAAAAAAAAACCAAAACTAGTGCAATGACAGTGAAAATTTGTTATTTGGCACTTATTATTTTGGCTTTGTGTTGTGTGTACACACCGTCCATTGTCTACATTGTTTGCTCACATTGCAAGTATGTACACATTCTCTACTCACTTTGCTTGTATGAGCATCGCGTACTCAAATATCGAACTTCCGTATCGATGCGTAACGAATTAAACCGATATGGTACATCGATATATTGACCAAAAATATCGATACATCGCCCAAAAATGATCAAGTTAACACACTAAAAGCGGGGCGGGTAAAATTACCCGTTGTGAAAACTGCTGCTTAAAGGCGGGCCGGGTATTTTTACCTTTTGGATGTAGGCACTTTAAAAGCGGGAGACGGTATTGTTACCGGATTGGTTTTCATATAAAACTGAAAGTATTATTTCATATAATTATTTTAGTTTCATAAATTTCAAGTTTTTCATGGAAATTGTTTGTTATGTTGCATTCAAAACTCAAATCAACAATTGTTCACGAAAAATGTTGATATGACTGCCCAAGAAACATTTTTATTATATAGTAACAAAATTTGGAAAGGGAATTGTTTTTGTTTTGTATGGGCATAAATAAATAATAATATTATGAGGATCTTTCATCTCATTTGACACACTTCTCATTATTGCGTATTCATTCATGTTGTTTTATATTTATTGTATAAATTTATTACTCAATTGTTTTAGCGACTTGTCATTTCATAACTATCAACAATTATTGCATCAGCAAATACAAAAAGATGCCGTTAAGCATAACACTTCGCTTCTCTTTATAACGGTCAACAGTCATTTGCGAGCTCTGGTAAAATGAGAGCTGGAGAGCATTTTCATAGAATATTATGTAAAATGCATAGCTCGCAAATAACTGTTGACCGCTTTTACCTTTGCGGTACTCATACGAACAACAACCGAAAAAACCATGCACACTTGCTCTCGCTCTGAACGTAACACTTCGCTTCTCTTTATAACGGTCAACAGTTATTTGCGAGCTCTGGTAAAATGTGAAATAATAATTTTAAATTCAGTGTTTAGTCGGCTTTAGACAGTTGAACATTTCTTTTTATAAATTATTTTTCAATTATTATAAAAATGGACCCTGATAGTGATAGTGAAGTTTACGCAGATAATTTATCGCAAATTTCCATTGATTCTGATATTACTGAATTTGAGAGTGACTGTGAAAGTGATGAAGACTTCTTTCATCCTAGAAGACGTAGAGTTTTACCAATACAGTATAGCGATTCGGAACAAAGTGACGATGAAGTATTGGAGTGGTCAGAACATGATAATCCTCCAATTATTGAACAATTTTTGGGACAAAGTGGCGTTGTTGAGATGCCAAATAATTCAGAAAGTGTGGATGAAGTGGTTCAACTTTTCATAGGGAACGATTTGTTCGATTATATGGCAGAAGAAACTAATCGTTATCATTCACAAAATGTTGATAAGTTTAAAAACAGTGCAAAATCTGTGAAATGGAAAGACGTATCTGCAGAAGAAATGAAACAAATGTTGGGATTACTTTTACTTATGGGCAAAGTTCGTAAAGAAACTAGAGATGAATATTGGTCTACAGACAAAACAATTGAAACTCCAATTTTTGCACAAGTGATGAGTAGAGATCGTTTCCGCCAAATATGGTATTCATGGCATTTTTCAAATAATGAAACTGACATCAATGAAAGAGATCGCCTTAAAAAAATTCGCCCAATCGTATCTTATTTTTTAAAAAAATTTGAAGAAGTATATAAGCCTCAACGAGAGTTGTCATTGGATGAAAGCATTGTACCCTGGAGAGGTCGGCTATCATTTAAGGTGTATAATGCTTCCAAAATTCATAAATACGGAATTCTTATTCGAATGGTTTGTGAAGCAAGAACAGGATATATATGTTATTTCCGAATATATCATGGTGAAGGAAGTCGACTTCAGGAGACAATTTTACACCTCCTACAGCCGTATGGAAACTTGTGGCACCACGTCTACATGGACAATTATTATAATAGTGTCGATACGGCTAAAGTCTTGTTAGAAAATGGATTCCGAAGTTGTGGTACGATACGTACAAATAGAGGTCTTCCTGCATGTTTACAAAATGCAAATTTAAAAAAAGGTGAATCTATGTTTCGTCGTCAAAACGATATTCTTTTACAATGCTGGCAATCGAAAAGAACAGTTCGAATGATTTCAACAATCCATTCTTCCACTATCGAAGAAAGTGCAAATATTGATTGGAAGACAAGAGAAAACATTTGGAAGCCGAAATGCGTTATCGATTATAATAAATATATGAAAGGTGTCGATCGCGCTGATCAGTATTTGTCATATTATTCAATTGTACGACGCACAAAAAAATGGACGAAAAGGGTAGTGATGCTTTTGCTAAATGGTGCTCTTTTCAACGCTTTCAGGGTTTTTAAAGGTTTAAATACCAATTCAAAGAAAAGTTATACAAGATTTTTGCACGATGTGGCCAAAGAATGGATAAGAGATAATGGTAGAGATAGTGTTGATGATAGAGTTCCCAATAATCCTGATGATCCAGTACCCAGCACATCTTCTACATGTAGAAGAATCGATTTTCCAAATAGATTATTGGATGCAAGAAAACATAAAATTAAAAGAATATTTACGGGAGGCAAAAAAAAGAACCCGCAAAAACAATGTTATGTTTGTGCTTCTCACAAGAAGAAGAGTTTAACCTGCTTTATGTGTGAATATTGCGACGTGCCCCTTCATAAGGGAGAATGTTTTTTTAAATATCACACATTTAAAAAATATTAGTGTTAGAAAATACAATAAAATATTTTATACACTACTACTACTACTAAACTACTTCTGTATAAAAATGAATTTACAAGTATTATATAGGTTTAAAAAACAATAAAACATTTTTTTACAAAATATCTATTGGTTTATAAACGTAAATTTGTCAATATAGTTGACATTTTGAAAGGTAAACAGATAGGGTAGGTTGTGTTTTAGTACAAAACTTTTGATAAAATAAAATATAGTATAGTTGTAAGTACTATATTACCAAATTTTATTAAAATCTAACCATTACTTTTGCAAATATTATTTATTTTGGATCGCGCAATTTTTGCTTGTTTTGCAAGAAATGCCCGCTACGCAGCATAGTTTCATATACTAGGCTACCCGCTTAAAGTGTGTTAATTTAATTTTTCTTTCTGCCAACATCTTTCTGACAGACAAACATTTTTTATTTATTTACCAATTTTGTACAATTTATTTTATATACATATTTGAAGCCATCCATTAATAAAATTATCTTCGAATTTACTTGTGCAACACGACAACACGACTACACAATACACATTTCGAAGTTTTGTTTTGTCTAAATCCAGAACACCTTACTTTCATTCCACTCGTTTTGGTTTTGCATGTATACACAATTTTAATAGACATTTTTTGTCATAAGAATATATACTGAAAATTAACCTTGATTCGTTGAATTGAGCACATCTAAATTTTCTTAAAACATTAAAAAATAACACAAAATTAATTTTGGTGGCATTAATGCGTTTATTTAAGCAAACAAAGCAAAATACTTTTCATTTCGACAGCTGCAAGCCAAACTTTTCATAACGAGTAAACTCTTGTCGGAATCGAAATCTAGAACACCTTTCATTTCGATTCCGACACTTTTTTTCTGAATCGAAATCTAGAACATGCCTGATTGACATGATTCAACAAACTTCATCTTCTGAGGAAATATGCGCACCAGCTGGTAAAGTTTGGTGTTTCTAGCTCGAATCGAAATGAAAGGAGATTCGATCTAGAGTTCGATTCCGACAAGAGTCGACACGTTTTGAAAAGTTTTGGCGTGCAGCTATCGAAATGAAAAGTATTTGGCTTTGTTTACATAAATAAACGCATTAATACTATAAACTATAAAAAGTTGGTATTATTTTTCAATTTTTTAAGAAAATTTAGATATGGTCACTTGAACGAATCAATTATATATTTTTACTAGCCGGCCTCCGGCACGCTCGCTTCGCTCGCTCGTCTAAATCTTTATTTTCTTCCAATGATTTATTTTTGTGACGAATTCACGAAATTGCTTTGCCTTATAAATTATTTCTAGTTTCTAGATAAATTCAAATCACAATTTCTCGTGTACCTGTACGATCGCCAACCATGATTCCAGCAACGTCTTCAACAACAGGTGCATTGAATCTACGAATATGTTCTCCAGCTGGTGTTTTATCAGGATTAATGACAATAGCGTGATTATCGCTTTGTAATTTGTGCATGTGTGATTTGAATATTTTCAACAATTCATTGTGCTCGTTCAATAGAGCGTCCAAGTCGCTGACGATGCGCCTGGCCAAAAATGAATCAAGGTTATTATAGTCACAACGTGCATTCACGCGATTGGCAAGTGCACTTCCGGAATCCTCGCCGCCCATGAAGTAGATTTGTAAAAATGTATGTGGTTCGTTTGGCATTGGCAGCAATGAGCCCATTTTATGATAAACTTGGCGTCTGATTTTGAATGTAGAATTGTATTGTTGACCATTAGCATTAGTATTTCGAACTATTTCTGTCATTTGAAAGCAGTAATTGAATGTTCGAATTGACTTCAGGAAAACGTTAGAATCTGGATCCGTGCAGATAAGTAAACCGTTCAATGGTTCAGGTGGTGTTTCAATTTCAGGTAGTTGCACTTTTCCTGACGCGCAACACACCCCAGGTGGCTCATTTTTAAATTTGAGAGCATGACAATGCGGACATTCCTTATCCATAGCACCAATTACCACTTTTGAATGAGCGTTCTGCGTATATTAACCGTAAAATGGCGTGATTGTCTTTGTTCTAAACGTATAACTTCATTGCTCTCAGCTCGTGTATCTTCTGATTGTTCTTGACGCAATTGCTGAATGCTCACACGTGCATCAGCATTTTGTTGCTGGACTTGATTCTGATATTCTCGATTTCGTCTCATTCTCATTCGAGCATTCGTATTGTATACATCTCGTTCTTCTGTTGTATGAGCAGAACGTGATCTTGCTCGTCTTAATCGACTCAACTCATTCCTTTGCAAACGTTGTTCCTCAGTTTCAGCTGTTCTTTGGGATGCTTGCAATTGAGTTCTACGCGAATGTCTACCAATGTTACTTCTTTTTGCCGGCATTATGTATTTTAAACAGAAATCAAATTGTGACACGAGAATTTTATATATAAGATTACAAAAAATGTCTATTAAAATTAGTAAAGCAATTTGTAGTTTGCATTTTAGTTTTAAAAGTATAACATACAAATTTACGCCAACTCTATGTGTTTATTTTATTTTAGTCAGAAAATTATTTTAAGCAGCAGTTTCAGAGTCACCTTCAGTTACTTCTCTGCTACATTCCGCTTTGTTGAAATGTTGTTTGTTTATTTTCCATAAGCATTTCACAATTGTATTGGTCATGCGGTTAATTATCATCGCTTAAAGAGGCACATTTCTTTCTCACAGTCGTATTTTCTGTAGTTGACATCGTTGGTGCTTGCCAATTTGCCAACATTTGACAACGTTGGTATCGTGTTTTGCTTAGCACTTCCTTTTTTGCTCCTTCAAAAATGTATTACTACAATTAACTAAAAAAAAGCGGATCATTGTTGTTTGTTTAAAAAGTGCGCCAAATTCCAAGCAAATTGCCAACTATCAGCTGATCAACCATCGATAAGTTCACTTGTAGAGTTACCTCAAGTTTTCGAACATCCATTTTATTAATTTAATTTTTCTTTCTGCCAACATCTTTCTGACAGACAAACATTTTTTATTTATTTACCAATTTTGTACAAATTATTTTATATACATATTTGAAGCCATTCATTAATAAAATTATCTTCGAATGTACTTGTGCAACACGACAACACGACTACACAATACACATTTCGAAGATTTGTTTTGTCTAAATCCAGAACACCTTACTTTCATTCCACTCGTTTTGGTTTTGCATGTATACACAATTTTAATAAACATTTTTTGTAATAAAAATATGTAATGAAAATTAACCCTAATTCGTTCAATTGAGCACATCTAAATTTTCTTGAAGCATTAAAAAATAATACAAAATTAATTTTGGTGGTATTAATGCGTTTATTTCAGCAAACAAAACAAAATACTTTTCATTTCGACAGCTGCAAGCCAAACTTTTCATAACGAGTAAAATCTTGTTGGAATCGAAATCTAGAACACCTTTCATTTCGATTCCGACACTTTTTGTCGGAATCGAAATCTAGAACATGCCTGAATATCCATATTCCGATGTATCTATACAGTATCGCCCATACCTAGTATGTACACTTAGACTCTTGATATCGTACTAATCGGTATTTGCGTCCGTCGAGCGAAGACAATTTTTGCTTAAAGTTCTTTCTGCAACGAATGTTTTGCTGACTGCTCATATCCCAGGAGAGGAAAAATCTTCCTGATTTTCAGAAGATTAAACTTGTAGCTGATCAATCTCTTTGTTGTCTTCAGACAGTGCACAAGTGACAACTACAACGACAACTTGCACGTCGCACAGTGGCACGCAAGCTGAATAACCGTTGCAAAAATCATGTCTTCTAAACAAATTGAGATAAAGCAAATAATCTTTTTAGAGTAGGTAATAGATATATTACAAACATATTTATGTTAAAAAAAATATATGCAGTATTTTGTGTTTTTTTTATTTTCTTCCAAAGTTGAAAATGTGGTCCAAATATAGTGGTTCAGGCAAACGGAAATAATGAAAAAACTAGGAAAGATTGTTTTTTTTTTTCGTTTATGTTTAAATTTTATATAACTTTTTATAGAAATTAAAAAAATAACAATTGGCTGCATTGTTTTTTACAAAACAACTTTAAACATTAACTTTTATTCCAAAAATTAAGATTTTTTTATTGTTGAAAATATACTCATCTTTGAGCCGCTATAGGAACTAAACTAATCAAATTTATACATTCGTGATCCTTGGAAAATTCTAAATCAGATACATGTGTTGTTTTTTATAAAACGTTTACATCAAAATTTTGATTTTGCAACGCTTTTGCGGCTGCTGTGCGTCGTCTACTTTTTAACTTACGCAACTTTATAACATATACGCAGCAACGGCTGGTATATGCTCGTCTGCAGCCTTTTTATCAATGCTCAAGTCTATTAATGAGGCTTCAGTAAAGGACTCGTGCTCCTCCCTCTGGTTTTTGTCTGCAGAAAGTATAAAAGAGAAGTGAAGGCGACAAAAACTGTAACTAAAGCTAAGCTGACACCATTAAATATTAAACATAGGCGCCGTAATGTCAGCAATGTTGCATAGGCACTTCAGAATAACCGTTTTGCACCATTAGCTGAGGAAACTGAAGCTCTTATGGAGATGGGCGAATATGAAGATTGCATTGACCCTACAGAGGTTCCTCATTCAAATGCCATGCAGCATGAAAAGGTAGCTTGCCCCAAACCTCTGGTAATCTGTGTGCCTCGTGCCAATAATTTGGATCAACTGGAAGAAGCGCTTAATGTCAATCCAGATAATGAATACGTCCTCTAAATTTGAAGTTACCCGAATTTATTCCAGCAATATTGCAGCGTTTAAGGCTGTGGCAAAAAAAAGCAAACCCTTTAAAATAATTTTGAAAGATATACATCCTAATGTACCGAAAGAGCTAATTGAACGCAGATTTTCAGAAAGAGGATTTGAAGTGATGCATATTTACTGCCCACGAAAGACAGATTGGCATAATATTTCAATTAACGAGGAACATGAACATTGACAAAACGAGGCAACATGTTTTCCGTTAACCTTCAACATACTCCAAACATTAAAGAATCGCTGAAATTAACCCACAGGGTTACTGTTCAAAAAGCAAGCCGAAATAAAGATTTGCGGTAGTGTTTTAGGTGCCAAGAATACAAGCACACGAAAAACAACTGCCTTTAAATGCCACTTTTGTGGAAAGGGCTTAGGCGACCACGACACTAACTGCATGCTATGTCAGATGCGTATGAGCTAGCATAACGTGTGTGTTATCTGCGGTGATGACCATTTTTCCAGTTTAGTGGAATTTAGAATAATTTTGATCAAAAACCTTAACCCGGCACCTAAGCTTACAAAAAATTGTGTCTCTAATAACAACAAAAATACCAATCGAGAAAATTCACGGCCACAGTTTATTTCGGAGGCTGTTGTTAAAAAGGGCTTTACTTACGCGGATATGGTCAAACTTAATTCTAGTCAATCGTCTACAAAACCAATATGCACCCTCTTGAGTAAGCCTGCAGACAATCAAGAATTTACAAGATATTCATTTTAGGATGGATCAAATGTTTCGAAACAATGGTCGCAAATAAAGCTTTTCGTGAGCTAGTTCGAAAGTTAATTCCAAAATGAATAGTCCGGGCATAAAAATCGGATTGTGGAACGCACGTGGTCTAATCAAAAGCAGTGGTGAACTTAGATTTTCCAAGATAGTGCCAACAATATAAACATTATGCTAGTAACCAAAACTCATATAAGTCTTAGGTAGAAGATTTATATTTCTGGTTTTGATGCACATTTTCTAATCACCTCAGCAATACCTCCAAAGGTGGTGCTGCAGTTCTAATTAAGTCAAACATTATTCATTCACCACACGAACCCATGAAGCTAATGCAGATTCAGGCTGCTGCTGAGACTGTGGCGACAGCTGATGGTCGAGTTAAAATGACTTTGACCGTCTACTTTTAAACACGGAAATTAGATTCATCGCTGGATGTGATTTTAATGCAAAGCCCCAATGGTGGGGCAACATGAGTTCATGTTCTCGTGGCAAACGACTGCAAGAAGTCGTTACCAGCAGTACATGTCAAATTATGTCAACTGGAAGGCCTATATTCTATTCATACAATGTTCGGCATTTGCCCAGAGCAAAATATTAAGAAATTTGTGCGGTGCTCCCTGGTACATGCGTAGTAGAGATATAAAAAAAGATTTAAGGGGGCCTAAAGTAGTGGATGTCATCCAGTTACAGGCGAAAAAATATTTATAGCGTCTTGGATCTCATCCGAATTTGCATGACTGCTGAACTCAGAAAGACCGTCTTTCAAAAGTAAAAAGAGAAGATTGAAACGGTGCCACTCACAGAATCTTCCAAGGAATCTTCTATATATATAAAAGAAACTTATGTTTTACGTGTAACGGGTGTTCTCATGAACGCGTCGATGAATTTCAAATCTGAAAGTCAACTAGATAAGCTAACTAGAGAATCTTACGATGTTTATAAACTTTAAGATTATTCAAAAAGTTTGGGCAGGACAACATCTGCCGGGCCCACTAGTTGTTTTATAAAATATACAAATTTCTAACAAAAGAAAAAAAATGGAAGTTATCATTTAGAGGATGAAATTGCAGCAAATAAAATGATGTATCATTTTATTGTTGTAGGTAAATTCGTTCAAGCTGAATGCCTGTTTAAATTTAAAAGTTGGGAATCGTGTTTAGTGTTTTTCAAATAATAAAGTCATTGAAATTATCTAAAAAATCCAACATCGTTTTCTTTCTATAAATTCCAAAAAATAAGTTGGTCATAAGCGCCACCTTTGTATTCGTCAAATCAAGCAGTAGTCTGCTACTTCTTTTGAGATGTTAGTAAATTATTAAAAAGTTTTTCATTTTTGTATCAAATATTAGCAAATTATTATTATTATTATTAGATATTAGCAAATTATTAACAAGGTTTTTAATTTTTCATCAAATTATTTTAGGATTACGACGGCGAAGAGAGTCTACAGAAGAAAAATATGTTACTGAACCAACACAATTAAACTTAAGATTCCAACGTCCTAGATCTCGAACTTCCAGTCGGTGAGTACATTTATATTGCTATTTAAGAACCTGTTATTATGTTTCCTGTATAACTCCCAGATCACGAGGGATACCATCATTAATGCTTGGCCAATTTGAAGATTACTTAACCGACAACAGCGAGGAGCACCCATGCAGAGATTTAATTAAAGATATGGTTGACTCTGCTGTTCTTACATGTAAAGCTGAAACGACCTCCTCTGCTATCAGCAAACCAAGTCAGGAGCTTTGTTTAAACAGCCTGGCACGCAGTCATAGCTCTGTAGAATCTGAATCTCGAAGCGCAATATCTCCACCACCCGGTGACCCAAAACTGGAAAATAGTGCTCGATTACGGCGGTACAGACATAACATAGATTAATAAATAAATTAACATAAACTAAAGCAATAGTTCAATGCTAAATTAGTCAAGACACTAAGAACGTCATATTTAATCCGATAATATTTAGAGCAATGTTAAATGCATTTAAATCCTGAATAAATTAAAATGCAACTTATTTTTAATTGTTGTGGACATTAAAAATCTGAATTATATTCGAATTTCTGTATACTCCATAATTTGAGGCATGAGGTAAAGTGAGACCGATTCTGCTCATCCCATTTTAAGTTCTGTAGCCAAAGATATGCCAGACATGTCAATACTGTTCCAATGCTGTTTTGTAAATTTAAATTCATTCTTTTAGCAGTGTCTGATTCAGTTCAGACCAATTTGTCTTCAGTTTGTAAAAAAAAAATGTACTGTCGAGGCGGTGTCCAAGGTTCTTCTGGAATCTGCGTCACTATTTTACCCGCCCCCGGTACTTGGCTTGCCTTATAAAAACAAAAACGGTTTTAGATATCAATGAAATTCTTTATTCCTGTGAAAGTACATTCGATGCCATTATGTATGGAATTCGATTTCTTTTGCATGGCTACCACGCTTGGTATAGACCGTATACTTGACGTAGCCCCACAGGAAATACTCTAACGGCGTCAAATCGCAAGACCGAGGCGGCCAATTGACTGGGCATTTTCGTGAGATAACACGTTCACCAAACTTGGTTTTTAATAAATCGATTGTGACATTCGCTGTGTTGCTTGTGGCGCCGTCCTGTTGAAACCACATATTGTCCCAGTCCATATCATCCAATTCGGGCCAAAAATATTCGGTTATCATTCGGCAGTAGCGATTCCCATTTACAGTAACGTGAAGGTCTTGATCATCACGGAAGAAGTACGGCTCAATGACGCCGCCAGCCCATAAACCACACCAAACCGTAATTTTTTCGGGATGCAATGGTGACTTATGGACTACGTGTGGATTGCTTCCTGACCAATAACACATATTTTGCTTATTGACGAAGCCATTTAGACAGAAACGAGCCTCATCGCTGAAGATGATTTTTCGATGAAAATCCGGATCATTTTCAAGTTGTTGCTCAGCCCAATTCACGAACATACGACACTTCTTGTGGCCAAGCGGCTTCAGTTCTTGCGTCAATTTGATCTTATAAAGATGTAGGCCAAGATCTTTTCGCAAAATTCGCCACAACGACGTCACAGAGATGCCCAACGCTTGAGAACGACGTGTGAGAGACTGATTTGAGTCTTCCTCAATTGATGTGCTAGCGGCAGCAATATTCTCGACACTATGGGCACTTTTTTGTCTCATTGGCATTAAAACATTTTGTACTGTGCCTGTGGATTCAAATTTTTCCACTAGACGCTCTATTGTTGATCTGGCAGGACAATTATGACGACCATAAATTGGACGAAGCGCTCTTAAAGTTGAGGCCACTGACTCCGAATTTCGGTAGTAAATTTTAATAATTTCGACTCGTTGGATCGTATATCTCTCTATGATGAAATGGCAAACCTTACTGAAGAGAAATGTCAAGAGATCGGGGAAAAATATGGCGTCGTTTGCTGTCCCTATCAGCCTACTTTTGTAGCGTCCCTATTGAAAACCCAATATTTGTAATATACCTAGCATCTTTGAACATATGCCTGAATGTCTCTGTACTCTGTCTATAGATTTCCGGCTGCCTGTGTGTCCTGCCGCCGGCTCATCGTGGCACTCAGCTATGACTCCTGGCCTTTTCTCTCTAGGCACACACAACTTTCACGCAGCCACGTCCTCACTTGAAAGTGCGGAATATGACAATACTGCTGGCCCACCTCTATCTATGGGCTCTGTGAGCTTTTAATGGCTGTCGAGATACTACATACGCCATTACATTAACTTTGCATTTTCTATACGCAATCTCGAAATCATATTGCTGTAGCTCTGAAGCCCATTGCGCTACACCGTCTGCAGGACTTTCCAATGAATTTAACCATTTTAAAGCCATGTGATCAGTCACAACTTTGAAATGGTATCCTTCCAGATATGTACGCAATTTACGGATGGCTCACACTATAGCCAGACATTCCTTTTTTGTTGCAGAGTAATTCCGCTTAGTGGAATTTAATGTTCGACTTGCATATGGAATTATTCTTCCGCCATCGTAGGATGGCGCAAAAAAATATGGACATACAAGAAATTATTGCACAAAAGACCCAGAATGTGTAAAATGTGCAGGTAAACATAATACAGTTAACTGCATTATCATAAACCAATCCGACAAAAACCAAATTAAATGTGCCCTATGTGGCGTAAATCATACTGCTAGTTACAAAGGATGCATGGCTTATAAAGTTCTGCAAATTCAAAAATTCCCCGCCCTGCGTAAAAAAGAACTCCCAAAAACGACAACGTCACCAGCAGACCAACAGCACAACACTGATGTAAACAAACTAACTTCTCCAGGGATAACATATGCTCAAGCACTTAACAAAAATATGTCCTTACCAGCGAGTCACAACCAGTCTTCTACTACAACTAACACCAACCCAGCACAGCAACAGGATGACCTGCACGAACTAAAACAGATGATACAACAACTAGCTACCCAAATGACAAATATGATGAACATCATTAATATCGGGCAGGGGCGTAGCGAGGTGGGGGTGTGAGAAAATTATGGCAGCTCTCCAAACATCCAGATGATAAAACTAAACTAAACAAAGCCACAAATGAACTCAAACAAATTCTCAAAGAAAATAAAGATAGTCGACTGAAGAAGTACCTAAGCAGCCTTGAGACAAATAAAGCTACTAACTATTTCCTATGGAAAGCGACTAAGAAACTTACTAGGTCCATCATACACAAGCCTCCAATAAAAACAATATCCAGCATGGAAAGTTGCACAAATTATAGCGATTCCTAAGCCAAATAAAAACACCACTGTTGCAAGCTCGTATCGACCAATCAGCCTGCTGCCTATCCTCTCCAAATTGTTCGAAAAAATACTACTTGACAGAATTGACCCTATTGTTAAACAAAAAGACGCTATCCCCACCAGTTCCGCTTCCGAAAACAACACTCGACGGTGCAGCAGATCCATGGAGTAGTCCACAAAATCACAGATGACTTCGACAACAGGAAATATTGCATTGCTGTATACTTGGACATTGCGAAAGCATTTGACAGAGTAAGGCACAAAGGACTTCTATATAAGCTTAAAAATATCTTACCACTTAACATGTTTAATATCCTTAAAAGCTACATAACTGACAGATACTTTTTCATAAAATACGACGATAAATGACAGCGGTAGTACCTCAAGGCAGGGTACTTGGCCCCCTATTATACCTGATATACACAGCTGACATACCAACGCCAACTACCCCAGGGTCCATGATAGCAACATTTGCATTTGGATTTTTACACCTTTTATGGTGACTCTGTATGTCAGTACTTTGCTTACGACTCTTCGGTTATTATATTATATAATTATCTTGCACGTCACAGATTACTGATCTTTAACTAATTTGATTTTCTCTCATCGGTTATTATTTTCGACTGATCTTTAACTAATTTGGTTATCACTTCTCGGTTATTATTTTCGACTGATCTGGATTTGGCTGCCGATCCGCCTTATATAGGAACACGATCACCACCAAATTATAGAATTCCCACCCAAACGTATACTAACAACTTCTAAGTCTAACTACACAGTCTCCCTAAAAAGACAGAGTACACACTACCTGAAACGATCCCTATTCCATTCTATTCACTCACACCAATGCACTACCAATAAAATCATTCAATAAACTTTATATTCTCAGGAAATATGCGCACCAGCTAGATATTTCGAATAGTCTCCTAATGACTTTTGGTATTGTATTTGCATATTGCCATATTTGACTATTTAAGACTTGACATAGCTTACCAAAAAGATTGCAGAGACAATATAATAAAAGATATAACATAGTATATTAGATTTATTTGCATTACGAAAAAAGTTGGCCATTGCATAATGCATATCCAACTGACAATAAAATTGACTTTGTGAGAGCTCCAAAAGAATCTGGACTCAATACTTAATTTATGCTTTCCGAAATTGAAATGAATCCTTTCATATAAAGCCCAAAAATTAAGAGATAACAATTTTCCTTGCAAAATTGCCATTAAAAATAATTCCCTGTTAGACCTCTTTGAGGACATAGGGGATCTCTATTAATAACTGTTTGAACAGAACAGGGACCTACAGTTTATAGCCGAATCCGAACGGCGGTGTCTTTAGTTAATAGAGACTTTCATGGCAAATAGCGTCTTTGAGCTAGCGATGCCAGTGCTAGGCAAATGCACCAGCGCTACTGCGGGGAATCGAACCACCGACCTTCGGTTTTAGAGGCGAGTACGCTACCACTTACGCCACCGACGGCCACATTTGCCATTATGTACTGCAAAATCCTTCATTATTTGCCAAAACTTGTTTTTCATCATTTCATGCTTGATTATACGTATGTATGTATGTAAGTAAACTCACATAAAAAACATTGCTAATTTATCATAAATCGTGATTTCAAGCTATTTAGCACTTGTGACGCCCAGGGAAGCCACACTACGTAAAAATGGTTCCAAGTTCGTAATCAGCGACCCAAAATTAGAAAATATAAAAGTTTTCAGTTTTTGTCTCTATCGGCTGAATTGAGTGATTGAAAGGCTTAAAAAATTAGACGTCAAACTATGGTTAGCAAAGAGGAGTATTTAAAATAGTTTATAATTGTATGAAATAATCACATAAACACACGAATTGATAAATGTATGACAAATAAAAAAAATTTTAAACAAAATTAGGAACTATTTAAAATAAGGGCTATAACCTTATAAATAACGCAATTAATTTCAGAAAAAACAGACTTGTTTATTTACAAATTTATGGATATCTTGAGGTACATAAAAAGTAAATTATACAAAAAAGTAATTCTACATATTCTGGATGGCTCCAAAAAAAATTGACAGTCCGGGAACACAAAAATATAGGTTAGTTATTGATTACAGGAAATTAAACAAAATCAAATTTCTAATTCCAAATATACGAGAGTTCCACAGAATTCTTTAAAGATTTTAAGAAGTTTAAAATCAAATCTATAAAAAATCCGTAGGTAGCACAGAAATCTTAGAGATTTCATTTATCTAACAATTAATTTCGAATGTTTACGCTTTTGCAAGAATGGTAGAAAAGGGTTGCTACTTTTCAAAAATTATTTTAGAACATTTAAACACTTATTTAAATAAATGTTTATTGCTAGTGATGCAATAAAGTTTATTCTTTATTACATTAAGCGATAATTATCAGCATATTTTGCCCAATATAAGAGTGTGTATGATAACCCGACTCAACGACTCAACAGATGTCCTCAGCGTTAAGAATGTCAGAATTGGTTTGTTAATAGCCGTTTTTCACTGAGGCTCATCTGACATCTAATGTCGAAGATGCTACGTAAGAATCTGACATTTCGAAAGTTTCAACATCATTCAAACATATTGTGGGAATGTTCCTATCTTATTGTGCCCCGATGAAAATATATTCGATAATTTTTCTGTGCAGCTCTAAGCTCGTTGCGAAATTTTAAACAATGTCCACAAAAAGAGTGGCAACTTTGAATTCGTAAGAAGGCGCCAAAGCCTCATATGTTTATGGAACTGGCACACAATTTAAAATGTGTGCCAATATGTAGATACAAAAAATGCACAAGGCGATCCAGTCTGAGCTTCTATTTTGATTAGTGTAATCAATTTTATACATTATACTTATTATATTTTAATATAAAATAATAAATCGGGGGTCATTAGAAAGTACCGACGATGATTCGGCGGTGATTAATATATGAAAATCTGTAGTTTAATTTTGTTAATTCTGTAATTTTCACAGGCCACAATGAAAGGAACATTAAGGACTTAATGCAAGATGCCTTAGACACAACATGGGAATGGTGTAAGAAAGAGGGATTGTTGATGAATCCTACAAAAACCACTATTCTCCCATTTACGAGAAAAAGGGCAATTCATATCCCCACACAAATAATAAATAAGACAGAGGTACCCCGACAAAAAATTACGTGGGGCGCACACCTTGATTGATCCACACCAGTGTATATTTGTACATATGCATTTTGTTTTTGGGTTTGTATTAATAATATTCTGCCGCTGCGACGAATTTTGACAAGAAGTTTCTTGTGCATGACTTCGGTTCTTGTTGCGAGAACTCTTCCATTGATTTTGTCACGCAGCAACAAGGGACGAAGTCATGTATAAGCAGCTTCGTGTTAGTTGCTTTGCTATAAGAGCATGACAACGCCAGAGAATTTACTGAGAGTAGTTCAGTACAAAAATCACGCACACATTCATGCGTTTTGTGTAAGACACAGTACGTGTAAACCATAGGCCCGTAGGATAGGACCGTGCCGATCTACACTCAAATAGTTAGACCCATCATACTATATGGGGGCATTGATATGGTGAGAGAAAACCAAACAAACCCAAGCTATGTTAAATGTGAGTAAATGAAAGAGGCTAATGTGCCTACGCATCACAGTGGTAATGAGAACTACCCCAACTGTTAGCATGGAAGCACTGCAAAATTTATCACCTCTACACCTAGCAATAAAGAAAAATCCACTCAATCAATCCACTTAAAACAAAAATCTTACTGGTCACCTACAAATGCCGAAAAGGGTCGACAACACAACATATATGACGCAGGCAAATGACCACACAGATCCAGTAATCAATTTTATCAAAAGAGAGGAGTGGAATGCTAACCCAGTCTGTTTACACGAGGATTAACAAAAATGGTATACAGATGCATCCAAATTCATGACGTAGGAGCGTAGTGGCCCCAGAGCACACAAATCAATTACGCTAAGTACTGACGCCACAATTTTCTAAGCGAAACTGTACGTAATCCATTGTTTCCATAACAGTGGAGCTTCTATCCAAAAGAGGACTCAAGAGGGTTAAAATTAAAATACTCTCAGACAGTCAATCAGTTCTTAAAGCACTAAAGAGCTACAAATTCTCTCTGAAGTAATAACAGGTCACTTCGCTTGCAACAAACACCTACACATAATAGGCATATCGGATTCGAACACATTCATATTCTGCTTTGATGAGAAAGAGTCTATGGTACACCTGAGGCGCTAGGACCCAGGAGACACAATTTTAGGTGCGTACCTAAAAAAGGTGAAGACATTCAAAAGCTCCCTGTGAAAGAGCTGGTTAGTCTCGTCAGCATACTAAACGTCTAAATATAAAGGGGTGCACAATAGGTAAAATTGGTCGCAGTGGCCTTTTTAACCCACAAGAATTACATTACATTACATAACAATAGTCGGGCACCGCCCAGCATGTATTACGTTTTTTTAATACTAGTTATGTTGGCCACATAAAAGTTGCTATTGCATTATGGGAAAGTGAAATATTCGTCGATTATTCACCCAAATATATTGATTGACTTGTGTCATCATTGGGTCCAATTATGAACGATTCACTCATTCAAAAATGATTCAATTCTAGTACTTCACACACTGTATTTGATTTTGTAGTTTACGTTTCACTATCGGCGGGCACTTGAATGCGTCTGACGGGCGCCACTTTAAAAAAAATAACAGAGTAAGCGCGAAAGCAATAGCCACTGCGCGCCCACAATGCTTATGATAAATGAAGGTATGAAATAAGTAAATATACGGAGCACTGTAAAATCACGACTAAAGTTTTGAACTTAGAAATATATGAATAGAATATCTAAAACAAAGCGAACCTGTAATTCCAATGTACCAACATGTGGTCTTGCCGACCACAGAAGACCGGGTTTTATCCTCCTACTGACTATGGTTTCGATATTATTTTTTTTGATTATCCATTCAATTTATTTTACAACCACATACCGCTCTTCCCCTGCTTCCATAGACCATTTCACTTAAATTCATATCAATTTATTATTTTCTTTGTATTTGTTATTATTTTCTGCGTTTTGCTAGTTAGCTAGTCTTCTTAAAGGGTCTAAATAAATAAGGTACTGTAAACTGCCCCCAGCAATTTTCGAAAACTAATGATGCAGTTCGATGCATACATATATAAATAAATAAATGAGTCTGCGTGATTCTTTAAAAAAAAAGTGTACCAAAAAATATAGATAAGACATTTTAATGAAATCAATTTTATGGGAAATACGTTTTAAAAATTAAATCATCCCATTATTCCGCCCACGCTATCAACAATACTAGGCCAAACCCAGCAACAGCTTAAGGTAAAAATTCATTCATGAAAAAGCTTAAATACTCATACAAGTATGGAAATATTCCTGTAAAATTTTCATACATTCATTGATACGAGTTCGTTTATATATACATACACACAAGCACCAAGTCACCCTCATTCAGCAGCCATGGAAACTGGAAAGCTCTCTACCGACGAGCTCGAGCCGAAGTTAAGAGATGATAGAAACAGTTATATATATATGTAGTACATATATATGCGTCCACGTAGTTTGGAAGGATGTGCTGTTGCTTTTTTCTTCGTTTCTATTCAGTTCAGTGTAAAGTGTCGCAAAGGTTGCACGAAAACTCTTATAATAGCATGTAAAGTGTTAGAATTGGGATACGCATAGGGCAATTTTTCATAAGTTGAGTTATTTAAATAAATAAAAAAGGCAAACGATATTTTTGAATACCTACAAATCGTACATTTAGTAGTTAAATACATGATAATTTATTTCAACGTCGCGGTATTTTTAGACATAAATTGAGGTATGTACATGCATTATTTTTTTTAAAACCACCCTCATACTCACACAGCCACATGACCATGCCCAATTGACAAAGCTTTAATTTTTATCAATTCTAATGATACACTTGCGGTGCACAATTGTTGGTTGAAATTATACCTACGAAAAATCTCTCCTCCCTCATGTTATTTTGAAAGAATATTGTAGCTTTACGCTCCGTTATCTCTTATCGGATTTTAAAATTTTGTACATAGTATTTTGTATTATTATTTTATAATATTGATTTTAGTGTAAATAAGAAAATTTTGCGTTTGCAGTTTCCCTACAGTTCATAATGGCTCAAACGAGTGGTTATACATCTTATACAAAGTCAGTGCGCTCTGATGTCACGGGACTATTAGTTGTGGAGAATTACCAGTTAATCGCAACTTCTACTGTATTAATCGGAATATATCATAAATATCGCAGAAGAGCATGAAAAAGTAAAAGACAAATCTTAGATAAAATGCACCAATAAATAATTGCACCAACGTTGCCTTGTTTACTAAGCACTTGCACAATTAATAAAAAACGAGTATAGAAATAAAAACTAAATATTTTTAGGCACTATTTTTGGCACCCTAGCATGATATTTTATAATGGTATAGAACAAGCTCTGGCAACCTATCTTCTAGGTCTAATTTGGTAGGAATTAATAAAAAAAAATACAAATGGTTTATTATGTCGGTGCAAATGTCCGTACATGACTTATCATTATGAGCTCTTATGCTAATGCAACAAAACTAAAAGATAATTATTGTTTACGCCAGATTCTCCCAAGCAACAAGTATAAAAATTTTTTAAAACCAAAATTCTTAAGGTAGCGCTTATATTGTTTTTGGTGTTACCAAAAAAATCCTCTTCTTAAGGAATCAGGGGTTTCAATTTAATTTATTGTATTTTTATTACCCAAGACTTGCGATACTTATATTTAGATAAATATTCCTTAAGATATGAAGCCTAGGGATCTTATTCTGTTTTGTTATATATTATATATTTTCAAAATTAAGTGCTGTTACCTTTAGAGAAATTTAAAGAAAGAAACAAATGGGTTGTGTTTAAGATAAAAACTTTAAACTACTTATAACCAAGCTCCAAGCCCATAAAGAGAATATCCGGGCCCCTATCAATTTAATATTACATTGTTATTATCGTCTCTAGTTTCGAAACAATTTTTGAACTACTCTATTTTCTATAGGCAAAAAAGCTAAGGTGCGCACTATATTTTTTAAGCAAAAAACTTCTCGAATAGCTCTTGAGTCCGGGCCCGGGGGAAAATGTGCTTGAGTTAGGCGGGTTAGTTGGTTTGATATCATTTCGACATTGGCATCTTTTTGGCCCTACGCTCCACCCGGAGTTAGAGGAACTTATGTAATATATATCTCCACCATTACGATCTAAGGTATGATGGTGCTAAGAGAGTTTGGAAATAATTTATAAATGATTGTTTTGGGTGATTTTAAGTTAATATACCCTGTACCATATGATAGAAAAGGTATATTAAGTTTGTGCAAGCCGAAAATGTATGTATGTAACATACAGAAGGTGTAACATAAAACAAAGAAGTTTTTTGAATGAATTTGAGCAATGCCACCATTGTCGTTATACTTATAGCATTTCAATCAGCGATATCTATTTTTTAGTCTTTAGGCCCTAAACCATCCCTTTGTGGCCCATTGATTCTAATAATTGCATTGTTCACACGTTGTCAAACGGTCCTGGGCACATTTTTGTATCCAGTTTTGCAGTTGAAGTGTCAGTGATGCTGCAACTGAAGACTATGGTTAACAGCCAAAATAGGATTTTAACTAATCTTATCACTTACTTACTTATCTAATTGAAATACAATAGGGACATGTGTTTTATTATAGGTATCATCCATAAATTACGTGTTTCGTCAAAAAACTTTTTAAATGTTATTCCCTCATATTCCCTCTAAGAACTCTCCAATTGGAACTTATTTTTTTTATAAGTTCCGCAAATTTGCACCGATTTTGATGAAAATAAAAGTTACGTCAAAGAAGCTATTTGAAGTCTATGGGGTAAGTTGATATGTGGGATAAAACATGATAAATCGATTTTGGGGGTTGGAGTCCGCATCGATCAAATTTGGATATGGATTTGTTCCTCAATCGGCTTACCAAAAATTGTGATTCTAGGTAGTAATCACTTGTTAGCATTTTACATTTTTTTGTCAAGGTCTGTTAAATTTCAGATAGAAATATTGAATGGTGTGGCTAAAATCGACGGGGGAATGGGAGAAGATATTGACATAATTCGCAAAAAACTTCATATACGAGGTGTGTTCAAAAAGTAAGGCGACTTTTCGATTATCGATAATTATCACTTGATAGACTTTTGAACTACTTTCAATTTTGGAAAATTGTGGAAACTTGACGGCGGTTCAAACGAAAATAAACAATAATACATAACATTCAGAAATTGCCACACGAGGTGTGTTCAAAAAGTAAGGTCAAGGTTTCAAATTTCGCGGGCAACGTATTTTCGACTATCGATTTTTTTTTGTATTGTTGTGTTGGCAAACTCTTCCCGAACATCAGTACCAAATTTCAAGTGAATGGCATTTTTTGTTCGGTTGTGAGAGGCGTAAAGGTTATAAGTGTTTTGCGTGCTAGGAAAGTAGGAAGGGGAGTGTTTTGCAAGTGTAAGGTGCTTTGAAAATTCAATTCGATGGACATTACACTTGAATCACTCCCCTTGATTTCGAAAATATTTATAAATAAATTGTTAATAATTGAATTCATAAAATTACTTTATAGCGTTCTAACTTCAAAACTACTAAAGATTATTACAGGCCCTTTCCATTTCCAATGAAACTGAAATATGTTGTTCTTGGTCCATTTCATTAGACACGTATTTTTTTAGCCAACAAAAAAAAATGTTTTCTCTGACTTTTCGCCATTTTGTTTTAGATGTAAATGTCGATATTTTACGTCACTTTATTTTTGTGCATAACTTTGTCAAAAATGGATGGATTTAGACGGCTAAACATTTGAAATGACCGGAATGAGTGACGCTTCGTAACTATTGTATTAGCAATATTGAAAAAAAAATAAATATTTTCCAAAAAATTCAAAATTTTTTCAAAATCAAATATCTCAAAAAGTGTATTTTTTTAATTTTTTAGGCGAAAACGCTTAGTTTAAAAGTTATGATTTTTTTAGAAAAAACACTTTTTTTAATTTATTTCTTTTCAAAAACAAATATCTCAAAAAGTGTATTTTTTTATTTTTCATAGTAAATTAGACTGCTTGGAAAAAGAAAAAATTCAAAATTTTTTTAAAAGCAAATATCTCAAATCTGTTTTTTTATATTTCTTTTTTAAAAGCAAAGTAGACCGTTTGGACTAAGAAATAGTAAAATTTCCCTTAGTTTAAAAGTTATGATTTTTTTTAGAAAAAAACGTTATTTTGATTTATTTCTTTTCAAAGACAAATATCTCAAAAAGTGTATCTTTCTAGTTTTTAAACTTTTCATAGTAAAGTAGACTGTTTGGACTAGCACATATTAAAATTTCCTTTGACCAAAACACTTACTTTAAAAGTTATGATTTTAGAAAAAAGTTTTTTTTTTATTTTGCAAAAAATTCAAAATATTTCCAAAAACAAATATCTCCAAAAGTGTATTTTTTTAATTTTATTATAAATAAGTAGACCGTTTGGACTAACAAATAGTAAAATTTCCCTCGGCGAAAACGCTTAGTTTAAAAGTTATGATTTTTGTCGAAATGTTTAACTGTTTTTAGGTGCTATAATAAACTTAAGTTAAATAATTAATAATAATAAAAATAAATAAAAAAAATTTCAAATTTAATTTAATAATTAATAATATATATATATATATATATATATATTTGTGAAGAATATATATATATACATATATATTTTTATAGTATAATAGTAGTTCTATATTCTTTGGAATGGAGCAGAAGCAATTGAAAATTATGAATATATAGTTGTAAAATGATGCGACTAAATTTATTTTACTTTTCTATGTACTATATCAATATCAGCAAAATAAATGCAAAGTTTTTAGTAAAGGCTATAAACATACAATATATTTGCTTTATTCAAAAATATTACTTATTTTCGTCAATAAAGTTTCAACAGTTTCATGGACAATTTCTTGAACATCGTAATCGCTGTTATTGGTTAGGCAAAGGCATATATGCACTGCGACCAGTTTGATCTATTGTGCACCCCTTTTTGTTTAGACGTTCATTATATCGAGGAAACTGACCAGCTCCGTCACAGGGAGCTTTTGAAGGTCTTTATCTTCTAGTAGGTATGCACTTAAAATTTTTTGTCTTCTGCGGCATAGCGCCTCACAGTTTGTGATCAGGTGTTCCATTGACTCTTCCTTATCACAGCAGAATCTGCATGCGTTCGAATCCGATAAACCTATTCTGTGTGTGTGTTTGTTGCAGGCGAATTGGCCTGTTAGTGCTCCAGAGAGTGTCTTGAAAGTTTTCCTGTTTCCATTTTTGTGAGTCGTCATGTAATAAGATTGGGTTAGCATTCCATTCCTTTTTCGTCGGAAAAATGACTTTGTATCTCTTGGTGAAGTTGAGTACTGTGTCTGTATGGTCATTAGCCTCGGTCATGCACGTTGCGTTGCCGACCCTTTATAGGATTTTAGGTGACCAGGTAGGTTTCATGGTTTGAATTTTTCTTTTAATTGAATTGAGAGTGCTTGCATTGCAGCCTCTTCCTGTATTGCTATGTGAAGCGGTGGTAAATTTAGTAGTGCTTCCATGCCAGCAGTTGGGGTAGTTCTCATTGCACCCGTGATGCTTATTCATGTGAGCCTCTGTACTTTAAGCAGTTCTAATATAGCTGTGGTTTGGTTCCCCAATGCCCCACATAGTGTGATGGGTCTTACCATTTGGGTGTAGATCCAGCACGTCATTTTGGGGCTCAGACCCCAGGATTTACCCAGAAGTTGTTTCGTAGTACACAAGTTTCTTTCGGCCTTTGTGATTACAGAATCAAGAATAATTCCTAGATATTTAACCTCTTCCTTTAGGGGTACCCCTGTCGCATTTATTGTTAATGTAGGGATATGAAACGACCTTTTTCTTGTAAATATGACAATGCTTGCACATACCCATGTACAACCCTTTGCATTAACAACATACAAATGTATACATATTTTGCCTGCGTTATTACTGCTTCGTTTTCATAATTGCGCGCTCACATTAGTATAGAATACGAATAAGTAGAGAAAACCAAAACAAAAACGGCAGCCAACAGCTGACTGTTTCGCGTTTCCTTCATTTTATTTGGTTCCTCTGATATGGACGCTCAAAAACCCCACCTCTTAAAAAACACGCTGTAGTATGATAATAAATTTCAGCTATGCCAAGATTTAGATTTGTTCCATTGTACCACGATCATTTCGAAAGCTTTTTTTGTTAAAGCACACTAGCACAAAAAAATAGATGAGTAGTTTTGCCCACTATTAACAGAAACAAAACATCCTAATTTGTTCAGTGTAAAAATGTATGTATTAGGGTGGGTCATTTTTTTCGGTAAAAAGGCTTACAACGATTTTGATTCTTAGGGTCACTTTAAACAACTTTGCCCAAGAAATTAAGGATCTAAAATGAAAAAGTTGTAGAATGGAAAATTCTACAACTTTTTCAAAATAGTTATTTTTTATTTTATAATATTCAACAATCGACTTAAACATTGCATTTAGGAGAAGCTTTAATTGCCCTTGCTGACAGCACATTGCAACCAAGGTACTTAGTTTGCAGATGGGAACTTGTATCAAAACTAAAGCACACGTCTTGGACTCAATGGTCTCGTGAGTATTTGCAGCAATTGCAACAAAACCAAAAATGGAGACGATCGTCAGTAAACACACAGGAAGGATCACTCGTTCTGCTACAGGAAGACAATGTCCCAGCTCTTCAGTGGCCAATGGGCAGAATCGTCAAGCTGTATCCAGCTCATGACAACTACATACGGGTTGTCGATGTCAAAACTGCCACAGGTTTATATAAGCGGGACAGTCAGAACGAAACCCACAGGCAAAAAATCAAAGTGTCGCAGTCGAGTTGTTGCTCCCAGTAGCCTGGATTATTTTAAGAACGATTAGCGGTGGCTGAATGGAAAATAATTGATTATATGAAACCATTCACGATTGAAACAACGATTGGGGCCATGTACCTACAAAAACATGTATCACCATTTCCAGCACGTAGAAGAGGAACTACTGTTAGAAGTTATCGCCAATAATAAAAACAAGTGTTTGTATTGTTTTAAATGTTCTTTAATTTATATTATTTGAATCACGACTTATCACTAACGATGTGTAAGAAAAGACAAACAATTAGGAAAACGGAAACGTGGTACATTCACCACATTTTGGTGAAAAATCTATGTGGCTTTTTGCAACACTGCAAACTTATACATATCTATATACCTACATATATAAAAGAAACTTATGTTTCACCAACGCCAGTTGAACATATGCTAGAAGCACCTTCTAGCGGCGCTCAAAATTAAGAATAGATTCTTCGACCCGAAAAACCAAAAACAAATATACATTTATCTAGAAAAGAAATAATTTTTTTCATATTGTGAATGCAATGTGTAAATCTATCTTTGAATATTTAGCAAAAAAAAAATATTTTGAAAAAGTGGCAGACTTCTTTTAGTTCCATACTTTTTTGAGCAGTCGCTTAAAATGACCCAAATAATCAAACTCGCCGTGAGACCCAGAACTTATTTTTTGACTCCATACAAATTGACTCGCCCATATATATGTATATATATGTATGTATGTAATGTAGTTTTATGTATTATCACTTACAAACACCTCTCCTTTTGATTCATTTGTGTATGTTTTGCATGTTGTATTAAACAATCAAGCCATATAAATTATTAACACGATTTGAATCTTTCCAATATCAGATTACCAATTTTAATATACATATCCTGCTCATATCAACCAAACCAGCGCTGCACACTAGTTAGATACCAACCCAAACTTTGAAGACGATATGCGAATTTAAAAGCCGCTTATTTTACAAACTTTTTAGTAACTACATAATGGTAAGTTTTTATATATTTGTCGAATTAATATATATATATACACTAGTGGGCTTCGCCCCTGGTCGCTTCGCCCACCAGTCCCCACCATTCCAACGACGCAAGCGGCTCAGGGGGGCCCAAATGACATGAAATTACTTCTTTATTCTTCTTATACCTCTTCTCGCTTGCGCTTTTTCATTTCCTCTTCAGTCAAATTCAACTTCTTTCTACCCATTTTGCTAAATTCCTTTATAAAAACATGAGAATAAATATCATAAGAAACAAAGGAGGTATATGATATAGTCAACCGATTTTGATTAAATTAAGTACAGTGCTTAGGAACTATAAATAACTACAAAATACCAAATTTGCTTTCAATATCTTCACAGACAAACGAAACACAAAAAATTTTGTTCAAAAATGGATTTTTTGGAAGATCGGCCCTATGCGAGCTATATGATATAGTGTACCGAATTTGTTCAAACGGACAGACAGACGGACATGGGTATATCGACTTTTCTAGTCCTCCTGATTATATTTTAGGTAACTTTGAGGTGTCTCCGACAAATTTTTTTCTGCATATTCTTACTAAGAACTTTCCAATTGGAATTAATATTTTTTTGTTAAATTCGATACTTATACCTATAAGTTCAGAAAATTTTAACCGATTGTGATGAAACTCGATACGTTAAAAAGCTATTTAAAGTATATGGAGTAAGTCTCAAGTATAATGTTGATGGGTGCAGGAGAACACGTGGTTAATCGATTGCGGGGGATGGGGTGGTCCGCATCGATAAAATGTGGATGTGGATTTGTTCATTAGAGAAACATAAATCAGCTTACCAAAAATTGTGATTCCATTCACTGATAACCATAATTAGGTAGAGTTTGTATATTTTTGACTATAGCTTTTGCTGTATTTGTCCGATTTTGTTCATTTTTGACACACATATGCGTGGAACCATAATACACCACTCAAAATTTCAAATGAAAATATTAAATGGTGTTGCCAAAAATCGCGAAAATCTATATCCGTTTAAATGTAGGAGGGTACAAAGGGCAGTATGGGTGGTTTAATGTTTAAACGAGCTTAAGTCGGCGATTTTTATTGATTTAAAATATTTGGCAGCTTAAATACAATATCAGAACTGGTGGTTGCTGCAACAGGTACTTGAATCTGGTAAGCTATGGAGAAGTGAGTTAGAAATAAGACCAACGAGACTATATTTGACGCATTTGAATACTTTATTCTTACTGAATACTTATATGATTATAATCATAAATAAATAAATATACAACCAATGCACGCAAAACACTTATAACCTTTACGCCTCTCACACCCAAACAAAAAATGCCATTCACTTGAAATTTGGTACGGATGTTCGGGAAGAGTGTACCAACACACACCCGTGAAATTGCTTATGTCACCTTACTTTTTGAACACACCTCGTACATACATACATAGAAGAGCTGCTTACGACAGAATTGACTGCAGCGGAACTGCCTGCAGCAGAACTTCGTAAATACTGACTCAAACAATGACTGAGTATCTTAATATTCTAACAGTGTTATTTATAACTAATTAATGCTGACGCTGCGCTGCCGTCTTTGATGTTTTCTCGCTCAATTCGCGACCACAATGCTTCAGAACGTTAAGCGCTTTGTGTAATTTCAGCACTCGTCCTGGATCTCGTTCGTCGATGAACCCCTTTGGTTGTCGCATTTGCACAACATCTTGCAGCTCGCATTTTAGATACGCTGAAGAGACATCCATCTGGTGCATCCATGCTCAACTGCTAGGCCAATCACTATTCTGATTGAGGCATACCTAGCCACAGGAGTAAATGTAATCCACATCAAAACGTAGCGCGCAGCCTTTTGCGACCAGTCGAGACTTATAACGCACAACATTGCCATCCTTGTCACGCTTTACTGCCCAAAAACCCATTTGCAGCCGATCGCCCGTTGGCTTTTGGGCAAATCAACTAGCATCCATGTATTATTGGCACGCAGGCTATCCATCTCTTTCTGCATGGATTGTTTCCACACTTCTGCATTTCGTGTGCTCAACGCCTCCGTGACGTTACTTGGAACAACAATGTCATCGGCAGACATGACATTCAGCACGCTATACTCTTTACGTGGCCGTCCGTGTCGACCAGTATAAACTTTGCCTTGGCGTCCAGGCCCCATTTGCCCACTAGGTTCATACTCTTTGGAATCTTCAAAGGCACCTGCTGCCCCTTCTGCAGCTTACACTACATCAGACGCAGTGTCATCATGCGTCTCGAGTTCCATTCCAATAGTCTACTGTACGTCAGCAGCACACACAGGATCATGTTGCAGTTCAATGAGTTGAACATCGTTATTATTGCGCTTTGTCCAGCAAAATTAATATTGCCACCATTGTCAATAGCTTTTATAACCGATTTAATGTTAAATTACAGCTCTTTAACATATAACACATTTTAGTTCGATCGTGCTACCGCGCCAAGTGAATTTCCCCGTACCGCTTTCTGTTGCTTCGATATTATATTTGTTCACTTAGTAAACTTGCTCTTTGTGCTTTCTCAATTCAACGAACTGCGCACGTACACAACACAAATGAGCCGCAGCGCCGCTATCAACACACCACACATTCTTAGCAATATCGGTTATTCCCTCGCCCGCACATAGCGCTGAGAGCGATTTTGTGCTCTCAATTCGGCCTTCCCGATTTTTTCTTTCGCTCTGCATTTTGCAGGTGTATGTCCACGCTTATGACATGTCCAACTTGTAACGAAATTTTCAAATTTTTGCCCACGTCTTATGTTACGTTTACTGATTTCGGCCGTGGTGGGTTTATTTTCCGCGCGCGAAATGAACACTTGTTCATCCTTCCGGACGACGCGCTCACTTGCCCTCCTCTTACGGATTGATTTTAAGCGCACCCAAACTTGACAAGGCATAACGCGTATCAATGGCGACCACGAAATTTTCGTACGCGTCATTGAGACTTTCATCGGGCACAACGATTTCTATTTTGTTTAACTTTTTAAGAACTGGACTAAAATTATTTATATATGACAAATGATGTTTTCAGTAACACTCATTTTTATTTGAAACAATTGTTTTGACAAATTTGCACGTCGCGCTGGACCTGAAAGCGTGTGTACTTTGTGTAACTTTTTCCACGCTTCACTTGCAGTTGCGCAGTTCTTTACATGGTTTAATTGTGACGGCTTTATACAAAACAAAATACTAGCAAGCGCCTTTTCGTCTTTTGTATCGAACAGAGCCTTTTGCTCTATTTATATATTTTCTATTCCTTAGAACAATTCACTTCTAACACCGCGTCATAAAATGAAACAAAAGTCCAGAATTTTCTCTTCGCGAGACAAATTCACTTTTAAGCGGAGTCAATAAACAAATTACAGAATTTTTTTTTCGTAAGAACAACTCAACTTATTTCGCAGTTAACGCGATGCACTGGGCCATAACCTATTGGTTTTATTCAAAGTAATAACTGACTTGCCGCTCGCTGTGTTCGTACGTGACTAAAACAAAAGTAAAACATTGCATGTTATTTCATTGTTGTGCGCAGAAAACATCATTGCATGTAAATCAACATATGTTAACTATGTTACTTAACATATGTCTATTTGGTGGACATAGAGCGTTGCACATAAATAGAGATATTTCTAACAGATTGGTACAAATTGCATTTAAATTCGAAAACTTGAATTAAAAATGCCGAGACAGAACATGAAATCTACTTTAATTGAAGCTGCAGCAAAAATGACTGGATAAAATCAATTTTACTAAAGGTTCGTCTCCTATAACAATTTCATTGCACGAAACGGCTAAAAAATATTATGCAACACTTTCTCAACAACTCAACAGCAAAAAGTAAACTTGAATCTGGGTTGAGGAAAAGTTGAGTTGAGAGTTGAAATACAGTGTTGCGTTTCACCATACATTTTGTTTTTGTAAAAGTCCTCAACTCCTCAACTCAACACAAATCGTGAATACCTCTATTATAATTGAATATTTAACCAAAAGAATTCAATGCTAAGAAATATATTTACTGCAGGGGAAAACACACAAGCAGCGAGTAGGAATTTATTCTTTCTTAATTATACACCTTCTTTTATCTTCAAAACAAGAAGTTGACCATATAAATTAAATTTTTGCAATGTTTACAAATGTTTAGCAAAAGGCAGTCAACTGGTTACACCACAGCCAACGAGTCTAAAAATAGATAGAGTAGAAACAACGGCCGTTAGCGTTTACATGCTGGTTTCGCTGTTAAGCATTCATCAAATGTGCGAGGAGTATGGAAGAAAAATTCGAACTCCATCGCCTACAACGCTCTAACGTGGTTAGTTGTTGGCTGCTGTGTTGCAAATTTTGTTTTGTCTCTTTATTCATATTTATTTTTCGGATGTATGATTATAGAAACAAGGGGCGGGTGGACATGCGAGGTTTTTTCTGTGTATTTGACCGAAAGGCAATAGTCTAGATGTCAGAGATGGTAACCGCTAAAGTAACCAAACTTTCACATTAAATCCCATTTTATTCCATAAGAGACACGTTTTTTTTTATTTTTTTGATATCGGGGTTAAATTATATAGCTCCCATAGGGGTGTTTCAGACGACCTCGAAAAAAACAAAAGTTTTAGATCAATAATTCGTTTGTTTATAAAGATATCATAACCAAATTTGGCATGCAAGAGTTTTTTATAGTTCCACCAAGCACTGTACCAAATTTGATCAAAATCGGTTGACTACATCATATGGCAACTACAGGATCGATCGGCCAAAATAACTTTTTATATAAAAAATTCGCTATATTTTGTTTTTAAATTAATAAAGATATAGTCGTCAAATTTGCCGTTGAGAAGTTTTTTAGAGTACCCAAATTTGAACAATCTCGACTGACTATATCATATTGCTACCATAGGGCCGATATGACAAGCACTTTTTCTTGACGGAGGCCCGGAATGGATAACCATTATCTCCAATGTTCTCCTGCAGCCCATTTGTTTATCATGGTTTTGTTTGTGGACCAACCAATACCACAAAACGGCGCAGGAGATGCAGTCAGGGTGGATGCACCCTGTCGTGGTATGCACCAATATAGCACGATTTTGTTCCGGGCGGACAGGGCTTGGAGGTAGTTATGGCATTCTTTAATCATCCTGGAGGAGATGCTCCTGGATGACAATGCCCTAATAGCAGCTTCGCAATCTGAAAAAAGTCATATGTTTGCGCTTCTAGTTCCCTTGAGAAGGATACTAAGGACGTAGATCTCTATGGCATGAATCTCCGCCTGAGAGACGCTGGGCCATATGCCACTTGTGGTAGAGATTCTGGTGATGGGTCCAACGATTCCAACACCTACACCCTGTTCAGGTTTGGACCAATCCGTGAGCCATTGTTGCCACCGGGGGTTTCCACAGGGGCTGCCATCATCCCAAGTCTTCCGACTTTTGAGAAGAGATCTAAATTTCTTGTTATGAAAAAGATGATCTAGAGCAGACCGAAACGTCAAGAAGAGAATACATAAGTGCGGCATGTCCAATGTCACTTGCTAAGAGTCCAGATGTGATCTGGATACGTAGTAGAATCTGCATGGCTGACTTTTTGATGAAAATGTGGAGTGGTGTGAGTCCAAGGACTGTCTCCATGACAGCTGTCGGACAGGTACGCATCGCTCCCGAGAGAAATATGCATACTAGTCTTGCTGCATTTATTGATGCCCACATCTTGGGCCACCACACAAGAGCAGCATATGTGACGATAGACTATCATGCGGTATATCCATTGTATAATATGAGGGCTGAAGCCCCATGTGCTACCAAAGAATTTTCTACAGGCCCACATGGCTCGAGTAGCTTTGGAGAGCACTTGTTCTAAGTGGGAGTTCCAGTTGTCGATTACGAGAGACCATAGCAGGGGAGATAGCACACCTCCTTGTGGACAACCCTTTGCAACTCTTATGATGACGTACCATCTAGAGGTTAAGTTAAATCCATACGGTCACATGTATTAACAGATACGAAAACTTGCTAAAGGGAGTTACTCTCATCGAAAATTCCTCAGAAGAACCCCAAACGTCTACGCACCAAAACAGAGGAAGACCTAACAAATGTTTGGACGATTGCTCAAATTTTACTCGAAAGAGAAAACTTGCCGATACCACAGCCGATATAGCCACGGATCATCTATCGGAGGCTCTATCGTTAAACTACATCAGAAATAACTGGAGTGGAGGAAGATATTATCAAAACATTGGGTATTATTTATATATTCTGAACTGTAAGTGAAAAATTAACGGCAGCAAATTTTTTGAGGGGATACAAAAAACTACCGATATATGAACAAAAAATATATCATCAAAAGTTTCTTCATCAATATAGGAAATATGATGCAGTCTACAAAATCCAACTTCAACAACATATTGCGCAGCTCTCAGATACCGCATCGTCATATATGAGTACTTATTTTAAAGCCTGAACATATTCCTTTTAACTACTGTTTCAAATATCTTAATTGGTTTAGAAAATATGAAAAAAATATGTTCATATTGTTCAAGAGCGTATATTGCACAGGCAACAAAATCCAACTTCAACAGCACATTGCGCAACTCTTATATATCGAATCACCATATATTAATATTTATTTTAAAGCCTTTTTCTTTCAACTGCAATTTAATTCATAAATATAAATATTTCAATTTGCTTATAAGATATGATTTTTGCAACGGTTTTTCAGCTTCCGTTCCACTGTGCGACGACGCACAATGTTTGGTTCAGTTCTCGAAAAAAAAGTTCCTACAGCCGCTCAAAGTTGAGTAAATTTTCAACTATAAAAAAAATCTTAATTTTTGGAATAAAAGTTAATGTTTAAAGTTGCTTTGTAAAAAAACTATGAGCCCAATTGCTTTTTTTTTAATTTCTATAAAAAGGAATATAAAATTTAAACATAAACGAAAAAAAAAACAGTTTCAATCTTTTCTAGTTTTTTCATTATTTCCGTTTGCCTGAACCACTATATTTGGGCCACTTTTTCAACTTTGGAAGAAAATAAAAAAAAACCTAATTTACTCTATTTTTTTTTTAACGTAAATATGTTTGTTATTAATCTATTTACCTACTCTAAAAAGATTATTTGCATGAATGTACCCGTATGGCTGTAACACCAGTAAAAGCCTAGAAACCCAACTACAAAATATACTGCCGCAGGTATAAGAAGAAGAATATGCACTAGATGCAGGCACTAAATTGAGAGTTGTTTGCTTATATTTTGACTTTACAAAAAAATAGCCTACCTGTGACATTTGAAAAAAGGGTTAATCAATCCTTTTTTTGTATTTCCAGGTAGTTGTAAAAGATATAATATAATTTAATTTGTACCTGTTACTTTTTCCTGGATAAAGGCTTAATATTTGTATATACTTGCCTGAATATATAGAATTTTAACTTAAAAAGTACACACATTGCAGTAAAAAGTATTTTTAAATATAATTCGCAAGCAGTGATTTTATAAGTATAACGATGTCTTTGGAAAACGTAAAATTATTTGAGTTGTTCAGAAACTCCATAACTCCGAAGGAGTTCGTCTCGGCAATCGTGAAAGAACTTAACGTTGAGGAAGCAAATATAGATAAGTTTGATGATTTTAAAGCTAAACTTTCTCTTATTTACGCCCAAATAAAAGCAAAGTGGCAAAACTGTAGTCGCTGCAAAGAAAATTTTGTTAGGAGACACGAAAACTGGCTAAAAGGACTTACCCATATTGACATTTTGCCAGAAGAACCTCAAACGTCTACGCACCGAAAGAGAGGAAGACCTGCCAAATGTTTGGAACACTAAATCAACTTTGACATGTGCTTTTTGTAAAAAAACACAAAAGGATTTTCAAAATTTGGATAATTCTTTTATTGAAGAGGAAAATCTGGAATTTGGTATTTCTCCATTGCATGCCAGAATTAGATGCATGGAGTTTATTTTAAAACTTGCATATACTCTTCCGCAAGTTCACGATTCATTTAAGGACAACACTCCAGATAAAGAAAATCAAAGTTTCTGGCAAAAAAAATACAAGAAGATTTTAATAAGAAACTTGGACTGAAAGTCGATTGCCCCAAATATGGATATGGTAATACAACTGATGGAAACTCATCCCGCAAGTTCTTCGAAGAACACAAAACTACGTCAGATATAACTGGAGTGGATGAAGATATTATTAAAAGATTGGGTACTATTTTAAATATTCTGAATTGTAAGAAAAAAATTAACGGCAGTAAATTTGGTGAATATGCGACTAAAACTGCAGTGCTGCTACTGGAAAAATATCCGGGAAAGAAACTAACTCCCACACTTCACAAAATTTTGGCACATGGCCAATCTATAATAGAATATCATTGCCAACACAGAATGTTAAGTCTTTTAGATATCCCCTCAAATGTTAATGTGGATGATTATTTTACAAAATACTGCTGATATGTGAACAAATATATCATTAAAATTTTCTTCATAAATTGGCGATATTGCACAGGCATCAAAATCCAACTTCAACAACATATTGCGCAGCTCTCAGACATCGTATCATCACATATGAGTACTTATTTTAAAGCCTGAACATATTCCTTGTAACTACTACTACTATTTATTTCATTAAAATATCTTAATTGGTTTAGAAAATATGCAAGAAATATGTACATATTGTTCATGAGCGAATATTGCACAGGCCACAAAATCCAACTTGAACAACAAATTGCGCAACTCGTAGATATCGTATCACCATGTATGAATACTTATTTTAAACCTAAAGATTTTTCTTTCAATTGCAATTTAATTCATAAAAATATCTCAATTTGTTTAGAAGATATGATTTTTGCAACGGATTTTCAGCTTTTGAGCCACTGTGCGACGTTCGGATTTGTCTTCCATACTCGTCGCTCATTTGATAAATGCATAACACTCGCTAAACAATTTTTTTAACGGCCGTTGTTTCTACTCTATCTATTATAATATCTAATATTTTGATAGTCGTTGCCACAGCTTTTGTAAATTTATCAATAAAAATGAGGGTAATATACAAATGTATCGAAAATAAAAAGGGAAATTATCGATAAGAAATTCGGATTGCGGAGCAGAACAACCGAATCCGTATAAAACTATTCGGTTTAGATTTTTCGATTTCCGGATAAGGGCTGACTACGTGTGATTGGAGACCTTAATAGGCTTTTTACACTGAGCACATCTGAGAGGAACGCATGGGATTTTTTGCAGATGTGAAAAACGTGTTCAAACAGAGCACATCTAGCATCTTGCATCTGTCAAATTGACAGGCTGACACGCAAAATCAGTAAATTATGATAATATATTATAGATGTTTTTTTAAACGAAAATATCAATCTTTTTATGCATTTTTTCAGCATTAACTATTACTAAGCAAGGGTTTCATGAATTTTTGTTGATAACATGAATTAATTGGGAGTATTACTTGCTCATACATATATACATACATATGCATGCATACATATTATACATATATGCAATCGCCACGAGCTGTTTGTATTTTTGTTGTTGTTATGCTCCATAAGACCTCACCAATGTCTGAAAGCCACTGGTTTAAACATATTAGTAAAGTCATAATTTAAAAAACTATATATATTTATATAATATTTGTTTAACAAGATGGGTGCTACATCAAAATAAAGTCACCACCAGTTCTTGACTACCATAATTATTAAGTTAGTTAACAAAATTAAATTACAGATTTTCATATGTTAATCACCGCCGAATCATCGCCCATACATTTTAATGACCCACGATTTGTTATGGTATATTGAATTGTAATAAGTAAAATACAAAACAAATGCATAAAATTGATTTCTAAATTTTTCCACTCATCAAACTAGAAGCTCTGAATGAAACGCTTGCGGGATCGGCTTGTATATTTTTTGTGTCTATACATATATTGCGGCACATTTTAAATTGTGTGCCAGTTCCATAAACATATGAGGCTTTGGCGCCCTCTTACGAATTCAAGGCTGCTAATCTTTTTGTGGACATTGTTTACAATATAGGGGCGAATTTAGAGTTGCACTGAAAAATAGTCGAATAATTTCTCATCAGGACGCAATAAGATAGGAACATTTGCACAAGATACAGGAATGATGTTGAAACTTTCGGAACGGCAGATTCATACGTAGCGTCTGAGGCGGCAGATGCCAAATGTCAAATGCGCCCCAGTGTAAAAAGCCTTTAATGCTCAAGCCGGAAAAGAGGACAATATTGTTTAAGGTGTTGTTGGAAAATTTTCACTTCATACAGATACAAATGGCAATGGTAGCCGAAGTAGTAACTTCGCAGTTTCATATGGACTGTTGATAAGCAGCAAAATTTGTAAATACAAATGCGTCCATTTAAACTTTAGATTAGACTCAAAAGCAGTGCTGGGCAAAATATACATATGCATTTTTTTTGCGTTTTTTATTTATCATTTTCTGCCGCAGACGTCGCAACGCAACAGACACGTAGCTGCTTGTGCATGACTTCGGTTCTTGTTGCGAGAGCTCTTCTACTGATGTTGTCACATAGCACCATTAGCAAGAGTGACCGCAGCGCGCTCTCTCAACAAGTGCCGAAGTCATGCACAGAAAAATTACCTTAACTTCTCTCCATATCTTACGGACATATCCTAATCTTAGATCTCAATAAATTGACCCATAATACGTATTAGACCCACAGTTTCTTTAATAATTAGGGCTGGTAATATCCTGGTGATTTGAAGGGTGTGAACAAGTTCATTGCCCATTCTATCCTTTCGAAGTTGACTATCTTGATAATAGTAGAGTTTATTGCCCTGTGACTGTTGTAAGGCCATTAACCCTTTGAGCGTTGTCATTGGTTGCGATAAGCCGACAGTCAGGGAAATGCGTTTTAAGGAGAAGCTCTAATGTATCAGTGAAAGAGATTGTAAGGTACCGCCCGGTGCAAATAGAATTAATTGCCCCTTTTTACAGTGATTTTTGTGTTCTGGCAGTGTTCGGGACATCATAAAGCTCTTCACAGAAGTGTTTCCATGAAGTCCTCTTTGATTTCAGTAATTCTTTGTTATATTGTCTTAGGGACTTTTTGTATTCTTCCCATGTTTTATTCTTCTTTGCGTCGTTAAATCTTACTTGGATCTTACTATTTGACGCAACTTAGCCAGTCCTATATTCCTTTATTGTATCTGTGCTGTCCCAGATAGTGTTGTGTGCGTTTGCATCACAGTCAATTATTAAGGTCTTATTGTGTTTCTTACAGTATTCCACAGACCTATGATGATCGGTGCTTCATATTTCATTCAAAAATTTTGTGAATGGCAAAAATTTAATATTAGTATCAATGACAAGTGCAGCCTTTGAAAGTTTGGTATTTTGAGGCCTCCTATTCTGCCTCTATTAATCCAGGACTAGTCCTATGTTGAAGCATCCACCGGCAAACCTTCTGCTGAGTTCGGCTGTTGCAGCTTTATCATGGTGAAGATTTGCCTGGATGCACCTCATGTTGTGTTTGTCAGGTTAGGGCTGGAAGGAGTACTTTCGTTCTCTCTCTCTCTTTCAGCTCCACTGCTTCCATTTTGTCTTCGAGTGCATTGACAGGCGCAGTTTTTAGCCGGAGAGTCGCCTGGCCGAATCTGAAGTTGACCTTCTCTCCTGACTCTACCAGACTGGCTGCACTGTGACATTAGAGCCTCTTTCATCTCTTTTAAGGGTTCGCCACGTGTCTACGTATAGGCCGTAGTTCTGGCCCTGTGTTAGTTTAAGAATCCTGGAGGTTTCCAGGTTCTGGACGTAGGGAAAGTTGAGTGAAAAATTTTGGATTCTTCTGTGGCCCACAGTGAACACCTTTCCCATGGTGGTGTGCTCGTGATGGTCACTTATAGCCATTCCGATGAAGCGCCATCTTTGCAATGCAGGCCCATGTATCCTACTTTGAAGGTCGCTCCCACGAAAGAAGGTTTTGTGGCCTGTTCTTTTACTGCAACTATTTTATCGAGAATCAGGTTTTGAATGGAGTCCATTTGCTCCATAGTCAAAGGCGTATTGGAATAATCCCTTGCCAGAATTGCCATCTTGATTCCAGTCACCATATCCTTATAGGAGGCAGTGGGCTGCCCCTTCTGGGCTGTGGTGCTGGATTCTGTAGGCAATTCCACCGCTTTTGGTGGCTTACATGTCTATGTTGCTGCTGCTATGGCGGCCTTTGAGGTCGAGGGTCGCTCCTCTTTAGCCCTTTTATTATGGGTTGCCTCTGGAGGTGTGACTTTTGTCGAGCTCTGTCGTTTGGGGCCAGGTGTGGCGTGTTCGCCCTTTTTGATAGCAAGTGGTTGCATTTGCTTTAGCACATGCCTTTTTTCGATCAATGACTTGCATTATGCTCACTCCGCTAAGCTTTTTAAGCTTCTCGGTGGGTGTTTGTGTGCCTGGGCTTTGAGGGGCAGCTTCTTGGCTCACGCCAATTGAAGGCTGCTGTACCTCCATTGATGTGTTGTGGTGTGGTGTGCTTTTTTGGCCGCTCTCGCCATTATTATTTTTAAAATTTAATATGTCCATTTGGTTCCCACGAGTAAAGGAGATAATCGGACCGCTACGCTAGTGCCCCTTGCAGTTACGGCACAGAGGTACTAATACCAATATGTGATTCCCCCTTCATAGGCTAATGGCTAACTACCTGCCATCAAGAGCATGTTCTAAAGGACGATAATTCGGTCCATAAATACGAAGAGTATTACACGTTTTTACAACAGAATACTATTTTTGATTATAAGTCTAAAAAATTTGAAGACGTTACTATGGTGTATAGCTTTCCATCATGAATTGTTGAGCTTTACTGAATAAAAAATTATGAATTTTGTCAAGAGTGATAACTGGTTTCAAAAACATCACTTTCGGAAATAATTGACGACGTTAAGTTAAACGCGACAATTCCCATAATTTAACAATTTAAACTTGAAAAAATCATCAGCCGTGCTCCGGAATCCGAGAAATCCAAACCGAATAATTTTATTCGGTATTGCGTGCTCCGGGAACCAAATTTTTCGTCTATAATTCCCTTTTTATTTTCGATACCTTTGTATATTACTGACTGCCTATTGCTCAAAATTTGTCAAAATTGCAAAAATGTAATTTTAGAAGGCGTAAAATTATTTCTTCTTCTCACAAACAAACAAAAATTCGGTTTGGTTTTAAAACGAATCCGAATAAATTGCTCTGATTCGGATTCCAAAGCGCGGCAGCATATTGTATATTGTTTTACACTTTTCTTTTTTCAAACACGATTTAACGTAAAGTCGGGCGCGGATGACTTTGGGATACCCTGTACCACTAGCTTGCAATAAATTCCAGTTCCTTCAAAAAAAACCAAAAACAAGAATTTTTAAGTCAACAATTTTTTTTGACCGATCGTTCCTATGGGTGCTATATGACATAGTTAACTGATTTCAATGAAATTTGACACAGTGCTTAAATACCTTAAAAAAGATCTGAATGCCGAATTTAGTTCAAATATCTTTACAAACAAACGAATCACAACAAATTTTGTATCAAAAACGTTTTATTGGACCGATTGGTCCTATGGGAGCTATATGATATAGTTAACCGATATGGATTAAATTTAGTACAGTGCTAAGGAACTATAAAAAACTTACGAATACCAAAGTTGGTTGCAATATCTTAACAAACAAACGAAACACAACAAATTTTGTTCAAAAATCGATTTTTTGAAAGATCGGCCCTATGGGAGCTATATGATATAGTCAACCGATTTTATTAAAATATGGCACATTGCTGAAGTGCTCTAAAAAATTTCAAAACGCCAAATCTAGTTACGATATCTTTGTTAAAAAACGAACTATAGCGAATTTTGATTTAAAAAGTTATTTTGGCAGATCGGTCCTATGGGAGCTATATGATGTAGTCAACCGATTTTAATCAAATTTGGTACAGTGATTGGGAACTATAAAAAACTAATAACAAATTTGGTTACGATATCTTAATAAACAAACGAATTATTCATCTAAAACGCTTTTTTTTTGTCGAAGTTGTCTCAAACACCCCCATGGGAGCTATATAATTTATCCCCGATATCAAAAAAATAAAATAAACTTGTCTCCTATGGATTAATATGGGATCTAATGTGAAAGTTTGGTAACTCTAGCTCTTACCATCTCTGAGATCTAGGCGTTCACACGGACAGACAGACGGAGAGACAGAGGGACATGGGTATATCGACTTCTCTATTCACCCTGATCATATTTTAGGTAACTTTGGGGTGTCTCCGACGATTCCTTCTATATGTTACACACATTTTCGGCTTGCACAAACTTAATATACCCTTGGTACCATACGGTACAGGGTATACAAATATATCACCAGCACTTTAACAAAAGTCAACTTAAAACATTTTTTTTAAATTTCAGGAAAAATACATACAAACAGAAATTTTTGTAATCTTGATATGCTTATCTTATGGAAATGGAAACTTTATAAGTGTTCGTGGCCGAGACTATGGTTCCCAACCAAATGCAGCTAGTGAAAATGATGTAAAAGGCATAGATGTACACCGCAATGCTGAAGATGGATTAGTTGAAGGCGGTGGAGAGGTTTTTGTCCCAAAAACTTTTTCCCTTAGTTCACAGGAGCCAACGTGTGAACAACTCCGTGCAATGTGGATGTAAGTACAAATATTAATGCAAAGTTAGAAAAATATATAATATACATATGTGTGAATGCTGACAAGTGTGGTGTGCTGATGCAATCAATGCCTATTAAAGTGCTGTTGTTGAAACTAACCAATACTGTTTTTTCTGCACTTCCTCAAAATTTACGCAAACATTAAAATTAGGGTTGTCACTTTGTAGCAGGGATCGCAAATAACCGTTAAAATTATTCTTTTTGAGATAATTAAAGTTATAAAATAATAGTTAAATTAAAATTTGTATAAGTAATTATTAAATTTAAATGAAAAAATCAACAACTAATTCATTTTATTTGAGAAAAATGCATAAGAGCAAAGCATAAAGCATATAGTACTTTTAGTGGCTGATTAGTTTTTTTTTTTTTTAACACGGGTGGAGAAGTAAATAATACCAGAAACAGCATAAAAATTAGTGTTGGGTTGCTCTTGAGTGGGTGAGCAAAAATGAGCAACTCATTAAATGTGAGCAAGTGAGTCAACTCAGCAATGTTTTTCTTTTTGGCTCAGTTGCTCACTACTCACTTACTCTTTACTCACTTGTTCATTACTCACTTGCTCTATGGCGGGAAGTTGCACATTTTTTTTGTTTTTAAACGAACCGCGCATTTTTTTTTAGCGGCATATTTGGTATTGTAGCGCTACATTCCAGTGGCCGCTTAGCAAGTGTTTAGATGCGTGCTAGTAAAAGTACACTATTTGTTAAAATTATCGTGGCCACGAAGCGTATTTAAAGATGTTTAAGTGTTATAGCTCACAATACAACAATTTTATTATAATTAAATTATAAATTTTTCTTATTATTAAAGTCTTTGCAAAACTTAATCACACAACATAATTTTTTATTTAAATTTTTAGTTTATTTCGCTAGAAACAAAAACTGTGTTCAAAGAAAATGACGAATATTTGAATTTATCGATAATTAAACTGCTGAAAATAAACATCTAAACTGAGTGAATAAGTGAGCAAGACTGCTCACTCACTTCAAAATGAGCAACTGAGCTAACTCATCAAAGTGAGTCATTCTTACACAACACTAATAAAAATGTTTGCCATTGCTTTTTGCAACTCTTTTGGGAGGGAATTTCTTCTTTTCGTATTCAAGAGCCTGTATTTCTTTTAAGGAAAAAGTTTGCTACGCAAATAAAAAAAACAAGCCTTTGGGCCATAAAATCTACAATGATAGCAAAAAATAAGGTGAACAAAATATTACACAGGTAGAGAAGGCGTGTACGTTGGGATCTCAATATTTGAAGAATCAGTGCCGAAAACAACGCATATGGTTCATATACACACTGAATACAAACCAATAACAATATTTTGGTATATTTTTATATATATTATATATTATATTTATTTTCTTTATCACTAACAGCTTTTCAAGGCGGCAGTCACGTGCAGCTGAAATAACTAATGAGATACCGACTTATCGTGATCCTTTTAAATACAATGTTTGGGAGCCAATTTATCCAAATATTCGAACATTAGGCTCGTACGTAACTTACCAATTGATATGTATATGTATATTGGCACGCCTCTTATTTTCTGTAGTGCATAATAACAATTTTAAAATTTCATTACTTCTGAATCAGAAAGAATGTCGATGGTGTTGTAGATATTTTTTCTGACAGAACTTGTCTGAATCGATATAGAAGATGTTCTATATATCGATTCCGATAAATTGAAAATTTATTGCAACGAGTATAAAAATAGATAAAATAGAAACAATGGCAGATATTAAAATTTGCTCGGGTCATTTAAGCAGATGTAGTTTTGCACGCGTGCGACAAACATGAAAGAAAAATCCGAAAGCCGTCGTCTACACCGCTCTAACGTGCAGCCAACAACAGCTGTACACTTTAGAGCTGTGTAGACGACGACGTTCGGATTTTTCTTCCAAACTCTACAGCTGCCTAAATGTCCCGAGCAAATTTTTATAAATGCTTAACAGCGAAACCAGCGAGTAAACGCTAACAACCGTTTTTTCTGCTCTATCTACTTTTATACTCGTTGATTTATTGTCTTTATTTATTCAAATAAAAACATTTAATGTTACTAAGCTTGAATTTGCTTTATTTAAAAATTTTTTTTTTTAAATATTGAAGTGTTCGGTTGGACAGATTATTTTGAATTATCACAATATATTTTTATTAACAAATTTGTGTATTAAAACTATGTGTACGTGAAGAACGAAAACGAGTGTAAGAAAGTAAATGTGTTTTAGATTTAAGCAAAACAGATCTTCGAAAACTAATGTTTTGTTGTTTTACAAGTAAGATATACTTTTATGAATATGTGGCGTAAAATAGAAGAAAGCTTGCGAAGAAATATTTATTTTATTTATTTATACCTATAAAGCTAGCTTATATATATAAATAAAAACTAACAATAACAAGTAATAAGCCGTGGCTACCAGGGCCTTCAGCAAAATAATTTTAAAATTGTATTATGTAGTTTAAAATTGTATTATAGTCGCTGTTCTTGTTTTAACATTATTTGTAAAATGTATGTTATTTAATTCTAAATTAGGTGGTAAAAATTAAATTTTTTACAAAATCTAATATTAATTTTGAGTTGCTTTGGTTTAGAATACCGATAACTGAGAGGGGGTTTTGGTTTACGAAATAGAAAGAACGGTGAGGCTGGTCGTGAAGCTATTGTATGGGTAATGTTTATTGGGGAGATGTTGCATAGTGGAAAGGTGTTGCTTATTTTGAGTCCATATAGTGAGTATTAGTAAATTTTGTATGACCAAGGCGGATTCTAGTAAGTTTTACTTGGTCAAGTCGTAAAAGATTATTATAATTAATGGGATAAGAGCCATGGTTGTCGCTTATTAATCTATACCAGATTGACGTCTGTTGCAAAATGGTATTATGATTATTATCGGAATATTTTTTAAGAAAAGAAGAGATGTCATTAAAAGAAAGATTGGGAGTATAGCTGAGGGGAAAATGAATTGCTAGTTCGTTGCCTGAAATGCCAGTATGGCTAGGAATCCAAAGTAATTAAATTTAGGGAATTTGTTTTATAACAAGGTTTTCATTAACTATTGCTTTGATTGCTGAGAGTAAGTCGGAGCAGATGATAAAATTGCCACGTTTATTTGAAACTATTTTTATAGCTTGTGGATAGCTATTATTTCTGTTGCGAAAACTGAGGATTGCGTACGAATAAATAAATTTTTCTCGTTTCAAAGAAAAAAAATTATTTGATTAGTATTGTGCCAACTCTACAATTATTGCAACTCAACATCCTGAACTTATCACGTCAGCTGGAAACCCCGATTCGCTTATATAAATAAGCCGTTTTAGGGTTAAAGAGGAAGCGAAAAGCGACTAAGTAAATTTTTTGCACATCAATCCTAACGTTGTCAAATGTTGGTAAGCTGGCAAACACTAATATTGTTAACTACGGATGTAAGGAATAATATTATTAGTATTAATAAATAATAATAAAAAAATATAATTTTAATAAATTTGAACTGAGTGAAATAAATTGCTTTATAATAAAATAAATAAATAAAGTGATGATAAATAATATAATGCGTATTTACAATTGCTAACAGCAAGCAACATATTGTTTTTTGCCTATGCATTTTTAAAAAGTTCGATGACTTGTGTGCCAGTTGTGACAGGTCGGAATGAAACTGATTGGAACTCAGTCTAAATCTAGAAAGCCATTTGCCGGAATGCACTCGTTATGACGTTCCAAAAAAAAAAAATTTTAAATCTTAGCATTAGTAGAATTTCTTTTATCGTTTATTAAGTTTTAAGTTTATTTTCCAAGCATCTTTTCGATTGCGATTTTTCCCCATTTATCGAAATAAAGTCCCTTAAAATAAAAACCAAAGAGTATATATTAGAAAGGCGCAGGAACGGCAGTTAGCTTTTACGCGATATACCATTTTGAGCTAGAATGTCGGAATGTTAGGGTCATGTTTGCTGGTTGTGTTTGCACATGAGTATAGAGGATGGAGGAGGATGAAAAAAAAACCATGAACATGTATCCAGCAAAAATCAAATGTAGCCAGCACAACTTAGAGCAGTGCAGACAGCGTCTCTCGGTTTTTTGCATCCTCCTTACTCATATGCAAAAACAACTAGCTAACATGTCCCTAACATTCCGTCATTCAAGCTCAAAATATGAAATACTGTTCAAACGCCAACACATATACTCTTTGATAAAAACACATAAGTAATTATCGATTGACGATTTATATGTGTGCCAAGAATTTAAAAATAAAATCTATGAGGAATAACGACACCGAAAAATTGCTTAATGAAATAAGAACTTGTGATTGTTTATGTTAATTATTTTAAAATATAAACATATAAATTCTACTTTAATATCTTCCGATTCTGAAAGAATCTTTTCTTTGGGGTTTTGAAATAACATAAAACTGCCTTAAATGAGAAATTACAAAAGTTATGTAAAAGCCAATATTTATTTGCAGAAACCGAGTGCCAGCAAAGGATCGTTCTCGGTCTCCTGTATATGGTAGAGTAGTTAGCCGAGAGCCTATTATTCCGCAGCGCATTCCAAATGGGCAGCGACAACGACTTGTGGATAGCGGCTTATCTCGATTTTATGGTTCTGAAACACGCCCCATTAACAGCGGTTCCACACGTAGATCTACTTATAACAGGTACATGGGCGGACCAAATAGCTCTATAACCAATACCGAAGTAAATCAAAATGCGGCTGCTGTACAAGGCAGTTTTCAAAAATTAAAAGAGCTCATTTGGACCGAACGTGCCAAAGACCTAACTCAACAACGTCGAGCGGAGGAGTTGGCAGCAAGAGCTGCAGTTTTAAAAGAAATTGCAAATGGCCAAAAGTAAGACTGCTAATATAAATAAAAATTGAATCCTTTCTAATTTGGGACTTTACAGCATTCAGTCGTCCAATAAAAATCGTTTTATATCAAAACCTGATTACGTTTTGATGGATGAGAATCGCAGTCCTGACATTAATTTTAATCAATATTTAGACGATGAAAGGGTGCCAATTATTAAAGGACAACCCATAAGACTTTATAATAAAAATGCACGCAAAAACGGAGAAGTCAAAGCCGCTCCAAAGAGTTATTTACATCAATTAGGGGATGAATCTACGAGAAATGCTGTATATAATCAAAAATTACACAATACTTACTCGGAAAGTACGGAATTATCAAACAGAAGAAGTCGGCTTAAGTTGCCAACTGTTGGATTAAAGCCTGACAAGCTATTACAAAATGAACAAGCGGTTATCGGACTCCCAAGAAACTATCCCCTTCGCCCATCCCATTTTAGGGAGAGAAATCGGTTTATATTTAAACAGGTACGTATAAACGTTATAGGCTATCCACATTGGGGCACATTTAACATCTAGCATCTTATGTCGAAGATGTTGCGTATGAATTGCCGTTCAGAAAATTTCAACATCATTCTAACATCTTGTGGAAATGATCTAAATTTTTGTTATTCGCTGCTAAAATGTAAACAATGTTACCGAAAAAGACTGGCAATTTTCTCGCACAGAATTTTAAACCTGCTGCCAATATATGGCTAACAAGGCATACAAGGTTGAGCCAGCATCGGATCTTCTACTTTGATATATGGAAAAAAGCAGAAACATTTTATAAATTTACTAGCTGACCCGATGTCGTGCCCAGAAATTACCTTAAAAGTCGGCATAAAATTATTACGAATAATATTCGTCGCACCAAAAGAAGTCATTTGAAAGCATGAATATTTGCCAAAAAAATTATTCGATTCTGGTGTACCTCCAACATCCAATGAACGCAAAGGTTCTGGTGGAGCACTAAATGCCGGTAATTTCACTTGTCCGTTTACATAACATAAGCCTGGGGTTTCAAGTTTGAATTTAAGTACCATGCAATGAATGCAAACAGTAGTCATTGATCCAATTGAAACCTTCCCCTGAGAAATGTAATCATAGTTCGCATCATAATTGAATGCTGCACGTTCTAAAGTACGTCGCACATACCGACGTGGAGCTGGAATTCGCACAGCCCGTCGACTTTGATTGATATTTCGAACAGATTGTTAATTGCACGCTGTTCGTCACTTTGAGAAGCTTTAAACACATCAGCATTTGTAACTGCACGTGAACGACGACCCAAATTACTACGGGTTTTTTTAACAAATTTTTCACGGCAAAATGCATTAAAATCAAATTCTCTTTGATAAACACACTTAATTCAAAATGATTTGAGCAACAAAGTGGTATTGTCGCTTGAAATGTCACAACAATCAAATGTCTCTTGAAGTGTTACGACATACTCTGATGTGTAAGTTAAAGCCGTTTGAGTGAGTAACTGTGCTTTGCATCCTCAACTTCAAACACGGCCATATCGCTGCCTTTATTCACATATTTGGTTTTTATTTGTGTGCGTGCTTTGGTGTATGAGTTAAGCCCGTTTGAGTGAATGACTGTTTCGCCTATTTAGAGGTAATATATGGAAAATAAACCCATCCACACAAACGGCCATAGCCCACGCACCAAAGCACGCACACACATAAGAATCCCAAAAAGCCTTCGTATGGACTCCCTCTAACTTATGCAAGTTGCAGAAACGAAATCGGTTGACGCATTGGTGAGAACATCGATTATTTACACAATGCAAGTTTCTTTTATATGGGTCAGGCTTTCTCAAGTGGACCAAAAAATTACCAAAATTCATATTTTGTTATGAAATTTTGCCAGCATCGAGTTTGATGATTCAGATGTACATTCTGAAATTTTTTTTTAAATTTTGAATGATTGATTTTTATGAACAATTAAAAAATTAAAAAAATTTATGCAGCGATGAGATAAGACACGTTTATATCCGAAAGTTAAAGTCCGTTTGAAACAATTTTTAACTACAGATTGACAAGAGATTATACTATCGAAATACATTTTTTTAACTGCATATATATGTTTTGATGCTTGTAAAAAAATTTGTTTATAAACAATTGAAAATTTAAACAATTTCTCAACCATTGAGGTCAAATATATTAATTTTTATTTATGTAATAAACGTTTGAGAAATTATGTACGCAAAAATATGCGATAATTCTCAAAAGGATCGAGCACAGTAAATTTTTATGTGTCGGAATACGCGTTAATTGCAAGCATTAGCAACAAAAAATCATTTTTTGTGTATGTATTCATCGTCGCTTGTGCACGACAACAGCAATGAGGGTGGTTTTTTCCGCTTGTCGCGCACAAGCAGCGATGAATACATACACAAAAAATGATTTTTTGTTGCTAATGCTTGCAATTAACGCGTATTCCGACACATAAAAATTTACTGTGCTCGATCCTTTTGAGAAATATCGCATATTTTTGCGTACATAATTTCTCAAACGTTTATTACATAAATAAAAATTAATATATTTGGCCTCAATGGTTGAGAAATTGTTTATATTTTTAATTGTTTATAAACAAATTTTTTTACAAGCATCAAAACATATATATGCAGTTAAAAAAATGTATTTCGATAGTATAATCTCTTGTCAATCTGTAGTTAAAAATTGTTTCAAACGGACTTTAACTTTCGGAGATAAACGTGTCTTATCTCGTCGCTGCATAAATTTTTTTAATTTTTTAATTGTTCATAAAAAATCAATCATTCAAAATTTAAAAAAAAAAATTTCAGAATGTACATCTGAATCATCAAACTCGATGCTGGCAAAATTTCATAACAAAATATGAACTTTGGTAATTTTTTGGTCCACTTGAGAAAGCCTGACCCATATATAGATTTTGTATTTTTATTGTACACAACATTTTAATTGTAAACAAAACGCATGCGTAATTATAAACTGTACCTTATGGTATAAAGGGTATATTAAGTTTGTGCAAGTGCAGCCGGCGGAATTTAACATACGCTCGCTATACTAGACAATGAATCATCTGACTGGAAGCCAATGAAGAACGATGATGCATAAATCCATAGCTGGCGACAACACTTCATGGAGATAAGATGTAATGAACCACAAAGCAGCAACCATGATTATTACAGAGACGTCGACCCGCCAGCAATCTTATAAAATTAAAATAAAAATTGGCAATTAAAAAATTAAGACGCAACAAAGCAGGTGGAATCGACATTGTACGCACATTTCACACATATATCAGAGATTGAGTGTGTGCCCTTACCTTGGAAAGCAGGAATCATCGTCAAGCTACCAAAGAGAGTGGAACTAACGACTGCAACAATTGGCGAGGAATAACGCTGCTAAACACTAGTGACAAAACTCTAGCAACTCAACAAAGCACGGTCAGCTTTTGGACGCTTGTTCAGCATATGGAGAAACCAGCAAATAATCAGAAGAACAAAGCTGCGAATTTTCAATGCGTGCGTCAAGTCTATTTTGTTGTAGGAGGGAGACTTCAATGTTATCGAAACTGCAATCAATTCTCAACTAGTGTCTACGGATTATATGTGGGATATTCTGGCCCAACTGGACATCAAATGCAGATCTATGGCAGTGTACAAGTGAGGTTCCTAAATTTTAAAACAATAAAAAGTTAAAGACCAACAAAAACACTCGACTGCTAAATTGGGAACTCTATACTTTAAATAACTTATTTTTCGTAAATATAGTTTTGCGTAAAAAAAATGTATTTTTTCTATAGCCAAGGTTCCGCAGCCACTGGTATCATTTTAGTTAAATTAGTTTTGTAAACTTCTCTATCTATCTATATATATAAAAATGAAAAAATGTTCCTTATAGACTCACGAACGGCTGAACCGATTTGGCTAATTTTGGCCTTGAAATGTTCGTGGAAGTCCAGGAAAGGTTTAAGGTTGAGAAAATACATATAACAAATTTGCGACGAAAATACTAAAAAGGACAATTTGATTTTCCAATGCAACATTTTTTTTTAAATTAAGGTTGGCATTGTGTACATTGTCAGATTAACTAATATTTTGTAGTTAATCGTTTTTGTGGAAAGGAAACACAAAAATTATAAATGTTATAAATTCTATTTTATTGAGGCACACAAAATTTCATGAAAATCGGTCCAGCCGATAAATTTGCATGTCATTATAGTAGGTAGGTAGGTATAGTGGCTGTCATTAGACGCACCTAGGCCTGTTGTAGGCCCTTTGTGATGCCACCGGGGCTATCCCTCTCCTCACTCTACGCTATCCCCATTGAACCAACCTGTGGTCTTTATATAGCTAACGATCTTTGTTAGTTTTATTCTTGCAACTTCTGTCATATCATCCAGGAAGCTTTGCCCAAAAGTTTGTAGCCTTCTTCTACACAGAGCCATGCACCCGCATAGAAGGTGTTCTACCGTTTCTTCTTCTTCAGCGTCTCTACAACTTCTGCAGTAGTCGTTGTAAGGCGCCCCAAATCTACTAGCGTGTCTTCCGATTAGGCAGTTCCCTGTTAACACCCCAACTAGGTTTCTTATGTCAGTTCTGTTAAGTTTTAACAGTCGGTTTGTGCGGCCCATGTTCCATTCTGGCCACGTCATTCTGCTTATTTCACAGGTTGATGATTGAGTCCATAGGACATTGACGGATTTGATGGTATATCTATCTATTAGCAGCTTGCAAGTTGCTAGTGGAATAGGTGTGTTTGCCTTATCTGGCAGGATTTGCATTGTAGTACCCAATCTAGCTAATTCATCTGCTTTGCAATTACCTTCTATGTCTCTATGACCCGGAACCCAGAGCAGATTTATAGTAAAATATTGTGCTTGTTTAATTAATACCTCGATACATTCCTTCACTGTCTTCGAGGTGATTTTGGGAGATTTTAGCGATTTAAGGGCCGCTTGGCTATCTGAGTAAATATTGATTTCTCTTACGGTGAGAACACTTTTCTCTAAAAATAGTAGGCTTTCTTTAATAGCCATTATTTCCGCTTGGAAGACGCTACAGTGATCCGGCAGCCGAAAGGAACTACTGGCTCTCAACTCGTCAGAGTGAAAGCCTCCTCCCACCTGCTCGTTAAGCTTGGATCCATCTGTATATATGTTAATTCCTTTACCACTGTCTATTACCCCATTATCCCAATCTTCTCTCGATGGGAAGGTAGTGGTAAAGGATGTGTTTAAAAGTAGCTCTGTCGGGTTACAAAGGTCTGTGGTTCGTGGTATAAAGGGGAATTCACCCAATATCTTTGAATGCCCCTTTCTGTTAATGGCTTAGAGAGAGCATTCCCTTAATCTAAGTGCCGATTTTGCCGCTAGCTGTTTGCTGTATGCATCAATCGGTATTAGGTGCAGCATGACATTCAAAGCTGCTGAAGGCGTAGTTTTTATTGCCCCGCTTATGCAGAGACTGGCTGCTCTTTGTATGCTTCCCATGCGTTTGACCATGTTCTTTCTCTCAAGTGTTGGCCACCAGAGCAAAACACCATATGTCATAATTGGCCTTACCACTGCTGTGTATAGCCAGTGTACTATTTTAGGGGTTAAGCCCCATTTTGCTCCAACTATTCTTTTACATGTGTAGAGTGCCGTTGCTGCTTTCTTCACTCTATCTTCTACTGTTAATTTCCATGAAAGCTTCCTGTCTAATATTAGACCCAGGTAACGTGCTTTTTCTCCCAACGTCAGTGTGGTGCCACCTAATGTTGGGGGGTTTACCACTGGGACTCTGTATTTCCTAGTGAACAATATTATTTCTGTTTTGCCGGCATTTATGCCTAGACCACACGAATTCGCCCATCGGCTTATATCGTTAAGAACGTTTTGCATTATATTGCAGAGGGTATCCGGAAATTTCCCTCTTATTAATATTGCAACATCATCTGCGTAGGCCACCACATGTATTCTCCTCTCTTCTAGATCCTTCAACAATCGGTTCATTGTCAGGATCCAGAGCAGAGGAGAAAGTACACCGCCTTGAGGGGTTCCCCTCTTGACAGATCTGCGTATCGTCGAGGGACCAAGCGTCGAAATTACGAACCTGCCTAGCAGCATTTGTTCAATAAATTTCACCAGCCCCTCGGCAACACCCAATTCAGTCAACGCGTTTGTTATGGCCCCCGGTAGGATGTTGTTGAAAGCGCCGTCTATGTCTAGGAAGGCTACCAGAGAATATTCTTTATCTTCAATTGATTTCTCAATTGCATTTACTAGTGAGTTTAGTGCTGTTTCCGTAGATTTACCTTTAGAATAAGCATGTTTCGATTTTGCAAGTTGTGCTGTTGTTAATTTATTTCTGATAAAGGTATCTATTAATCGCTCTAACGATTTTAATAGAAAGGAGGAGAGACTGATGGGTCTGAAGTCTTTCGGGCTCGTGTGAGAGCTCTTACCGGCCTTCGGTATAAAAACTACTCTAACTTCCCTCCAACTAAGGGGGATATATTTTATTATTAGAGTACCCCTGAACATGGTGATTAGCCATTTCATGATGTGACTCAAAGTTTGTTGCATTTGTGCAGGGAATATCCCATCTGGTCCCGGCGTTTTGAAGGGTTGAAAGTTTTGTACAGCCCAAGTAATATTGGCTTCTGTGATAGTGCTTAGGATCTCGGAGCTAAATTCCGTATCCGAATTAGGAACATTAGTGATTATAACCTCTTCAGTGTTACCCGGGAAGTGTGTATTTAGTAATAGGTCTAAGGATTCTTCACTAGATGTCGTCCAGCTGGAGTCTGATCTCTGAAGATAGCCAATGGGTTGAGGAGATTTTGTTAGAATTTTCCTCAACCGAGATGCTTCTACCGTAGTTTCAATTTCCCCGCAAAAAGTTCTCTAAGAGGATCTCTTTGCTTTCCTTATTTCTTTCTTATAGATTTTTAATTGATCGTAGTAGCAATCCCATTCTCTTTCATTCTGTGAAAACTTGGCTCTATTGAATTGCGTCCTACTCTTTTCTTTTAGCTCTTGAAGTTCGGGAGACCACCATGGTGGCTTTCCTTTACCTCTATGTTTTGTTAATGGACAAGCTTTGTGCAGGGCTTGGTTGCAATTTTTGGTGAAGATATCGACCAGGTTATCTAAGGCCTCTTTGCTAGTTGGCTTATAAGGGGGATCTATAGGCAAACGTTTTGCTAGTTCTTGAGTATACACTAGCCAGTTTGTTCTCATATGATTCCTGAATTTTATTGGTATAGACCGAATGGTTTCATCTCGAAACGAGCATTCGATATACCTATGGTCAGAGAAGGAAGGCTCATTGAGTACCCTCCAGTTCACTACTCTGTCAAGAACTTATTGACGGTTTCTTACCACAAATGTAGGTTCTGTACCCCGATTACAAATCAGCAGTCTTGTTCCCATAATATAATTAAAGAGTGACTCACCTCGCTCGTTAATGTCTGAGCTTCCCCAGGTTGTGTGATGGGCATTTGCATCGCCTCCTATCGTAAGCAAGCTGCCGCGAGCCTCGCTACCCAGTACCAGCTCTTTTAACAGCTGCGAAGGTACCGGGTCGTCATAAGCCATGTATATTGATGAAAGCCAGTACGTTCGCTTGTCCGTCTCCCAGCTTATCGTGGTTGTGTCTGCGTTGCTATATTTATGAATCATAAATGTGGTTAGTTGTGTCTTAGCCATTATACATGCTCTTGGTTTACCTTCACAGTCCGCAACGTATAATTTATAATTGGATGTCCTCAATCCGCAAATACGCCCTCCATTGATCCATGGCTTCTGAATGAGGACGAAATCAGGCTTGTCTTCTGCCATGCGATCAATTAGGGCTAATGACGCTAGTTTACTGTGATGGAGATTTATTTGAAGAAGATGCATTAGTTAGAGTGGTATCTACATCCTCTTGAGAATCGCTTAATAGCTCTTTTTCCGTGTACATTGTACTCGAACCAGCCATTAGCTCAGATTTCGTACCTGTACTCATCTTTGAGAGTCTAGCCGTCAGCTCTGACCCCGATGAAGTATACCCGTCTTCTAAGTCGATACTCTCGACATCGCTCAAGGACTCCATAGGGTCCTCCCTGACTTCGTTGGCTTCTATCCCAGAGGCCAGATGGTCGACCGCATCAGCGTCTGATTTGTAGGTCTTAACTTTGACCTTACCGAACCCGTACTTTGGAAGATTTGGGTTGCATGCCTTTATCAGCTGCATGATTTTATCCGGGTCGGAGGGTGTAGCTGGGATCCACACTCGTGCCCTCGGTCGAGACGGGATATCCCTCTTATCGACCGCGACCAGTTTAGCCCCAGGATAAATTATAGTATTTCGTGAATTCGCCACAAAAAAAATCATTGGAAGATAAAAAAGATCTAGACGAGCGAGCGAAGCGAGGTGCCGGAATGCAGCGGACGCCGGCTAGTCTATAATAATAAAAATAATATTTCTTTCTAGAAAAAGGGTACAGGTATTTAACTGTCGGGCACTGCCTCGACTGTATCACATTTTTCTGACTTAACTCGAATGTAATCATATTTTATTTAACTTGTATATTTCAGCGAGATACAAGAAGTTCCGATACGTTAGACAGTGACGAAATGCCAATGATCTCAAAACAAATATATGAGAATAATCAAAGCGACGAAAAAACTGGTTTTTTAAGAAAACACCAAGACCCACCCCAAAAACATAAGTCACAACTTTTAAATTTTGGTTTATTTAACTATATTGACTTTTAAAGCCAATAGTAATTAAAGTCAAAACATTTTTTGATGAAAGTAAATTATTAGTCAGTCAATTTTGTCTTTTATCTTATATTAAATTATTGATTTAAGCATAAATTCTACTTATTGTGCAGCATGTAAATATGTATCTAGAATATGCAATAACATAAAAAATATCATTATGTCAATTGCAGTAATATTTAAGTTAGTTGAATACGCGGTATATTTCCAATATGCCATCAAGCTATGAGAATATGGTAAATCACTTATATACTGTTATTTTTATGTTAAAGCTATGATTATGAGAAGTAAATCAGTTATAGGTTGAACTTCTTCAAGTTATTGTAATTAAATGCTTCCAATTCAAAACAATCATATAAAAAATATGGTATGTACGTATGTTTGACAGGGCCTTTACATACAACTGACTGAAATTATTGTTTATTTATTAAAGCTGCAGCCACCATCTCTGAGTCTTATTGATAATATACGATACTTTTATTTATTCATTTTCGATTTAAGGACGGTAAATTTATTATTAAACATATAATAGACATGACATAGTAAGTATATCAGAAGGGATAGCAGAAATCTTTTCAAGCAAAAATAGGATATTCTTTTGCTTAACACTATTTACTATTCGCTTGGAAATTATATTGCATATCATTATTTATTTGCGGCTAAATATTACGTATTTTTAATTCATTTTTGTTTTCAATAAGAAAGTATAATATTTTGTTGTTATTTTTATCAATAAATTATTCTACATATTTATTCATATATAATTCTAAATCATAGAGTACAATACAAAAGCATCAAAATTTTAAGATTTCAGTTCAGGGTGTTGAATTAATACATCAGAAATTTGAACAAAAAAAACTAACAGGCTTAAGTTTTTAAGATTTTAAATTTGGGAATTTTTTTGTCGCTTTTTATTGTATCATCGAAATTTACAAAAATAAAATTTTTTACATTTATTTTACCGCTTTGTGTGTGTATCACAAAATAATTAAAGAATAATGTTATTAAAAATGAGGCATGGGGCTATTTTACAACACTCCTTAACTTAGCTAAAAACTAAATGTAAAAGAAATTGTGAATTCCAATTCAAAATAAAATCTTATAATTTTCACAAGACGGCGGAGTTACTGAGGAACAAACTTCGGCAACCAAATTATTTAGGTTTTTAATGGTGATCAGATTTGTGGGTTTAATACTGTGTGTAGTATATGACCTTGACCCGTACAAATATTATTATTAAGTCGAAATCGACTGGGTATTCCAAAAATTAGTTGTGACCGATCGACCAATAACTCTAAAATAATGTTACTTTATTTAATGTTCGAACTATAAGTTAAGTTTATATTTGATATATTTGACGTTTTTTAAAAAGAAGGAAATCAGGAAACTATCAATTTTAGAAATTTGTTTCATTTAGCAACTGCAAACCTGTCCTACACTTTATAAGCAATTCTGGTAATATCAAAGCAGTTACAATTTCGTTCTATATTGCATTAGTAATTATATAGAAGTACATTAGTATGTACATACGTATATAAATTATTTTGTAAGTAAAAATTTATACTTTATGCTTCATGTATATATATGTATATGTATGGTATACCTAATTTTCGATTTCCTTATGTCTGAACACATGCATACGTACATACAAACATAAATATGTCTGATATATTGTTAATCTATATTTACTTTTACGTAGCTGAACTAATATTATATAATTATATAAATGGAGACAATAAAGCTGAGTTCCGTGACAATACAAATTCATTTATAAGAAACTAAATGATTTATAAAATATGATTATTTGTGAAATAGTCTACGCATGGTTGGTGTTTTAAAGTGACAACAATGTATTGGAATTATTAAAAGAATAGCTTTAGATGTTTTATGTAAACTATATCATATATATATGTATAAGTAATATGTATTGAAGAATTAAATAATGTAATAAAGATTCGATCAAAAGGATTGATTAAAATGTTAGCTCTTTATTTAATGCAGGCGCAAAAGAGTTAGATAGGACAAAAATTCATAGGTCATCACTTGCCTTCTTAGCAAACTACTAAGCCGATGCGTGATTATCAGGTTTTAGCTGTGGTCCTGGCAACCAAAAAATGTAATATATAATAATAGTACATTTATTCAATTCGGAAAATAAAAAAAAAAAAGCTGCAAAGCTGAGTATATTTTTGCCTAAAAAAATTCACAATTTTTGAAGTAAATACTTTGCGGCATTATGAAATTTGAAGGGAGTAACTTTGAAATTGTGTAGACACGCAAAATTATAATTTTTGTGAGTTCGTTTTGGCTATTCTCTTCTGCAATGTCGTTGGCGTATGCAGGCGTGTTTTAATTGTGCTCCCGGAAAAAATTAATGTAATAAAAATAGCAGTACATCTAATTAAATTACTTAACTGCTTAAGCGAAAAGACGCTAATTGCGAAGAAAAGTCGCATAAGTCTTTTAATTCTTTGCGTAATTTATATTACACAAAAATTAATTGTAAATTGACTTTTAACAAAAGAAAAGTGATGTGTCATACCAATTTTCGAGCTCAGCGTCAACGTGGGCGAGACGAATGTCGATTCTCTTAACAGCAAAATAACTTAGTTTACTTACATCTTCAAACATCCCGTAACCGTCAATCACTCCCAACCCAATCAACGAACTTGTGCTCATAGTTAATGGCAGGCCGCGTTTTGCTCGCCGTCTCTGGTAACAACTACGCTTAACGAAAAGTGCGCTTCCCCTATGCCGAACCTTACCAGTAACAAGTGCATTCGAGAGAATAATGCTTGGCTACAGTTCTAAACCGCCCCCACTCTATATTCGAGAAAAAAATTCAAATGCCCTTGTATAAAAATAGTTGACATTATTGAAAAAGATAATTTCCTAAGTAAAGGAAATATCCATAAAACCAAAGTCCAGACCAAATCCGAAGAATACTACAGAGTGAAGTCCAAGTACCTAAATTATAACAATACGAGGTGTGTTCAAAAAGTAAGGTCAAGGTTTTAAATTTCGCGGGCAACGTATTTTCGATTATCGATTTTTTAGTATGTTGTGTTGGTACACTCTTCCCGAACATCTTTACCAAATTTCAAGTGAATGGCATTTTTTGTTTGCTTGTGAGAGGCGTAAAGGTTTTGCGTGCTCGGCGATTTTTTTTTTCGGTCTTGGCTTTTCTGGCCGCTTACATTGGGACTATTGGGCTTTGGTTTCGATATTATAACCATATACCCATGATTCGTCACCAGTTATGACCCTTTTGAGAAAATCTGGGTCGACGTTGACGCCATTCAACAGCTCTTGAGCGATGCTCATGCGACGGTTCTTTTGGTCAAAATTTAGCAATTTCGGAACAAACTTCGCTGACTCACGTCTCATGCCCAAAACGTTAGAAAAAATTTCTTGCCACGAGCCAAGCGATATACCGACATCCTCAGCAACTTCTTTCATAGTGTTTCGACGATTTTCCAAAACAATTTTCTTCACTGCCTGAACGTTTTCATCAGTTGTTGACGTGCTTGGGCGTCCAGAACGAGGCTCGTCATTGGCATCTTCCCGGCCATCTTGGAAGAGTTTGTACCACTTGTAAACATTTTTTTTAATCATAACAGTTTCACCGTATGCTACGTCTACATTTCAAGTGTTACGGAGCACTTAATTTTATTTTTTACACACAAAAATCCGTTGATCCATATTTTTCGATAACAAAAAATCGCCGAGCACGCAAAACACTTATAACCTTTACGCCTCTCACAACCAAACAAAAAATGCCATTCACTTGAAATTTGGTACAGATGTTCGGGAAGAGTGTATCAACACAACAAAACAAAAAAAAAATCGATATTCGAAAATACGTTGCCCTCGAAATTGCTTAAGTCACCTTACTTTTTGAACACACCTCGTACATTTTGCTAACGAAATTATTTCAGCTGTGATGCAGAAAACAAAAACCAAACCGAAAAGTTGTATTCGTATCCGTGATTGCTTGCTCTAGAAAACTATTTTAGGCCAATATTTCCTTTTTTATTTTCGATAAATTAAATTTTCCAATAAATATTACCTGTTGTGTTAAATTGGGCGACAAACAAAATATTCTTCTCCACGACTATAATTTACACAAACAAATTATGACAATTCCTGAATGTTCTGAAATTTTGTTTGGACGGCTGTCAAGTTGCACTCCTTCAAGGAAACGAAAGCAGTCCAAAATTGTATAAAGCAATAATACGTCAGCTTATTAAACCTCGCCATAAATATTTTCAGCGCTAAAATTTAATTTTTATAATTTTAGATACAATTCGAAATGGAGAATCTGAATTCCACATTTAAAGAGCTTAAGAAATCGACAAAAATTGTCGGAATCGAAATGAAATGTGTTCTAGATTTCGATTCCGACAAGATTTTACTCGTTATGAAAAGTTTGGCTTGCAGCTGTCGAAATGAAAAGAATTTTGTTTTGTTTGCTTAAATAAACGCATTAATGCCACCAAAATTAATTTTGTATGATTTTTTAATGTTTTAAAAAAATTTAGATGTGCTCAATTCAACGAATCAAGGTTAATTTTCATTATATATTATTATTACAAAATATGTCTATTTAAATTGTGTATACATACAAAACCAAAACGAGTGGAATGAAAGTAAGGTGTTCTGGATTTAGACAAAAACAGAACTTCGAAATGTGTATTGTTTTGTCGTGTTGCACAAGTAAATTCGAAGATAATTTTATTAATGGATGGCTTAAAATATGTATATAAAATAAATTGCACAAAATTGATAAATAAATTAAAAATATTTGTCTCTCAGAAAGATGTTGGCAGAAAGAAAAATTAACTTAATAAAGTGGATGTTCGAAAACTTGTGGTAACTCTACAAGTGAACTTATCGATGGTTGATCAGCTGATCAGTTTTCGCAAAATCTGCGAGAAAGTAGATATCAACCCTTGGGGCACGACGTACAGGGTGACCACCAAGCGCGCTCGTAGCCAAAATACTCCGCAGCTGGCGTGTCCCATTGTGTGGGCTCAATCGTCAAGACTCTGTTTCCGCAACGCCCTTAGCAGAAGTCAGCTTCCAACGCCCCAACCACAGAATCCATTCCCCAGGTGTCGGTGGATGAAATCACGGCAGCATCAGGATCGATTTGAGATGTATGTCATGCTAGTCAAGAGGTTCGTGAGTCACAAAGCCTCAAAGATGCAAGCTGCCCTCTCCCACATGCTACCAAACCTGGGAGAACCCAAGATAGGCACACGTCGGCTTCTCGCGAGAGTAGTAGCGTCAGTGCTACTCTCCGCGGCACCAATATGGGCATTGGTCTTAGATGGGAGAAAGGATTTTCGAAAAAAATTGGCTGCATCCTATCGGCTAAGCGCGCGACGGGTAATTTCTGCGTTTCGTACAGTTTCTGATGACGCAGCAATAGTACTAGCTGAAATGGCGCCCGCTGATCTTCTTGCCAGAGAGATGAAGGAGATATATGCCTGGAGAACGGCTGAGAACGGAGCTACAGTTACGTCAGCTGACCGGGGAGAGAAGCCTCTATGGCAACATGGCTAGCCAGATGGGATGGCTCGACTAGCGGAAGATGGACACATCGGCTTATCCCCAGGATCAAGGGTTGGATGATCGCAGGGAAGGCCAACTAAACTTCCACCTTACGAAATTTTTTACTGGTCACCCCCGGGTATAAAAAAAACATCCATAATTTCCTTTTTGTCCGGTGTGCGAAACGCGCGTCGAAGACCCGGAGCATGTAATGTACCTTTGCCCAAGGTACACCACGCCAACAGAGGGCGTACCTCCACCCAAGGACCTGAGCCGCTTTATGACGGACTCTAACGTAAAGTGGCGGGAACTGAGCCAACTTATAATAGGCATCCAGAGCGATTTGAAAAGATGCAAAAACAAAGACGCATAATGCATAGAAGATTCGAATGCAAATCAAAAACTGGAGATGGCTGCAAACACCCGGCTTATCGAATGCATCTTGTAGGAACTGAGACGATGTAAAAATGAGAGCTGTAGTGCCTAGAATATTATAATATATTATATATTAGAATTAGGTTCTTTCAACAACAATTTCAGCAACAATTTTTTTTTGAGTGATCGTTTCTATGGGAACTATATGATATATGTAGTCAACCGAATTTGATCAAATTTCACAAAGTGCTTTGGTGCCTTAAAAAAGATCTGAATGACAAATTTTGTTTAAATATATTCACAAGCCAAAAGCAACGAATTTTGTATAAAAATCGTTTTTTTGACCGATTGGTCGTATGGGAGCTACATAATATAGTAAACCGACTTTAATAAAATTTGGTATAGTGCTTGAGATTCATAAAAAACTGTCGAGTGCTTAATTTGGTTGCGATATCTTTATAAACAAACGAAGCATACCGAATTTTATACAAAAATCGATTTTTGGAAGATACGTCCTATGGGAGCTATATGATATAGCCAGCTGATGTCAACAAAATTGCCAAATTTAATTATGATTGCAAATGTGGTTACGCTATCTTTATTAACAAACAATATATGGCGAATTTTGCATAAAAAAAGTTATTTTGCCCGATCGGTCATATGGGAGCTATATAATGTAGTCAACCGATTTTGACAACAGTGCTTAGGAACTATAAAAAACTTTCGAATGCCAAATTTGGTTGCGATATCTTCATAAACAAACGAATTATTCATCTAATACTTTTGTTTTTTTTTGAGGTCGTCTGAAACACCCTTGTGAGAGCTATATAATTTACTCCGATATCAACTAAATAAAATAAACTTGTTTCCTATGGAATAATATGGGATTTAATGTGAAAGTTTGGTTACTCTAGCTCTTACCATCTCTGAGATCTAGGCGTTCAAGCGGACAGACGGACTCAATGTGTACTTAAGAAATAGCGCACCCTCTATATGGTTGAATTTATACCAGTGGTGGACAAAACTTATGCAAACAAATATTTCTTTGCGCGAGTAAGCAGCGCATTATATTATCTGCCGCGCCTCCTTCTATCCGTTACAAAAATTGCACAAATCAAGTATACCCTTTCTACTTTTAAGTACACCGATAACTTGAGCAAGATGAGCGTCGGCTCTCTTTGCATCGAAATAGTACATAATTCTCGTATGTTTTTACCGAAAACGTAAATAAAACTGATGAGCGCTTGATTACTCCCAATACAACAAAAAATCTTGTGCCAAGGACTTCACTATCCATTGCATCCACTTCCAAAACTACTACAACTACTGCTTCGACAGTAGTTCACCCAAACGTTGGTGAAGTAGCAAGCTTGACAATGCAGACTGGGTTGGATCGTTACATTCATATAAAGCTAAAACTTAGTCCACAAAATGCTAAGATGGGCAACAAAACAAAAGTTAACCGCCAACCCAATAACAACAACAGATTCTCAGTGCTGGGTGACAGCTCAACTGATTCTTGCGTCGAATGTGAAAAAAACACGAAAACTCCTACCAATATTCATTCGAGAAAAAAGTTCTAATGCTCTAGTAAATAAGCTATTCGATCTTATTGGAAAAGACCATTTTCATATTATTCCTCGACAACAACAAAACATTCTATACATACTAACTTAAAAGCAGCAAAGGCCTGGTTGTACTCAAAGGTATTGAATTCGATGTAGCCCCTTCCGAAATTAAAAAGCCCTTAAAGGAAAAAGGTTTAAGCGCTAAATCGGTCAACAAGAAGCCACAACCTCTCTTTAAGATCGAGCTTGAGCCAGACCTTAAACCCCTAAAAAAAATGAAATCTGTCCTGTATGCAAGTTGTAATTTCTGCCCCATCGTAGGATCACTGTAGAATAGTCGCATTAACGCAATGGTTCAGTACAATGTACAAACTGCCAAGAATGCGGTCATATCAGGTCATATTGCACGCTACGCCCTGTATGTGTAGCTTGTGGAGATCTTCACTTATGTATCAATTGCCGTGCAAACAAGACTATCTCCAATACAAAAAGTGCGTATATTGCGGGTAAATTACACAATAAACTATTGAGGCTGTCCAGTCTACAAGGAGCTTAGAGCGGGACTCACCAACGAGTGTCTACAAGATGTTTTCAAAACGCGCCGAATAATCAACCCCTGACGTCCTCGCTGCTAAAGAAAAAAAATATAAAATCCTGCCAAGAGGACCACACCTATAAAACATCTCGTCAAAGCGAGCGTGGCACAAGCACATTCAATAGAGCCGGCGCAAAACAATATCAAAGTAATGATGTGTACCCTGCAACAAAGCATAATGGACTTCATGTCATTTATACGCACAACTTTTCATGACCTCATGCAAAAACAAAATGCTATGAAACAATTACTAGTATTACGATAATACAAATAAGCAATAGCTTCTCTTCGAATATGTCCGCGGACCGCAAACGCAGTTTGACGGCATAAACTTGAATTAGCTCAATTCCTGTACAACATCATTGCATCATATGTTATTGATGCAATGCTTTTTGCTGAAACACATCTCACTAAAAAATACAACTTTAAAATACAAGGCTACTTGATCAACAGCATGAACCACCCAGACGGCAAAGCACGTGGAACTATCATGATAATAAAAAGTTTTATAAAGCACCACTTTTTCAAAAGTTTAGCGACTGGTGATTCCAAAAGGAAAACAATTGAATCGGTCATTTTAAAAACCTCATAAGTCACATTTTTTTGCAACATGCTTTTTTGCTGAAAATGGTTCCTTAAAGGGAGATACGTATTCTGGGTAAAAGCTACATAAGTCAATACAATCCTTCCTCGTCAAATAATACCGTGGAAAATACGTTCATTGCAAAAACAACATAAGTCAGTGACTTATGAGGTTTTTGCATGACGTTTGATGTTTAAAATAGAATCGGTCATTTCAAAAACCTCATTAGTCACTAAATTAAAATTTTTCAAAATTCTACAAAAGCTGTTTCATACACAAACAAATGAGTTTTATCGGACTTTTTTATGCCTAATTTAGTATTTGAGTGTTAAAAAATTTAAATTGTGAATAACCTTAACAGTTTATTACTTGTTTTGGATAAAATTTATACCACTAATCCTATTTCTTGCTAAAACAACATAAGTCAAAAATAGTTTTTCGGGTTTTTTTCATTATTTTCATTAATAAACTGTTCATGTTATTCACAATTTAAATTTTTTATCACTCAAATACTAAGCATAAAAAAGTCCGTTAAAACTCATTTGTTTGTGTATGAAACAGTTTTTATTAATTCCTGAAAAATTGTGATTTAGTGACTTATGAGGTTTTTGAAATGACCGATTCAATTGTACAACACAATTATAAAAAACCAATAACTAACTTGATTTTATCTCCCCAGGTAGTCCAACAGTCTGGGCAGAAGACCTTATACAAATTACAGTCTTGATAGTCTTTGCAGTCTCCAAGAATATTCTACGTTCCGTGATAAACGAGACACTGACGGACTTATCATCTAACCATTCGCCAGTCCTCCTTATTCTTCGCCCGCGCCCAAGAATCAACGCCAAGCTTCACGTAGACTCACTAGGCCCCTTAATCCAGAAGTTGTCACTACACTGTTTCAAGTACCCGCTATGAAAGGCTCCTCCCAGTTTAAAATCACCGGCCGAAACAGTTGTGCCAATAAGGGATTCTTTAGGGAACTGGGCCTGCAACGATGAACACAGAGACTTCGCATTAGCTAGCCACTTTCAAAACGTGTTCCAAACAAATCCGCCAACAAATATGTTTATTGTATTCCGGCCTAATAAGATCATCAAGCCTATTATATTGTCTATCACACCTGTTCGAAAAATATCTCTTGACGCACATCATCCGTCAACTTGGAACACATCACATAATTGCGCATAGGGCCGATCTTCCAAAAAATCGATTTTTTAACAAAATTTGTTGTGTTTCGTTTGTTTGTTAAGATATTGGGACCAAATTTGATATTCGTGAGTTTTTTATAGTTCCTAAGCACTGTACTAAATTTAATCCAAATCGGTTGACTAGATCATATAGCTCCCATAGGACCAATCGGTCCAAAAAAAAGTTTTATATAAAAAATTCGATGTGTTTGGATTGTTTGTAAAGATATTTGAACTAAATTCGGCATTCAGATCTTTTTTAAGGTATTTAAGCAATGCACTATGGTCCCAAAGCCCTTATTTTTTACATAAATTAATAACTCGAGAATTACACAAAATTTTTAAGTCTGGTTTTTTGCATTCAACTAAATAATACCAATAGAATTTTTGACTGGGGAAAATAGGCGTGGCACCGCCTTTTTTCTTATATTTTAATATGCAAATTTTTTGATTTCATATGATTTTTGTCAATAAAAAATTTTTTTTTAATCTTTAAACTATAATATATAACTTTCTTATCATCATCATCGTCATCGTATGGCCCTTACAACCCGCTCTCGGGTTACGGCCGACCTCAGCAGCTCTCGCCAGGCGCCTCTGCTTTGCGCGCGCCTTCTCCAATTAGAAATACCAAGAGAGGATAGGTTCTCCTCCACTTGATCTCTCCATCGGAGTCGTGGTCGTCCCCTCCGTCTTCCTTCGTCGGCTTTCGCTTCGAATACCTTTTTCGCTGGAGCATCATTATCCATACGTACGACATGGCCGAGCCAGCGCAGACGTTGTATTGTGATACGCTGCACAACATCCATGTCGTCGTAGAGCTCGTACAGCTCGTGGTTCATCCGTATGCGATAGCCTTCCTCAAAACGTACGGGACCGAAGATTTTGCGTAGAATTTTCCTCTCAAACACCCCAAGAGCAGCTGCATCTGTCCGTGACACAACCCATGCTTCTGCGCCGTATAAGAGCACGGGCAAGATGAGCGTCTTGTAGAGTGTTATTTTGGTTGGTCGAGAGAGGTCTCTGCTGCACATCTGCTTACTGAGACCATAGTAACACCTATTGGCAAATGTAATTCTCCGCTTTATCTCCAGGCTGATGTCATTTTCAGTGTTAACGGCGGTGCCAAGGTACGTGAAATCCTTGACCACTTCGAAAGTATAGCGGTCCGCTACAACATGGGAGCCCAGACGCCGAGCGTTCCTGTTCGTAGACAGCATATACTTCGTCTTGCCCTCGTTAACCGCTAGACCCACTTTCGCTGATTCCTTTTCTATTGCGGAAAATGCAGCAGTGACATCTCGCTTGCAACGCCCGATGATATCGATATCATCCGCGTATGCAAGAAGCTGGACACTCTTGTAAAAAATAGTGCCATTGCGATGTACACCGGCCTTCCGCAGTACCCCTTCCATCACGAAATTAAAGAGGTCGCATGATAGAGGATCGCCTTGTCTGAAACCTCGAACAGTATTGAAAGGTTCGGAGAGGTCCGTTTTTACCTTGACAGAGCTGATGGTGCCGCTCAATGTCATTCTGCAAAGACGAATCAGCTTTGCAGGAATACCGAACTCAGACATGGTGGTGTATAGGCGATCCCTTATCGGGCTATCGAACGCAGCTTTGTAATCGATAAAAAGATGATGAGTATCGATCTGTTTTTCGTGGGTTTTTTCCAGGATTTGTCGTAGCGTGAAGATCTGGTCTGTGGTGGACTTACCAGGTCTGAAACCGCACTGATAGGGACCGATCAGTGTGTTGGCATATGGCTTCAGTCTTTCACATAGTACGCTCGACAGGATCTTGTATGAGATGGCAATAAGACTGATTCCCCGGTAGTTGGCGCATATCGTCGGGTCACCCTTCTTCAATATGGGACAAAGGACACTGAGCTTCCAATCGTCGGGCATGCTTTCCTCTAGCCATATTTTGCATAGGAGCTGATGCATGCACCCTATCAGCTCGTCGCCGCCAGCCTTAAACAACTCAGCAGGCAGTCCATCAGCACCGGCTGCTTTGTTGTTTTTGAGCCGCATTATTGCAGCTCGGGCTTCCTCATGGCTAGGCGGTGGGACACACATATTGTCGTTGGTCGTTGGTATCAGGATGTTTTCCCCACTGGCGATATTTGTAACGTCGTCGCCTGCAAGCAGCTTGGAGAAATGTTCCCTCCATAATCTCAGCGTACACTGCGTATCTGTAACCAGATTCCCATCTGCGTCTCGGCAGTTTGATGCTCCGGACTTGTAACCTTGCGTCAGACGGTTGACTTTTTGATAGAATTTTCGAGCATCATTTCTGCCCCGTAACACCTCGAGATCCTCACGATCGCGCTTTTCCAGCTCTCGTTTCTTCCGTCTAAAAAGGCGTCTTTCTTCCTTCCTCTTCTCCCTGTAGTTTTCCAATATGGCACGCGTTGCGGCAGACTGCAGCGTTCTTTTATAGGCGGCGCTTTTCGCGGCAGTTGCCTCGCGACACTCCTCGTCATACCATTGGTTCCGTGGGGGTGGACGCTTGAACCCAATGGTATCTTCAGCGGCAGAGCGCATGGAGTGGGATATGTGCGCCCAAAGTCCGCCAACATCATCAGGGAAGGAGTTGGGTTGGTGGAGCAATTCCGAGAGGTGAGCGGTGTAGGCTTCGACTGTCCGTTGTGATAGCAGCTTAGCGACGTCCAGCTTTCGTTGCACACTGGGGCGTACGTTTTTCGCATTGCACAGTCGCATGCGTATCTTGGCTGCAACAAGATAATGGTCGGGGTCAACATTGATTCCGCGAAACGTACGCACGTCCAGCACGCTTGAAGCATGCCTTCCGTCGATCACAACGTGATCAATTTGGTTACGCGTTTTTCGATCAGGGGACAGCCATGTGGCCTTGTGAATGTCGAGGTGCTTAAATCTGGTGCTACTAACTACCATGTTTCGCGCCGCGGCGAAATCGATCAGCCTGAGACCGTTGTTCGAGGTGGTTTCGTGGAGGCTGAACTGACCGACTGTGGGGTTAAAGATGCGTTCACGTCCAACCTTTGCGTTGAAGTCCCCGAGGATGATCTTCACGTCGTGGGTTGGGCAGCGGTCGTATGTGTCCTCGAGTCTCGCGTAGAATGCTTCTTTAACAGCGTCGTCCTTTTCTTCCGTCGGGGCGTGCGCGCAAATTAGGCTGAGGTTGAAAAATCTAGCCTTGACACGGATTGTAGCCAGCCATACAGGTGTGAATCTAGAGACGTTGTGACGAAGTCTCCGGCTAACCACGAATCCGCATCCGAATTCGCGCCTCTCGGCATGGCAGCTATAGTAAATATCGCAGTTTGTTTGCTTAGAGCAACCTTGTCCTATCCATCTCATTTCCTGGATGGCGGTTATATCAGCCTTAATTTTTTCGAGGGCATCCGCCAGCTGGATAGAGGCACCTTCCCTATTGAGGGTCCGGATATTCCAGGTGCATATCCTCAAATCATTGTCCTTTTTCGTTTTGCGGTGGTCGTCAACATAAGGGGGGATTTTATCCGAGGCTTTGGTTGTGGTTTTCATTGGAGTGTTGTTTAACGAGGCGGGTGCCAAACCCTGCGCTCAACCGTTTAACGTCCGGGTGACTCGCTGCACACATTAGCTCACTATTTAGCGGATGCTAAGATAGCTACCCAGGAGGCGCCACGAGGAGGCTGTGTGTCAACTTGCAATCATTTGAGACAGAGATCGCTCTGGCAGTCGACAGGTTGACAGCAATCAGAAGCTTTGCTGTGTACAAATGAAAGCCAGGCCCGCCTTTCTTATCAAATATGTAAATAATCAGCAGAATTCTAATTTAAAAATTTAAATAAATTGTAAACGTATTTTTTTTGAAATTTTTATTTTGTGTTCTTAGCTTTTTATAATTTTTATTCTCGTCTACAAATTCAGATTTTATATCAACTGCGTATACGTTGTCAAAATCACTTTGGTCCAAGTCAGACTTGTCCATATCAGATTCATCTACTTCAGCATCGATTCTGGTATTAAATAGCTCGCCTTCACGGGGGGTAGAAGTTGGCACTTCCAAGAGCGCTAGAGCATCAGCCGAAAAATGTTTCTTTTTATTTTTATTTTTTCGCTGGGTCAGATATAAGCTCGATATTAATATTCCATTGCCTTTTGCTGTTTCCTTTAGCACGAACGATACATCGCTACATTTGCCTTTCTTTGCTGATACTGAAGCAGCATGGACAATAACGATGTATTGTGGTTTTCTTTCTCAGAAAGCTCGGACGCCCATTTTCTTTTTATTCGTTCATTTCCAGCAGAATAAGAAGTTCGTGGACGTCCTGCATTTTTGGGTTTCAGCTCACTTTTACTGACTCCAATTACCAACTTTGAAGATAACCTATTATGGTGTTTTGGATCAGTTTTAAATCTTTCAACCATATAGTTGCATTTTGCATAGGATCTTTTAGCGTAGGCTGCAAAGTTATTACACTTATTTTTTATTTCCGTCTCCTTCATTTCCGAAAGCCTTCCATTGACCTTTTTTAAAATAAAGTCAAAAATTGACGAGGCTTTATGCTTGTTCTGCAGCCACACTTCAAGCAATTCTGCATGCTCGAACTCAAAGTTGCCTGGGGAAATTTGCGATTATATGGAAACGGGGAAATTCGGGGACAAGATTTTGGCTGTTTTATAAAGAAGACACATTGACACACAATACTGCATTTATAGCTACGACAATGCACTACAATATACTTACTTCTACTCCACGAACCAAAATTTTTTTGAGGTTATGGTCGGCAAAAACAACACAGCACAAAAAGCACATTAAATAATAAACAAAACACATCTACAAACAAAACACATATACAAACATGTATAACAAATCTGTAGCTTTGTTTTCCATAGTTGTTTTTCTTAATGGTCCTTTTTCTATTTGTTTTATATAGGAAACAAAAGTGTACAATATTTTGCGTAAATTTCAACCACGTGCGCACAAAATAAATAGTCAACTTTCAGGGCCGAAGAAAAATACAAAAAAGTTTCTAAAAAAAAAGAACTTCATTTCTAAGTTCATTGGAATATTTGCTATTGGAATATAATGTGTTTTTTGCATAAATTACGATTATGATTTTTTGAATTTACGTAAAAAAAAGGGCTTTGGGACCATAGTGCAATGTGTCGAATTTTATTGAAATCGGTTGACTATATCATATAGCTCCCATAGGAACGATGTGTCAAAAAAATTTTTTTGCTAAAAAATTCTTCTGTTTTTGGTTTTTTGTGAAGGAACCGGATTTTTTGCAAGCTAGTGGTACAGGTGTATCCCAAAGTCGTTCGCGCCCGAGTTTCCGTACCATTCCATTTTTAATATTGGCAGTTTGTCCCACATCGACAGCCGTAATAAATACCTTCGAAGAAGATTAGTTTCAGGATAAGTGTTTTATTATCTAAACTTAGTAGTTATATAAGATACGTGCTCCTTAAAAGTTACTTTAGTATCAAGGACAATAGCTAAGTATTTAATTTTTTGTTCCCAATTTATACTTTCATTATTAAAACTTAAAAAAGACTGAGGTAGATGGTGAAGTTTTCTTCTTCTGCTAAAGTAAATAGTGGTGGTATTAACAAGAAGATTCCATTTCCTATGTAACTCAACGAAGCGTTAAATTCATGTTGAAGATTGTCAATGACAATTTGAGGAGACCGATCTGAGGTTAAAATAGCAGTATCATCAGCAAAAATGGATGCCGTACATGCGTATGGCTCAGGAAAATCAGATATGTACAAATTATACAGTACAGGGGAAAGACAAGAGTTTTGAGGACAGCCAGCCGGTATGCTTATGCAGTCGGAGGAACTATTGCCCAGGTGTACTCTAAAGGATCCATCAGTAAGGAAGCTATGAATTAATTTTATTAAACGAAGGTAAAAATTATAGTTGTACATTTTGTAAATTAAAGCACAATGCCAGACGGAATCGAAGGCAGCTTTAATGTCAAGCAACAACATTCCTGTCGATGTTATTATCAATAAAACTCGTAAGCTCTTCTTTAATAATTTTCTCTAAAATTTTATTTAGGCATGACAATAAGCTTATACTCGTAGGTCGATAAGAAAGGGGATCATATGCATGTTTGTTAGGTTTTTAATTTGAATGGTTTTTGATTGCATCCAAATATTTTGAAAGTACCCAAGAAGAAAGCAAGCGCTAAGAATAGTTGTAATAAACTGCAGACCAACTCTTGGTAGATACCATCAACACCTGGAGCTTTCCTGTTTTTAGGTTTTTGATGATACTGCGTAGTCTTTCTGTTGTGACATTAATTTCACTAGTTCGTGGGAGAGCGGAGGATGTTAGGCACTGATTAAGCCTGTCCACCTCAATTACCGTTGCTGCATCGCTGAGTTTGTTAGAAAAAGAATGATTTAAAGCAAACTTGGTAGCTAATAGTTCACATTTTTCTCTGTTTGTGATGAAACGTTGACTACCCTCTTTCAACGTTGGATCATTTTTGTACTTTTCTCTTATAATTTTGGTTAGATTCCAAAATGAAGAGGTATTTTTATTTAGTGATAGCAGAAGGAAATTTTTTTACTACAACAAGGTCGCTGGCATTTCTGTTTCTTTGCCAAACACGTCTGAAGTAATTTCTTAGGGTAATAAGGTTCTTGATTTACTGAGGAAGTGGTTTTTGAGAAACAATTGGTGTTTTTATACCCTGTACCGTATGGTACAAAGGGTATATTAAGTTTGTGCAAGCCGAAAATGTATGTAACATATAGAAGGAGACGTCGGAGATACCCCAAAGTTACCAAAAATAAGATCAGGTGAAAAGAGAAGTCGATAAAAAAAACGTTTTTATACGAAATTCGCTGCTGTTTCGTCTGTTTGAAAAGATATTTGAACTAAATTCGGCATTCACATCTTTTTGAAGGTATAAAGCACTGTGCCAAATTTGATTGAAATCGGTTTACTATATCATATAGGTCCTATAGGAACGATCGGTAAAAAAAAAAATTTTTTCTTAAAAATTCTTCTGTTTTTGATTTTTGTGAAGGAACTGGATTTTATTGCAAGCTAGTGGTAAAGGGTATCCCAAAGTATGCACACGTCTATTGCAGAAGTAACTACACTGGTAAATGACGATATCATCGAGTCGATTTCATTTTTATCCGCGATTGAAGATAAATTGGGAACACTTAAATCATTCAGTCGGACTTCGGCGGAAAAGTGTTTTGGTCTGAGCGCAACACTTTTGAGCAAAAATACAATTCAAAGTATTATGTCAATTGCTTTTCACAAAGTGTTCTTAAGAGAGTGATTTTTTTCGGACACTCTGAAAGTGTTGACAGTTTTTTACGAGCTCTGTCATGACTATTCCGGCGAAGTCCGACTTTCTTATCGTGCGATAAGCATTTCCTTCTTCGCGAAAAAAACAAACATGCCTACAATCGCGCACACACAGATACATGCACACTTTTTTATGGTACCTTCCGGACAGCGCTAATAGTCAAAAATGGAGTTCCGACATGAAAACTACAATCTAAATCGAAAAATTTTTCTTACAAAAGTTGTTACTTTTAACGCAATGCATTGTTTTGTCGAAAAAAAAGTTAGGTTTCCATTTAAAAAAATAAGTCAGCCATCGTAACGTCGCCATTTTGAATTTGCGACCTTCGAAAATATTTTTTGAACGTCCCCCTTTGAACTCTAAAACTTTTGTTTCAAACAAAATTTGATCGGAGCAATATTTTTCGAGATAATTCAGGTGTAAGATTAAATCTGGACACCCAGTATTTACTTGATCTTTGATCGTAATATTTAACAATTAGATTTCTGTAACTTTTGAATTAACAAACTAAATACAATATTAAACTTATAATTATGATTACAAATGTAGTAATTGTTATTACTTGAAATACATTATTATGTTTTAGTAATATGTCTTTTGTTCTTATAATTTTAATTGATTCCAAACGAGTTATATTGTTACTTATGTAAACATTTTGTGTATAATCTAAATATGAAATTTGAAATAGAAAATTCGTATATTTGTAAAGAACAGTTGAGAATTTTAATAATATTATTTCCTTCTATGAATACATCTTTATTAATGCAATTCTGGTTAGTTAATGTTTTGGTAAATTCCAGGTTAATAATATATTGGGTTGAACATAATTTAATTGTAATTTCTGTATGAGAATTACTGTTTCAATCAGTATGCGTAGAACCCTGGTCATCTTCTGATAACCTGTAATTATCGTATTTACTCTTGTTAAATATATTTTTCTTTTTAAACTTTGATTTATAATGTACTATTTTTCTACCTCTATTAGTTTCTTCGAAATGCTTTCATTAATTTGATTGATTTTACCCGTCTTCCTAAATGTGTTAGTTGTTTTATTTTTTACTAACGGTGCTTGTCTAAATTCCGTGGTTATTTCATAGTCGTTTCGATTTTTATTCAATCTTTCTATCTGTTTTATTTTATTAGCATGCGTATCATATTGGGGTGTTCCTGCATAAATAAAAATGTCTGCTGGTGTTCTGTTTGTTGTATTATGTTTAACTTTATGATTGTAAGTATATAGTATCAACTCAAATTTAGTATATCTGTTCTCAGTAGCTGCTTCAGTTGCTTTTATTCTTAATTTTTCATTTATTGTCTTGTGATATCTTTCTATGTCTGATACTCTATTTTTACTTGATGTTATTCTATCTATTTGTACCAAGCTTTTAACCAAGCTTGCAAAGCTGCACACATAAATGCTGAATCTTTATCTGCTTTAATAACCTGAGGTTTACCCATTTCATTAAAAACTTTCATTATCGCTCTCTTCGCTTCTAACCAATCCCTACCTTTTATTTCAACCAATGTTGCGAATTTGGAGTATACATCAAGACAAGACAGAAACTGCTGGCCTCCTACTAGGTAAAAATCCATAACATATCTTTCTCTTATGTTAAGTACTTCAGGTGTGATTTCGAATGTTAGCTTAGTATTTCCAGAGAGTCCTAAAATATAGAGGCGAAAATTCTCTCTTGAGTGTAAATATCCGAATAATCGCGCGCCACAATAAAGTTGAAAACAACAATGTTTGCATGTGCGTGCATATGCTTTTGCACCAAGCAACTTTAAAACGGCGCGCGATCGTTATACGGGGAAAAAAAAACTTTTTGAGTTATTTCGCCTCTATATTTTAGTACTCTCTGGTATTTCTATGTTCTGTCATTGATTATATTTTGTATTAGCTTTTGGTAATCTGGGTAGTGATATTATCCTTTAAATAAATTAATTGTTTTTTCAATACCTGGATGTAACAATTCTTTATGTCTTTTCATAATCATTTATTGTTTTTTCAATACCTTGATGTAACAATTCTTTATGTCTTTTCATTATCATTTCCTTAAATTCTGCATAGGTTTGTATATCGATTAATTTTGTGCTAGATTTGATCAATTTTGTAGCATTATTTGGACCTATGATTTCCAAATATGCTTGATGAAAAACGGGATAGTCTACTTCATTATGGAAATAAACAACACATTTAGTTTGTGAAAATAATGATTAGTCTCTACGTTATTTTCATTTCCCTTTATTAGTTCAATCTGTCTGTTATAATAATTAACTGCTCTGTCAGTTATTGGTATATCAAAATGACTATCTTCTTGTTCTCCTAAGATATTTGCTACGTTAAATTCACTTATCATTAAATTTTCCGCTGTTATCTTTTGTTTCAGCTTTTCTTCTTTTTCTTTTGGGGTTTCTTCTTCTTTTTCTATCTTAACTCTACACAATGCGTCAGCCACGTGGTTTTCCTTTCCTGGTAAATATTTAATTTGATAATCAAATTCATTAAGTTTTATCTTCCACCTTTTTAATTTCATGTTGGGTTCATATTGTTTAACCAAACTAATGGTTTGTGATCGCTTAATATCTCAAACTTCCTACCAAAAAGACATGACCGGAAATATTTGGTCTCCCATACTATTGCCAATAACTCTTTTTCTATTGTTGAATAATTAATTTCGTGCTCATTTAAAGTCCTACCTGCATAACAAACATTGCCATATTACTTTCATCTGTAGTGAGTGAGAAAGGCCTTTTAAAGTCTGGATAGACCAGAATCGGGTCTGTGGTAATAAGTACTCTTAATTTTTCAAAAGTTCCAGATAATCTTTATTATTTATTTTAATTATGGCTCCCTTTTTTAGTCTCATAGTCAATGGTTTTGCTATTCTCGCAAAATCTGGTATGAACTTTCTATAAAATTCGCATAGTCCCAAAAATGATTTTATTTGCTTCGTTGTTTTGGGTATGCGGAAATTAACTATTGAGCTTATTTTATTAGGGTTGGGCATTATGCCTTCTGTAGTAATTATGTGTCCTAAGAATTCTATTTCTTTCTTCATAAATTCGCATTGATTCATCTGTAATTTAAGATTGGCCTGCTTTAATTTAGTTAAAACCCTTCTTAGTGATAACATATGCTCTTCCAATGAAGTGGAGAAAACAATTATGTCATCTAAGTAAACAAAACAATCTTTATAAATTAGTTCTTCCAACAAACTATTCATGCAACGCTGGAAAATTGCTGGAGTATTTGTTAAACCAAAGGGCGTACGTAAAAACTCATAATGACCGTGTTTCATTGTTATTTCATTTAATGGTTGGTAGTCTATAACCATTCAAACCATTTTTGTTTACCCGAAGCATCTCCTTTCTTCGGAATCATATGGAGTGGTGAGCAGTAAGAAGAACTAGATTTTCGAATTATTTCCTGCTTAAGCATATCGCTAATTTGTAAGTTGACTTCTTCGTCAAATATTTGGGGATACTTATATGGCTTTTTATAAACTGGGTCCTCGTGCTTTGTCGTAATTGTATGTTTTATAGTACTTGTGAAGGTCAAATTGTCACCCTCACATCACCGAATTCGTATAATAAACTTTTCGGGCAATCTTTTTCTTTCTGATTTAAATGTTCGATTCTTAACTCGTTACATTCTCTTATTTCGTTATTTACCGCGAAATGAAACTCTTCTGTATTTGGGGGATCAATTTCTTTAATTTCAATCTTTTCTTCTCTAATGACTTGATAAATGTTTCCTCCCAATGTTACTGTATCGGACTCCCAATCAATACTATGTCCACGCGCGCCCTTACTAGGGGGCAATAATATACTTTTTGTCACGTTCACTATACCTCCCATGGACATTTGAATTTTCATCGAACTCTTCGGTTTCCGGTATATTAAACTTCATCACACTTGATGTTGCACCCGAATCTGCTATACCCATCCAGATTCTCCCATTCAATTCGATTTTTATATATGGGCTACATCTTTTTTTCCGAGGCTGGTTGATGAAAATTTACATCTATTCTCATCTGACCGCTCTGACTTTCCCTTGATCTTTTAACAGGCCGATTAGCTATTGAATCACCTGATTGGTTCCTTTGAACGTCATAATTAATTGGATTCTGACTCCTGCCTTGGTTTAAAGAATTCCTAAACTCTCCATATGTTGGTGGTTGTGCTCTATTAGCATCGGGTCTAAAGGAATTATTCCGATTAAATGTATTGCTCGAATTCGGACGATAAAAATTACTTGGACTTTGTACATTATATTATGTATTTCCATTCGGACGATAAAAATTATTTGGACTTTGTGCATTATTGTATGCACTTCCATTCGGACGATACAAATTATTTGCATTCGGAGCACTGTTATATCCTCCAAATTGATTATTTTTTACATATGGATTTTGGCTGTTATTGTTTACTCGATTAGTTTTAGGGGAATTTTTATTTAATGGGTTTTCAAAAATTTCACTTTCATACATTCCCTCTTCCTGTGCTGCTCTTTTCAGATCCTGACAATTAGTTATGTCATATTTTTCCAGAGTCACGAAAATTCTATCTGGTAACTTCTTTCTTATTACATCCTTAATCGTTAATTGTAACGCGTTATTATATATTAAAACAATATTGTTTTCATTGTTTTCTTCTAATGCTAGCTTATTAACTATTATATAAGATTTTCTCTCTAAGTCTAATATGAACTTAAGGAGACTTCCATTGTAATTTGTGTGATAAACCTGGCGAATCAGCTCCTCATAGGGCGTGTGGTTTTTAAATTCGTCTATTAGTGCATTCTTCATCTCGATCCATCCCACTGCTTGAGTCATCTGAATCACTCGCGATGCCTCGCCGCACACCTGAGCTCCACTCGTTTTATAAAAGAGCTCAGTGTCTTTGGTGCTCCCTCGTAGATCGGGATCTGTTTTATCTGTTGCAGTGCCTGGTTCATGTGCACCTCCATCAGCATTCTTGGTGGATTTGATATTTTGTTTTTATAGATTATTTAATTTGCTCGTTTTATCTTTTGTTTTTAATTTTTATTTTCAATTTTTTGTATTAGGCTTCGTTTTAAGTTGGATTAGATTTTCGCTTGAGTTAAGTTAAGCAACTTATATTCGAAATTTTTTTTTTTAAATTATATTTGCGGTTTTTCACCTTTTTTTTTTTTGAGACCGACCGTATATGATGTTGTTTTAAAAAGGTTTTTTTCACAATCACGTAATTTAGATCGCGAAAGTTCTTTTGCGGATCTCTCTGATAAAATTGATTTTTTTTTTATTATGAGCTATTTGCTGATCAAAGATAAACTAGTTGTTTAATTATATCTTTCACTTGATGAGTACCGTACAACTTTTTTTCAAAATACTATTCATCAAGATCCTACCGACTGCGCAAATTATTGTTGAGGATTTCGTTATCAATAAAAAAATACTTTATTAATTGAAACTTAAACTACTGAACTACTACTCACAAACTCTAAGTAACGTATACGATACAAGTCTTAAATAAAATTGATTTGTGCTGATGCATTGATTAATAAGGAAACCTCCGATTCTTGGATGGTTCCCATGGATTTATGCTGAGCTGGCTTGGTTCCCATGGATTATGCTGTGTTGGCTTGCTTACAGTTTAGGTTTTTATTTACAAGTCAGCACTGACCAAGATTTTATTTACGCAGCTGCAGATTGTTTATTATTGCATGCGCAATCCCAGCAAAGTGCTGGCGTAAGCATAATCGTAACATATTCTAATTGGTAATTTCAAAGGCGTGGGTTTAGTTGACAATATGGATATGGGTCAGGCTTTCTCAAGTGGACCAAAAAATTACCAAAGTTCATATTTTGTTATGAAATTTTGCCAGCATCGAGTTTGATGATTCAGATGTACATTCTGAAATTTTTTTTTGAAAAATTTTGAATGATTGATTTTTTATGAACAATTAAAAAATTAAAAAAATTTATGCAGCGATGAGATAAGACACGTTTTTCTCCGAAAGTTAAAGTCCGTTTGAAACAATTTTTTAACTACAGATTGACAAGAGATTATACCATCGAAATACATTTTTTTTAACTGCATATATATGTTTTGATGCTTGTAAAAAAATTTTTTTATAAACAATTGAAAATTTAAACAATTTCTGAAAAATTGAGATCAAATATTTTAATTTTTATTTATGTAATAAACGTTTGAGAAATTATGTATGCAAAAATATGCGATCATTCTCAAAAGGATCGAGCACAGTATATTTTTATGTGTCGGAATACGCGTTAATTGCAAGCATTAGCAACAAAAAATCATTTTTTGTGTATGTATTGATCGTCGCTTAAGCACGACAACAGCAACGAGGGTGGTTTTTTCCGCTTGTCGCGCTGGATACATACACAAAAAATGATTTTTTGTTGCTAATGCTTGCAATTAACGCGTATTCCGACACATAAAAATATACTGTGCTCGATCCTTTTGAGAATGATCGCATATTTTTGCATACATAATTTCTCAAACGTTTATTACATAAATAAAAATTAAAATATTTGATCTCAATTTTTCAGAAATTGTTTAAATTTTCAATTGTTTATAAAAAAATTTTTTTACAAGCATCAAAACATATATATGCAGTTAAAAAAATGTATTTCGATGGTATAATCTCTTGTCAATCTGTAGTTAAAAAATTGTTTCAAACGGACTTTAACTTTCGGAGAAAAACGTGTCTTATCTCATCGCTGCATAAATTTTTTTAATTTTTTAATTGTTCATAAAAAATCAATCATTCAAAATTTTTCAAAAAAAAATTTCAGAATGTACATCTGAATCATCAAACTCGATGCTGGCAAAATTTCATAACAAAATATGAACTTTGGTAATTTTTTGGTCCACTTGAGAAAGCCTGACCCATATGTCACTATATATATACATATATTTGCAGACGGTCGATCTCTTTGTAATGCTTCTCTTTGCATACACGTTCGCTATGCAGTTGAATTTGTTGTTGCACTTTTAACTGTATGATTTTGGTGGAGGTTTTTTGTTGTTGTTGTTGGCGTGCACTTTTTTAAATATTGTATATTAATATATGTTTTGTAGTTTGCGCTCAGCTTAGATCAGCGTAAGCGCAACATATGCTGAGCGGGGTCGGATTCGCCTCTTGTGTAGCGCAGCCCATACTCTTTGAGCGAAGCTTAGCACAGAGCTAGACTTACAGGCATTCTAAAAGGGGAAAGTAGCTTCTTTCAGCAAGAAAGAAAGGTGTCAATAAATTATAAAGACACTCAGCGTGATGCGTTTGACAAAATTAAGAGCATTTTAGCATCCGAAGATGTAATTTTCATGTATCGCGACTTTAATGCAGCCATCTATCAGTAATCAGTCAACTTTTGTCATTCGCGACTTCAGAAAAGAATTTCAATGCAAAAATGAAGCGTTGGAAGGCGTATATTGATGACCATATTGCTAAAATCTATTGCAATCCCGCTTTGTTTCACGGCAAAAGATAAGTGCTTGCAGAGTGATCTAGGATCTAGTGCGGTGAGCAATGCACCAGTCAACTGTTTCCGTAATCAGATATTTTTAGAAGAAGCTGAATTTTCTCTGAAATTAAAATTCGTACTGTTCGTCGAAAAAGTGAGTTATGTTAAATGAAAAAGGTCATAATGTGGCGAACGGAATATTCTGCGATTTCATCGACAAAGTTTCAATATTGAAAAAACTTGGTCACCGATATTTCCGATCGTCAAGCAAATCTTGTCTGAATATTATTTTCCAAAAATGTCAAAGCTCGCTAAAGAAGTTGCAGCTTACTGCAAGGTTTGCGCGAAAGCAAAATACAATCAGCGTCCAAGAAACTGGTAGTCTCAAGAAAGAAGTGATAAATAAACTTGAGAAAGCGCAGCAAGCGCTGCATGCGCAGTTAGAAGAAATAATGCTGCTAGGCAGAATGTGGGCTTCGATGTTGGAGAAATTGTATTAGTAAAGACCAGAAGGGCAGAGGCAGTCTTGGGAACAACATTCCTTATTAAAGGAAGAGTGATCCATAATGACAACATAAGGTAAATTTTGCAACGCAAATGTATCAAACAATGTTGCAACCTAATGCGTAAAATTACAATATCATAAAATTAGTAGAAATTAAAGTAAATACCAAAAAAAAAACTTGAAGCCACATTTTTATACACTAATTAGCTGAAGAAAGCAGATATCGCAACAGTAGCCTTTCTAGTTTAACAATTTAAAATTAAGCTTGTTGACAAACTTATTTCAAGTTTCCGAAGATCATCATCCATCGTCACAAAACAGCAGAGCGCAACACAAGGAAATGACTCTAAATAATTACAAACCCATCCTGCATGGCCTTGAATGACAAATATACAAACTACCACATTCATACCCTTAGCGCACTCCATGCCAATTTTTCGTTTGGTCCATTAATGAGGATCAACCAGTGTTACAAAAATGAGATAGTTCATTTCATTTATTTTGCTAATCAGTCCAAGAACGAGTACACCCTTGACATGAAAGAGAGAGTATGTAACACTAGGCACTGACCTCACCCTAATAACTCTTAACATTCATGGTATAGTCAAAGACTGAAGAGCTTCACAGGAAGCATCCATCTCTGATCATTACCACATTCTTTTTGAGGTTTAAATTGAACAACCTATAAACATTTACTACCGCTCACCGGGTGCAAAAAACTGATTTAACAATAGTGAAATGAAATAGGCAATGAACTATAATAGTTCGATTATCAAATAAAATGCATAGTTGATATTGAGAAAGCAATTAAAACCGTAACGCCTGCAATCTTAACCTCTTATCACAACAACTGCCCTCTAAAAACTAAAAATATGGAGAAGAAAGTTTTTTTGGTGGATTAATTAGCGTGACTTTCTGCGAAAACCTAATGGACCTACTGACAACGGCCAGAATATACAAAACTCTCTTGAATGCTAAGGAAGCAAATATTCGAACTTTAAAATATCAAAATGGTACAGCTACGACAGCGTTTACAGAAGCAATAGAGCTTCTAAACAGAACTCCCTTCCAGGGCTCTAACCTCAACATAGACGAGAGCTTCTCCCATAGGACGAATACAATCCTTCCCAGACCTCACACTACATAAATCAACAAAATAGTAACATCTGAAAAAATTTAACGGGCACTAGACTCGGTCCGGATTTAATTTTTCCAGGCCTTCTAAAACACAGTTCAATCAAACTAACACGCATTATGGTTTAGATTCTCAGAGCTTTCATGAAATTGGGCTAAATTCTAAAAATATAGATAGAGGCAACAGTAATTTTGGTACCAAGCCCCCAAACGAACTGAAATCATAAAGACCCATTTATCCATCATACTATCTACTCAAAATAATGCAGAAACTAATCGATCGCCACATAAGAACGGACAACAAATCCACTACACAAATTACAATTTGCATATCAAAAAGAAAAATCTATGAATAATCTAATGACTATGTATGAGATAGTAACAAATATAGAAAAAGCTATAGAGTCGAAAAGTGCATACCTATGTGCCCTCTTAGATATAGAGTTTTCTTTTGACAGTACCTATGAAGCAATGAAGAGCGCCCTTAGCAAAATAGTAGTAAAGGTCACTAAACAAATATGCGCACCAGCTGATAAAGCTTTGTATCTCTAGCTCTTAGCCTCCGAAATCTAGGCATTCATACAGACGAACAGACGTCCTGAACCTGAAGTTTTGATAACAAGTTTGGTATCAAGAACTCTATCTGAATCTATCTACAAATTGATGTTGAAATCTTGAATACCATAATAATCTGAGCCTTTTGGCGACTTATAATATGGTAAAACTTATATGGTTACCTGGGCACATAGGATTTGAAGGTGATTAAGCAGTGGACACACAAGTCAGAAAAAGGGGAGGTGATAGTACCAAGCCCTCTGTATGGCTTGGCAAAAAACGATATCACAAACATTATCTCGCATAATACAAAACAGAGGTAAAAACCTATTGGGACAACTTGGAAGGACTTCGTCACTCCAAAAAATCCATACAGTTTAACTCAAAAATGGGATAGGTGCCCTTGAATTAAAAAAAAAGTTAAAAAAAATAGACCTACGCATCCTATGAGGTGCCCTTATTGGCCACTTCCCATGTAGAGGTCCATAGGTCCATCTGCTACTGAAACATATGTATATGTACATATACTGGCTCACAGTTCATTAACATTATTATTAAACAGCCAAAAAAAAAGTTGCACCAAATTTTTTGTAAAAAAGTCAGTGTGAATGCTCTGTTCCATATTTTCGAAAAGTCCCAGGCGTTCCGGTGAATGTATTTAGTGTGAATAGAACATAAAACTAGTAAAATAAAATATGTAGTTAATTAGTTCAAGGACTATGTCTGTGGAACTGCTTTAAACTAGATTGGATCAACTCTGTTAGTTTGTAGTCAGTGCTTATGTTGACTTCAACGAAAATGAATGAAAATGTGAAAGTTGTCGTTCGTTGTAGGCCGATGAGCCAAAAGGAACGCGAAAGTAAATGTGAAGTATGCTTTATTTTACTGTTTTTATAGCGCATCATTTCGTCAAAATACTGTGTCTGCGCGCATCATAACACATGATTCTTTTAAAATCAATTATATTAAGCTATAGTCATAGAAAACCCTCTTTCCTATGCCGAGTATTATACCATACACAAAGCATATACTCGTATGTATGTATTTCAATCATTATTTAAGTGGCTAAATGTACCAAAGGCGTACGGCATTGCAAACTTGGCCAACCGTAGACACTAATATAATTTTTTTTTTTCTTTGATGAACTAGACTGGATATACATTTTATCCGTTAAAAACTGCCATAAACTTTCTTCTTACTTTTAATAAAATGATCACAGCTTTCCCGAATGTGCATTTTAATTTTAAAAAGATGGCGTAGTTAAAGTTGGGTGTAGATGATTGGGATACCACCACATTGCAATCAATACATATAAATATATATATTTACATATGTATATACATACATATGTATACTAAAAAAAACATACAAAAAACATGAATGAAAAATTATATACGCCAACATTTTTGTACCTTGTACTTTATGGTACAAAGTGTATACTACAATAAGTTTGTGCTAGCCGAAACTGTATGTAACATACAAAAGTAAGTTACCTTAAGTATGACTAGAGAAATCGATATACTCATGTTCATCTGTTTGTACGTATGAAGACCGACATATCAGAAATGATAAGAACTAGAGCATTCAAACATTCAGATTAGAATTTTATTATTCTATATAAGATAAGTTGCTTCCAAGGGGAGTTTTGGAGGACCTCGTCCCCGCCTGACTTTAACAACAGTAGTTTCTAGTTATTTGCTTTATTTAAATGATATCACCCTTTGTTGGAAGCGAGACTGAAAAATAAAATCTTTTGTGACATTTTAAAAAAATCGTGACTGCCGATAGAAGAATATAAGATACATTGTAGTCGGATTGTGACGACTGCAGCCAGTATCAATCGTACAAGCAAAAAAACAAATTTGTTTTCACTCCTTGCCGCAAATAGTTAATCTTTATTATGATTTGCTAAGGGCTTAATAAACTCTTTCCTAAGATTTATGGTAACTATCAATTAAATAATGTACTACAATTAGCAAAAATGTATTTTATGTATTGTAGAATATCATTGAAATAGGTGACTATACTATGTACGTACTTAACCCGTCAGATCGTGGTGCTCCAAAAAAGGCTTTCACTTTTGACAGTGTCTACGATTGTTTAGCAATGACCGAAGTAATATATAATGACCTATGCTACCCTTTGGTGGAAAGTACCTTGGAAGGGTACAATGGTACTATTTTTGCATATGGGCAAACTGGTTGTGGAAAAACGCATACAATGCAGGTATGAGTCTATAAACTTTTTAAGCATGTTTATTATATTTAAACATAATTTTTAGGGGGAGGGCAATTTTAAAAATGGACAAAATGAAGGTATAATACCCCGATGCTTTGATCATATATTTGAAACTATTTCAATGGCAAATGATGCAAAATATCTAGCATTTGTAAGCTATTTGGAGATTTACAATGAAAATATTAGAGACCTTTTAAATTTAAAAGGATCAGAAAATTCAAATCATCCCTTAAAAGAAGTGCCGGGAATTGGAATAACAGTGCCAACTTTATCCACACATACTGTTGTTAATTCACTTGAATGTTATAAATTGTTGAGTACGGGAAACAAAAATAAAATAAAAGCAGCAACTTTGATGAATGAAGCAAGTTCCCGATCACACACTATATTTACAATAAACTTAGAACAAATCCAAGGTCCATCGCAAATATCCGAGGAGCTAAGTGGGGGTGTACGACGCGGGAAATTAAGTTTGGTTGATTTAGCTGGTTCCGAGAGACAAAGGAAAACTGGTGCAAGTGGCGAAAGGCTAAAGGAAGCAACTAAAATTAATTTGTCATTATCCGCTTTAGGTAATGTTATATCTTCATTAGTTGATGGTAAAACCAAACACGTGCCCTATCGAGATTCAAAATTGACGCGACTCTTACAGGTAAATTTTACATATTCTAATGGAAACTAACAAAATGGAACTCTGTTCATTAGGATTCCTTGGGAGGCAATACAAAAACTCTGATGATATCCTGCGTATCGCCAGCAAACACAAACTATGATGAAACACTATCAACACTACGATATGCATCGCGAGCAAAAAAAATTTCAAACATTCCAAAAATAAATGAAGATCCAAAAGATACCAAACTTAGACAGTACCAAGTTGAAATTCAAAGACTAAAAAAAATGCTCGATGAAACTTATCAAAAGCATGAAAATCATGTTGCTCAGAACTTCAACAATAGTAATATATCCAGCCAGACGTGGCTGGAAGAGGAAAAAACAAAGTTACGCCAGGAAATGGAGGCAGAAATGGCAAAAATAAAAGAATTACAGGATATCAGCGTTTTGGAGACTTCAAAAAGAAATACGGTATCAACAAGTGAAAATGCACAGTTACAAGCTCGAAAGCGTATTGATTACATAAAGAATGCTATTATCGGAGGCGAGCGTGTTAATGACTTGCAATTAAAAGAGCGTCATAGAAGGCGTAAAATAGAAGCGCAGCGTCATTTAAGTGCTATCGCGCATGCTTTAAGCAGAGTTGAACAAAATGGTGATCGGGATCTTTTACAGGGTCATTACACAAATATTCAACAAGAGATAAATAGTAAAAATGAAAATATCAAAAAATCCAAACAAAAAATCAAGACTCTTGAAAGGGAAATATCCGATCTTAATTCTGAGTTTCAATTGGACCGTGAGGATTATTTAGACGAAATTCGAGATCTTGGGCGCAATCTACAATTTTATCAACAGCTTTTGCGTACAGTAATCCCTATTCTTCGTAAAAATGGTAAAAATTGGTAATATTATTTAAGGACTTTGTACATTTTTCCATATTAATATTTGAAAGATTTTAAAGGGATCCTGAAACCATTTTGGAAAAGTCAACTTGGAACGATGACAACAAAGTTTGGCTGCTGCCAGAGTTCGTAACTAACACGCTTAAGCTACCTACAACCAATCTTTCATATAATTTTTTAAGAAGCAACGATCCAACAATAAACTGTGAAAAATACTTAATAAAAAATGTAGATGATGAGGTTTGTATTTCGTACCCTCTTTTGTAGTATCTTGTTTATTTATTAAAAATACTTTTATAGGTTGAATGTAATGCGCAAACATCTGAATCGTATAAAGTTAACATACTTAAGAATTATTTTCGCCCAAATCGCCCAAAAACAAGGAAAATGTCAAATCAAATGAAAAACTTAAATATAACGAACGATGGTAAACTAGGATCCGCAATAAATAAATATAATTTTTAAGAATACTACAGATGGCATCTTTCTTGTTGCTAACACACCAACTTTTCATTAGTTGGATGCAAAAAATGAATATATAAAATATAAAAATTTAGTTACCACACAAAATTTTTGTTTTTATTTCAACACTACTTTATAAACTGTAGTACAGTAAGCGAAGAGTTTCCGCTGGAAAGAAATAATTTTTTTTTTTTTGTGAATTTCGATATAAGTTCCGAAAATTTTTGACGATTATGATGAAACTATCGAGTTACGTCAGAGAAGCTATTTCAAGTATATGGAGTATGTTTGAAGTTGATATGTTTAGGCGTGTAGGAGAAAACATGGGGGGTGGGGGTCCGCATAGATAAAATTTGGATGTGGATTTGTTGATTAGAGCCACATGAATCACCTTACCAAAAATTGTGATTCAAGGTCACCTGGTACAATGTAACGTCTACACCGCTCTAACATGTTTAGTTGTTGTTGGCTGCTGTGTTGCATATTTTATTTTGGGTACTAAAGTGCGCGTTTGCTTGAATATGGAAACAAGGAGTTTTGAACAGACAGTAATTTTTGTTGTTGTTTGATTCTTTGTGTGCAAGGAGGACGTATAAAATTTATTCTTAATACAAAGGATGTTGCTGGATAAAGTATTCGAAACTGCCCTCAGCGATTTTTAAAACTAATGATGCAGTTCGATGTATAATGAAAAAAAAAAATGTTTTCGCAAAACTGTTTCCTCCCGCGGACGCTGCTCTTTACTGCCCGTTGCTCCAATTCTGTGATCATAAGTGTTTTTTAAGGGATAGGCCACTGTTCTTGAGGGATCCTCAACCATTCGGGCCCGTGCCAACTTCTGAACGCGATTGGAATCATCTTTTGGAGTTGGTGGGTTTAGTGATGTTATGTTGACACTATGTTGGCCACGAATGTAGTCCATTTGCATGGAGCCAGACAAAAACAATGATCGAATCGACATTCGTAGTGGAAGGTGCGGTGGAAGGTACTTAAGCATCACAGAAAGCATGAACCTTAACTCAGACCTGTGAAGTGTATTGCACCCACCTGGGGACACGAATTTGATTTAGCTCAGGGTAGGAACTTCTGTCATTTTTGTAAGAGCTCAACGGGCAAAGTATCATCCCATCCAATCACTCGTAGCCAGGTTTCTTGCATAAAAACCTTTGCGCGGACAATGAAGGGAGCTAGCCATCCTACTGGATCGAAAACCTTTTCAATTAGTGAAAGGACTTCCCGTTTCGAGAAGGAAGGTTTTTGCGGCGCATTGGCTGGGACGAAATGGAACATGTCAGATGTCGCTTGCCAACGGGTTCCTAGGGTTTTCGCCATACTAGCATCCTCGATTTCCAGAAAGTCGGCCTTGCCACAAGTGATTTGTCGGGATATTGGACAAGACATTCTTTTTGATGGAAGTCGTAGTAACACAGATCACCTGAGTCGTTGCGGAATCCATTCGGATTTTAAATACGAATTATAGTAGACGCCACTTTAGGATCTCTGTAGTGAGGCCGGATTGAAGGACTGTGCGTGCTGGAAACACCACTCATACTTTCGTGGTAGTGCTATCTGGCTTTATCACTGCGTGGTGTGGCAAATAAAAATGATTTTTATTATTTTGGGGAAGGATCTGATTCATACATATGTCCGGTGTCGGGGATAACACTAGATAACAGAACTATGTATACCGTACCTTTAATTAACGATGCTACTTCAGCCGAGCTGCGTTATTCAAGAACTGACTGAGTGCTATAGGACGTGACAAACCTAAAACAATCTGCTCAGTAGTTTTGATGGGCAGGAAAACCACGTTGCGGCCGTCTCACTCGCCCATGGTGGTTTAAACAAGGGTTTGTTCACATCACCGATATTTGTCGGCCTATGTGGAATATCGTCCACGCACCAAAATTTTGTGAGAATTTAATCGAGCTTCAGTTTTGCAATAACGTATAGTTACCAAATACCTCGTAGAAGCGGTAAAAAACTATTACACTTACCAGCTTAAAAGTTGCAAGTTGCGTAAAAATCCAGTGCAGTGCACGAATTGCCGCGAAATGCCCGAAAAGCAAGGATGATAGATCAGTGAAAAAGTGTAGCAGCTGTGGAGAAACGTCGCCTAAGTAAACGTATTGGTTTAATGCAACCCCATACTAATACGAACTTCTACCCACACGTGCAACTGAAGCGTCCTATGTCTTCATATTTAGTTCCTGTTAGTATTATTCCTGCCATTTCCTTTGAAAACGCTGTAAGAATAGAATATGATACGCCCGCTCCAATAAAAAAACTTTCACAACCCGCACAGTCAGAGCAAACACTGCCGAATTTGTGCCATAATGATCAGCCACAACAAAGCGGCATTGAAGCAGCTATGCTTTCGCTAAAAAAAAGTATTACTGACTTTATGACGTTTATTGAAACCACTATGCAAGAGCTCATGCGAAACCAAAGTATGCTGATGCAATTACTTTTGCCATCAAAATTAACTTAATGACTTCGCGACGGATATCTCTGTGGAACGCAAATGGATTTCACAGCACAAACTAGAACTTACACAGTTCTTAAAAAAATATCGAAGTAATGCTATTTGCGTAGACGCACGTTCCAAATAAGAGGGTATCTCTTTTATGCAACGAACCACACAGACAGTAAAGCTCATGGTGGCAGTGCATATTAATTCGAAATCGCATCAAACACCACTTTTTGTACAGATTTGAAGCGAAGTACTTACAATCTACGTCTATTCATTTACAAACCAACAGCGGTTCAGTGACTCTGGCCGCAGTCTACTGCCCACCTCGCTTCTCGATCTCCCAGCATACGCCCTGGGGCTCTCATCGTGTAAGCAGCTATACAACGCGATCTTCAAATCCCGTAAGAAATTCGACAATGTGTCTCCGGGTAAGACTACCTACTGGCCTGCTGATCCTAAAAAGCTCCCTGATCCCAGATTTATCGTCTGACCACTCTCCGATCCTTCTTAATCTCCTGCATCACCCGGAAATTGATGAACGGCTATATAGGATAACAACCAATAGATCAAGCTGGCTCAAGTATAAAAAATGTGGTACAGTCGAGACAGTGCCCAAAAGTGGAATACCCTGTACTTTTTCTCTCGAAAAAATGTTTTCTGCATATTCCTTTTATAATTTTATAATATAATTTTTTTGTTGAAATTCGATAATTATACCCATACGTTCCGTCTACTTTTACCGATTGTAATGAAACTCGAACGTTACGTCAAAAAAGCTATTTAAAGTATATGGGGTAAGTTTCAAGTTGATATGTTGAGGGGTGTGGGAGAGAACACGGTAAATCCATTGCGGGGGCTGGGGAGTCCGCATAGATAAAATCCGGATGTAGATTTGTTTATTAGAGTCCGGAAAATCTCCTGGGTTTAATTTGATAGCTCCGAAAATTATCATCGAGCTCCCTAGGCGTGCGGGTTTACACATTTGTCGTTTTTGTAATGCAATAACAATTACCCTGAAAAATGGAAGAAGTCGATCATAGTAATAATCCCAAGCCAGGAAAAGATAAAACGCAGCCATCGCCATACAGACCAATTAGCCTAGTAACTTGCATTTCGAAACTCTTTGAAAAAGTCATCCTGCTGCGCATCAGCCCATAACTCAAATTCCGCAGCATTATACCATTACACCAATTCGGGTTTCGAGAAAAACATAGAACGATCGAACAGGCAATCGCATAACATCAGAAATTCAGACTGCATTGGAGCTAAGGAAATATTGCACGGCAATTTTTCTCGATGTGGCACAAGCATTTGACCGAGTCTAGTTTATGTACAAAATAGCAAAGCTACTGCCACAATATACACAAACTGCTTGAGTTGTATCTCTATAAAAGAATATTCGCAGTTTGAAGCTTGTGAAACATTTGGAAGCAGTAAATCAATCAACGAATGTGCTTTTGCTGCGTTCGCACGTATACATGTTGTGAAACGTATGTCAATGTCTAACAAACATCTCCGAAACTTATAATTTTTAGCTTTCCAGAAAAACGGTTAGATTGAATTCATTTAGATGATATCAGTCGTGAGTTCGGTAAAAAAAAAATCGAAGAATTTAACTCTACTAAATGTTTCTCGTTGCAATATTGTATTAATTATCCACATACATATATAAGTATATGTAAATATATATCGGCGAAAATAAGTGAAGCGGGCCACTTTTTTGGCGACCTTCTTCGATTTTGATGATTTTTACACAGTTTTTATTGCACAATTCCGATTATTTATCGAGAACTGAATATCGGGTTTTTAATTTTTAGACTATTTTTTGATAAGCCATATCTTCTAAACACTTAACGATATTGACACGAATTTTTTTTACCATGACAGATAAAATATTAAATTTAAAAAAAATTTTTTTTTTTATTTTTAAGATTTTTTTTTTTTAATTTTTTATCATTTTTAATTTTAAAATTGTAAAGTGATCTACCACTTTTGAAAAAAGTGTGAATGTCATTTTATGCGTGGAAATTCGTTGAAAAAGACGCAAAAATAAAAATGGTATAACTCTTAGAAATGCAAAAGATATGCTTATTTTAGTGATGGTACCTCGCATGTCCGCCATGGTAAACAGTACCTCGAAAAATGGCAAATAAACCTAACTCCTCGGAACTGAAAGATAATAAGTTCAAACGTGATATGAATAATGGTTTTGACATTTTAAGATTAACTTTTAAAGTATCAATGAGTATCGTGACCCTGTCTCTAGACATTTAAGGTCAAATGTCACAAAAATCGTTTTTTTGCAAATAACATTTTACCAGTATTTTAAAATGTTTCCCAATGTTCTAAATAATTGTACGGCATTAAATTCTGCCCCTAACATTCTCCTCCCCGTTGAAAGAATAGAAAGATTCACCAGGAAGGATGCACAGCCTATTAACGGCTCGCCGAGTGACACCAGTGGCAGTGTGCAGATTGGCCAGTATAGCGACTCCGTAGGTTCCGTATAGGTATAAGCTCAGTGACTCGTGCAAGCGGCCATTTTAAAGGAGGCAAATTTTCATTCCTTATAAACACGATATAATTAATTTTAAGAGCTGGCTGCGGAGTGCGCCATTTTGCCCGCTGCTGAAGGTGTGTCAGGTACTCCTCACTCCATCGTTTCCAGAAAATGTGTTGCGCACGTGTGACGCGCTGTCACAGATCGAGCCAGTGATGTCTGGCTCGGGCAGGGCAGTGACAAAGTGACTCCTGGTCAGCACGTCTAGATCTGATGGATTTTCTGAAAGGGATACTAGAGGGCGAGAGTTAATAATAGCAGAAATTTGACATACCAAGGTGCGTAATTCGTCGTAGCAAAGAAGTGATGAGCCAATAGTTCTTTGCCATTTTAACAGCTGCCTCCCATAAACCACCGAAGTGCGGAGAACATAGAGGTATGAATCGCCAGTCAAACCCATTTTTGAGACTGTGAGCAAAAACTTCATCACGGCGTCGCAGATCTTCCAGTTCATTTTTAGCGCCTACAAAGTTGGTGGCGTTGTTGGACCAAATGCACATCGGTATGCCGCGCGTTGCAACGAAGCGCTTGAGTGCGTCCAAAAATGCAGCAGTTGAAAGGTCCTTTGCAAGTTCAATGCAAACGGCCTTTGTTGCAAAACAGATGAAAATACTGACGTAACGTTTTTGTGGCGGTTTGTTTCGTACTTCTGATTTGTAATAAAAGGGACCGCAATAGTCTACACCGGTCACTAGAAATGCACGAAAAGTCCGTACGCGCTCTTTGGGTAGGTCAGCCATGATAAGTTCAATGAGGCGAGGGCGCGATCTGCAGCATATGATGCACTTCTGCAAGACTCTTGAGATAGTCTTTTTACCACCGATTGGTCAGAATTGTAGTCGAATTGAAGCTAGAAGTGCTTGTGGACCAGCATGATTCTGTTTGCGATGCATATATGTTATGATACTTAACGTAAGTGGATGATTTTTAGGAAGAATTATTGGGTGGCGGGCATATAAGCCGAGATTTGACTGCTTCAAGCGGCCACCAACGCGAATGAGTCCGAAATCACCAAGAAATGGGGACAATGGAAAGAAGAGCATGATATTCTTGGAAAAGATGAGCTCGTTGAGCAATGCGAATAAGTATTTTTGTTCCCTATTGAATGATGTTTGATGTTAACCTTTTGTCGCATCTCGGTAATTTTGGTTGGTTTTCAGAGCTGTTTAGTCCAACCAATTTGCTCACCTTGCAGAAACGAATGGCAATTCATCTAAAGCGAAGATTTCAAGAGTTCTCGTGGAGCATCTCCCTTTGGCAACATATCGGCTGGATTTAAAAGTGTAGGTACGTAGTGCCACTCCATATTTTCTGTCAGCTGCTGTATGGCACTAATACGGTTTGCAGCAAACATGTTGAATTTAGATGATTCTTCTTGTAACCAGGCTAGAAACACTGACGAGTCTGAGTAGCAATGAAATTGACAGTTAGATGGTATGGTTCTTATAATTTCGCATAACAATTGAGCAAGCAATGCACAAAGCTCCAACATAGGCACTGTGAGGGTTTTCAGAGAGGCTACGCGAGATTTGAACATAAGAGATGAACTTGGACCTCAATGTCCTTATGTGAACGAGCATAGATACATGCACCATAAGCTTCGAGGCTGGCATCGCAAAACCCATGTATTTCGACTGCAGCATCAGGATAAAGGGTATACCGACTGAATGCGATGTGTTTATAGCACTGAGCTATAGCTGCTAAAACTGAGCGTTTAGTGTGCTTAAGAGCACTGCGCTGTGGCGAATAAGAAAATAACAGGTTATCTTTAAGTGGGTCCCATACAAGGCCAAGAGCTTTGGTGACATCGCTGCAGTCATCGAATTTGACGAATTTTTCCCGTTCGGTATCTGGCAAACCATATAGAACCTCTGCTTTGTTAGAGCACCACTTCCGTAATTGGAAATTTCCTCGAGAGAGTAGTTTAATAGGTTGACTGATTATTTCATGAACTTCATTTAAAGTGTTGCCTCCAGATAGCATATCATCCACATAAAAATCGCGTAAAACAATTTGGGAGCCGATTGGATATAAAGATCGCTCATGAATGGCGAGCTGTTGCATCGCATGAACGGCTAGGAACGCTGCAGGTTTGGTACCATACGTGACTGTGTCCAATTTGCAGATTTGAATGTCATCTTCAGATGTGTCTCGCCATAGAATGCACTGTAAGATGTTATCAGGTGCTGCGACCTTCACGCATCTGTACATTTTGCAGATATCTGCTGTAATGGCATTTAGAAGAAAACGAATCAGGTTATGGAAAACTTGGGCTGAATTGTGGGCCCTGCCATGAGTAGCTCATTCAACGATAAGCCTGAAGTTGTTGCTGCAGAACCGTCGAATACGACTCTCAGCTTAATAGTTGTATTGTCCTCCTTGAAGACACAGTGATGCGGCAGGAAATATTTGCATTCATGCAGAGCTGAACTTGAAACCTTTGACACGTGGTTAAGTTCGATATACTCCCTAATGAAAGCACAAAATTTTGCCTTGAGCTCAGGATTGCGGCCCAGTTTGCGTTCAAGATTTTCAAATCGTCGTTTTGCCTGTAAGAATGAATCGCCTAAAGATTCCAGACCTAACTTCAAAGGAAGGTGAACCGAGTATTCGCCAGAGGGTAGGCGTTGCACATTCTGTTGAAAGTGGGCCTCGCATTCGAGTTCCTCTTGTGTCACCTTTGATATCGATTCGAATGGGTGCTCTATTTCCCAAAAGCGACGTACCAATTCGTCCAGCCGAGTGCCAGGATGGTATGCGTCCGAGGACTTTTGGTTGATGATGAGCGACGAAAGTTTTGATGCCTGATGGCCACCGCCGGATACGATCCAGCCGAAATGAGTTTTTTGTAATATGGGCAGTGCAGAAGCTATCTTAATTTGACCTAGGCAAAGTTACTTGTAAAATAGTCCTGCACCGATGAGTAGGTCAATGCGTTGTGGTACGTTCAAGGTTGGATCGGCCAGTTGTATGTTTGCTGGAATGCTCCAACCATCAGCATTAAAAGAAAGGCCAGGTTGATTGTCGGAGAGCATTTTAGCAATGACTGCAGTAATGCATGTTGAGAAATTTGGAGCTCGAGATTTTAGTACAAGTTGAACCGAGTGTTCATCTGTTGCAAAGTTAGAATCCCCGGTGCCAGAGACAGTTGCTAGGAATTTTGTTTTATGAAGTTGCAATTTATTAGCGAAGAGAGTTGTAATGAAGTGTAGCTGAGAGCCGGAGTCCAAAAGTGCACGACATGGTACAAATGCGCCAGCTCTGTTTTTTATAAGCATTATTGCAGTTGCTAACTGATTTAAGAGTTAACGAATGCTTATGCTTATGCCTTGCGCCCAATAGTAGTTAAAATGGGTGGTACAAAGAGCTGATTACATTGAGTGAAAGATAAATACAAAAATTACGGGCTGGCCACGCAGGGCACATCATTTTTAATAATACGATATTTATGTTATAAGGTAATTTCACCTATATCGGCTGCTGCTCCGAACAGTAGGATCTTTGAAAAATTAATTTAATTAGATTAAAAGTTGTTAATTTTTTATTTAAAGTATAAGTGTATTGAATTTGCATAATTTTAACGCTTACTGTTAAAAAATTGTTTCTTGATCTATGTATGTTAAAAATGGTATATTTGCCTACATAATAAATCTGTTTTTTTTTTATTATAAAAACAAGAAGTATTTTCTTTTTTTTTTTTTTTTTTATGTTTTATTTTGGCAATAATTCAAAAATTCATTTATTTTTATGTATTGCATATTTCTATTTTGATTCGCCAATCACAATACACAGAGTGTAGGAGACATCGTTGGACATGCCGTTAAATTAATTTTAAATTAAATTTTTGCTGGAACGTCTTTTAAGCCTTTTTATTGGGTTTGCATAATTTTAACGCTTACTGTTAAAAAATTGTTTCTTGATCTATGTATGTTAAAAATGGTATATTTGCCTACATAATAAATCTGTTTTTTTTTTATTATAAAAACAAGAAGTATGTATTCTGTAAAATAAAATGGGGCTCTGCCCCCCTGCGTGCTTCGCACGACAAACCCCGTGCTAATGTAGTTTAAACTCACCGATTCAATTCTTGCATATATGTACATATGTCCACAGAATATTGATGAAAAAGTCTTCGGTATTTCAAAATGTAAAAAAGAATTCATTTTTTTTTATTAAGCGTTGGTCTAAAGAGTTTAACGACCCTTACACAACCAAGCTACTTTATATCTCTCTCGTCCGTCCTATTTTAGAGTATTGTTCTTGCGTTTGGAGTCCTCAATACCATGTTTATCAAGACATGATTGAGTCCGTACAAAAGCAATTTCTCCTCTTTGCACTTCGTGGCTTAAACTGGGACCCTAACATCCGACTGCCGCCATATTCTGATAGACTTCGCCTTATAAAATTGCCTTCTTTAAATCATCGCAGAACATGCCATGGCGTGTTATTCTTGCATAAGCTGATACTCGGTCTTATCGATTCTAATGTACTTCTTAGCAAAGTTACTTTTGTCATTCCCTCTAGAGTAACTCGTAATTTCCGACCTTTAGCCTTACAATTTTGTAGATCTAATTATGCTTTACACGATCCTTTCCGTGTCTTATGCTCTAATTATAATAACTTCTATAATTTCCTCTCTTTCGAACAGTCTATTCAATCTCTTACCTCTTCTATCCTCAGTTATCTTGATTTGCCACTACGAGTATCCTTGACCAATCCTATATTATGAATGTTTCTTTTGGTCAACGGTGCTCCCTTGGCACTTTTTTCTTATATTTTTATTTATTTTTTTTTGTTATTTTTGATATGTTTAACTTTTACCTTGCTTCCTTTTTTCAACTTTTATATTGTAAATCCAAGTGTCTGGCCAGTTCTTGATGTGAGAAGGTGCATATCATTAAAAAGTTCACCCATCGGGCTAGATACGCGGATTAGTTATACTTTCTATTTTTGTTCTCTAAGTAAATTTACTGGTTTTTTTATTTTTATTTTTTTAATTTTTTTCTATAATATTTAATGTCAACTGTGCTTAGTTGTACTCCTTAAATAAATAAATAAATAAATGAATCATAAATCAGCACGCATAAAAGTTCATCGAACTAACTTTTTTATTTGTTTCAGCACCTGTTAGCAAAATACTGAAATCATATCCATTAATACGATATACCAATAATATCTAAGGAAGAACTTCAAATAATTAATTTCTTACCACGTCCTTCAGCTTGCATTTTAATATTAAAATAGTATCCATCACCACCCTTCCATAAAACTAATGGATATTGCAGGGCATCATAAGACACGTTTCAGAAACACGTTCCAATCAATTACCAGCATTTCTTCGATGAAGCAATATATCACGTGGATGGAAAGCCTCACCAACAATAACAATCGCAACTTCGTCTATGGTTGGTGCATTGAATCGACCATGATGATGATTTGCAGGTGCTTTATCCATAATATAATAATTTTATGATCATCCGATGGCATTCTTTCCAATGCGACTTTAAACAATTTCACCAATTCATCCTTTTCATGTAATAATTGTTGCAATCCATCAACAATATTTCTCCTTATAGTTGAAATAATTTCACAACAACGATTGGTTTCATCTTGAGAATTTCCAATGATTTGGTAGCAATGCCCCAAGTCTATGGTAAATCTGGCCATGAATCTCCATTTCACATGAACAATGATTCTTTATAATATTTTGCAAACAATTTGAAGATATTACCTTGAATGTGTGCATAAAATGATGTCTTATTACATTTGTTGCTCCAAAAGAATAAGTTATTGTATCTTTTAATCTTATCCAAAAAATATCTCGACTCAGATGATGTACCAGACACCACTTTTCCTTTCATGCAACACAATACCGGTGTTTCATTTTTGAACTAAAATGCACCACAATGCACACAAATAATATTCATTGCTCCAATATCAACAGATCCATGACAATTGCAGTCATCTCGACTACTATAATGGAAAGCAATATTAAGTAGCTTAGTTCTTCCGGTAACTGGACGCTGAATTTTAATTTCGCATTTTGTTTTCATTGCTTTCATTTCGTTCATCTCTTCGTGAACGATTAGAACGTGACATTGCTGAAAGTTCCCTTTCACTGTTTTAATGACGGTCCCGGCCTTCATCAGATTCCATTGATCGAGGTGCTCTAGTTGCCATATTTTGAGCGTGTCGTTCGGCCAATATTGCTGCGTCTTCTCGGCATTAAACAAAATATGTTCTGATCTGAATACAAATTATCTCTTCCAAAAAAATGTGCATGTTGTCAAAGATAAATTGGTAATGAGGCACTGCCGGGTTGCTAAAATTATAAATCAATATTATTTTTTCCATAAAGAAACGCGTTTTTGTGCAAAATTCGGTTGTTTTTTTTCGAAACTCCTAAAGAAAAAAAATACTTTTAATTTAAAAATGGCGTACGTAAAGTCGGGCGCGGATGACTTTGTGATACCCTGTACTACTAGCTTGCAATAAAATTCGGTTCCTTCACAAAAAGCCAAAAACAGAAGAATTTTTAAGGAAACATTTTTTGTTTGACCGATCGTTCCTATTGGAGCTATATGATATAGTTAACCGATTTCGATCATTTTTGACACAGTACTTTAATACCTTAAGAAAGATCTGAATGCGGAATTTAGTTCAAATATCTTTACAAACAAACGAAACGCAACGAATTTTGTATAAAAAACGTATTTTTAGACCGATTCGTCCTATAGGAGCTATATGATATAATCTTCCGATTTTGATAAAATTTGATATTGTACAATGCTTAAAACCTATGAAAAACTTACAAGTGCCAAATTTAATTCCAATATCTTCACAAACAAACGAAACACAACAAATTTTGTTCAAAAATCGATTTTTTTGGAAGATCGGCCCTATGGGAGCTTATCATATATTTAGATATATATACCAATTTGTTCAAATTTGGTACAATGCTTGGGTACATTAAAAATCTTCTGACTGCCAAATCTGGTTACGATATCTTTATTAAAAAAATAAATATAGCAAATTTTGATTAAATTTGGTACAGTGCTTGGCAACTATAAAAGACTTTCGAATGTCAAATTTGGTTACTCTATCTTCATAAACAAACAAGTTATTAATCTAAAACTTTTGGACTTTTTCGAGGTCGCCTGAAACACCCCTATGAGGGTGTATAATTTAGCCCTGATATCAAAAAAATAAAATAAACTTGTCTGCTATGGAATAATAGGGGATCTAATGTGACAGTTTGGTTACCCTAGCTCTTGCTATCTCTGAGATCTATGGGTTCAAACGGACAGACTGACGGACAGACGGACATGGTATATCGACTTCTCTATTCACATTGATCATATTTTAGGTAACTTTGGGGTGTCTCCGATGAATCCTTCTATATTTTACATACATTTTCGGCTTGCACAAACTTAATATACCCTTTGTACCATACGGTACAGGGTATAAAAATGGTTTGGATAAAATCTGTAGGCACACTAAAATCTAAAACTATTTTTGAGGCTACTCTTTTATATATACAGATAGATAACAAAAATGTATTATAATTTTTAACATCGAATGCACTAAAATCTTTTTCATACATAAAAAAAAAAAATCACAATATCGATATTCATACTCGCACCAAATAGAGATTTACAGTATTAGTTATTATTAGAGTAGTTTTGGGTCGAGAAAACTTTTTTTTCTTTACCACCGTTTTCGAAATTTTATCGAAAATTTGTATCGACATGAAAGACCATTAGATCGGAAGGTATTAAAGTGCAATAGCTTTGCCCTAATGCTCTACAGTGATGTATAATATGTACAGTTTAAATTCAAATTATTGAAGTTACAATTAAGCAGGTCGAGTAAATGGTTAGTTTTCGACCATTTTCCAAAATTACAAATTTTCAATTTGTTTTTTGTTTTAAATATGTTAAGCTTGAGATCGAATCTAAGATCTTCGAATCGGTACGAACTGTAGATGTTATCTATTATATTTGTCATCGTATCCATGGAGTAGCTTACATCGCTACCTTAAGAAAGTCGATAAGCAACTGGGTGACATTTCGAGCGCAGTAGATGGTTTTATCCGTAAATGTACCTAACGTGTGGCATTTTGAGCAAGTGGCCAACACACTTGAGCCATCGACATCGAGAGCTGCCTCGTTGAATAGCCATTCGATTTTAGACGAAGTAGAGCCTTTGAAAGGAACTAAACTGCGGAAGGCTTTAAACCGTGGCCGGAAATCCGTGGTTTCTTGGTTTAGTTTCTTTACCCAAAATTCGCATTCTGAAATGCTGTTTGACGGTGCTATAGCACCAATCCCTCAAATTAACATAAAATACGTAGAAGATAGACGTTTTGAATTGATTTTGCATTGGCCAAATAAGCAATATTTTAAGCGATAATAGAAAAAAAAAATTATTAAGTCCAAGTCAGCTATGGCACTTTGATGGCGGAATGGTCCAAACAAAATCAAAATAGCAAAGTTTGTGCAAAAAAGGCAGATCGGCTATTTGGCAGCTATAAAAAATATACCGGGCGAAACATACTACATCGTCATGGGGGGTCAAAATATGGATAAGTACCTAATTCGGTGGAAATATGTTAATATTTTGAGGTTTATGCAGTGTTGTCTTTCATTAACGGATAAAGTCGATATGAGAGCAGTTAAAAAAGTAGCTAAAACAACACAAGTAAAACAAACCGCAGCCCCAGTAACAAAACTGACTCTGTCAGCTAAACATGCCAAGATGAAACTGTCGGCTGGAAACTCCAATGCATAGAAGGCCCCATCATCCCATGATCGTGAAATTTCATACCACAGTACTATGCCAAACGATCACTTTAGCTGGCCAAAACCCATATTCTAAAAGTCATTAAAAAAAATTTTTTTAACCGTAATGCATAAATCTGTAATGTTACGTACCAAAAATTTTAACAGATCGCGGCGCTGTTAATTTATTATCTGTCAAAACAAATTTTTTTTTTGTAATAGAGTAATTAAGCAAAAAAAGGGAAATTTTTAAGATGCTGCTTACGGAGAATGATTTATTTCATGTGTTTGTGAATTTGAATTGCTAAAATTAATTGAACCGTTCTCCCAATTGAATGTAATTGCTAACCATTCCACAAGCAAAAATTTGTAAAAAAATTAGTTTTCAAATAAAGCTACAAAATGAGTCTGACTCATTCATTGACTTCTCATTAGAATGTTAAAAAGGAATTACAAGGTTGCCCTCACTGACTACAAGGACATCAGAAACTCTAAAAGGGAAACCTGGAAGAAATTTTGGAATAATGTCCAAAACCTTACAGAGGCGGCTAGACTTCAGCGAGTCATGGCCATAGAGTCCTCAAACGGAGTGGGTCTGTTGAGCAGGAGTGACTTCAGTAGAGCTAACTTTGGAGCTGTTACTCCAAACTCACTTTCAAGGCTCTTCAATCTGCAGCGGGGATGCCCAACTCTCAAATTGGATCGAGCCAAACCTCCGAGGGGCTGCCAGAATATCTGGCACTATTTTCGATGCCGACAAAGTAAGATGGGCCTGGTGGGGACGGTATTTTTCAAGGACTTCTCCAGAAATGTCTGGACTTCATCCTAAACCTACTGATTTGTCTGTTAAGAGCAAGCTTTGACTGGGGATACATACCTCACTCTTGGAGGAGACTACGGGTTTTCTTCATCCCCAAATCTGGCAAGAGGCCAATAAGCCCAATTCATACAGACCAATCAGTCTAATCTCATTCCTTCTGAAAACAGTAGAGAGACTTCTCGATCTGCACATCAGAAACAAACTGCATGCCGCGAACCCGCTGCAGACGAAAGCACCATCAGAGAGATGATGGATAATGCTCTCCAAATTACCCTAAACTGGTGTCTAAGTGAAGGGCTTAGCATCAACCCCCAAAAAGCTGAGATTGTTCCCTTCACGAAGAGATGCAACATGCAGCTTCAAAACCTTTCTATAAACAACACTGAGGTGGAGTATTCAGACAATGTCAAATATATAGGTGTGGTCCTAGACAAACGACTCAACTGGAAATCCCACCTAGAACAATCACATATGCAGCCCTTGTTGTGGTGGCTCAAGACGCAGAAAACTGTGGCCATCAATAAATGCAGCAAGCTTCAAAGACTAGCATATCTCTCTCGGGAGCGATGCGTACCTGTCCGACAGCTGTCATGGAATCAGTTCTTGGACTCACACCACTGCACATTTTCATCAAAAATTCAGCTATGCAGAGTCTGCTACATATCCAGATAACATCTGGACTCTTAGCGAGTTACACTGGCCATGTCGCACTTATATATTCCCTTCCTGAACTATCGATCTGCTCTAGATTTTCACAATAAGAAATTTAGATCTCTTCTCCCAAGTCGGGAGACTTGGGCTAATGGCAGCCCCTGTGGAAACCCCCGACGGAAACAATGGTTCACGGATGGGTCCAAAACTGAGCAGGGTGTTGATGTTGGCATCATTGGACCCATCACCAGAATCTCTACCGTAATGGGCATCTGGCCCAGCGTCTTTCAAGCGGAGATTCATGCCATATAGATCTGCGTCCTTAGTATCCTTCTTAAGGGAACTAGGGGCGCAACCATCTGCATTTTTTCAGATATCCAAGCTGCTATTAGGGCATTGGCATCCTGGAGTATCTCCTCCGGGATGGTTCAAGAATGTCATAACTACCTCCAAACCCTGTCCGCCCGGAACAAAGTCATGCTATGTTGGGTGCCTGGACGCTCGGGAGTGGATGGTAACACGATCGCTGACGATCTAGCATGACAGGGTGTCTCCACCCTCACTACATCCCCTGCGCCAGACAGATGGGACAGAATCTGTCACATGCGAAAAGAACGGATTAGTCCCTTCCATCTCAGGTCAATACCAACAAAAGACCTACTCTTATTCATGCGGAAAGCGGAAAAATCTTTTGCTTTAACTTAAGGGTACGGTACAAAAGACCTTTCGGTCGCAGTGCCCCACCTTTTTAGGAAAACAAAAAAAAAATAGAATGTTAAATCATCTAATACATGTCATACTAAAGCGCAATTTTGCACACTTTGACGCAATTAAAAAAAGCGAAGTTGTATGCAACGTGCAAGTCAATTAGAAAAAAATTTTAGCTGGTAAAAGTAAACGCTTTTGCTACCATTTTCGAGTTGGACAAATTTAAAAAGAAATTTCAAGCAATTTGAAAGAGAACATGCAAATTGGCTTATTTCAAAAACAATTATTTGCATTGAAAAAAAGGTGAGATATATATATACGAGGTATGTTCAAAAAATAATGGGACCCTTTCGATTATCGATTTTTTTTTTGTTTTGTTATGTTGGTACACTCTTCCCGAACATCTGCACCAAATTTCAAGTGAATGGCATTTTTTATTTGGTTGTGAGAGGCGTAAAGGTTGTAAGTGTTTTGCGTGCTCGGCGATTTTTTGCTATCGAAAAATATGAATCAACGGATTAAATTAATTAATTAATAAAATTAAGTGCTCCGTAACACTTGAAATGTTGACAGTAGCATACGGTGAAACTGTTCTGAGTAAAAAAAATGTTTACAAGTGGAACAAACTCTTCCAAGATGGCCGGGAACATGCCAATGACGAGCCTCGCTCTGGACGCCCAAGTACGTCAACAACTGATGAATACGTTCAAGCAGTGAAGAAAATTTTTTTGGAAAATCGTCGAATCACAATCAGAGAAATTGTTGTCGATGATGTCGGTATATCGCTTGGCTCGTGCCATGAAATTTTTTTTGAACGTTTTGGGCATGAGACGTGTGTCAACGTCGAACCAGATTTACTCAAAAGGGGCATAACTGGTGACGAATCATGGGTATATGGTTATGATATCGAAACCAAAGCCCAATCGTCCCAATGGAAGCGGCCAGAAGACCCAAGACCGAAAAAAAAATCGCCGAGCACGCGAAACACTTATAACCTTTACGCCTCTCACAACCAAACAAAAAATGCCATTCACTTGAAATTTGGTACAGATGTTCGGGAAGAGTGTACCAACACAAAATAACAAAAAAAATCGATAATCGAAAATACGTTGCCCGCGAAATTTGAAAAGTCACATTATTTTTAACACGCTTTTATTATTAGCTTGGGTGGTATGTATGTATGTATGTAATGGAATCTTTGAACATAATTTTCATCAATTTCCAGAAGTCTGATTAATTTGAATTTTTGCATACGTATTAAGGATCGATGACAATGCAATAATTTCTATAGTTTTCCATTATCCTTAATAGGACCGCCAGGATTAATAAATGCAAAAAAATTTTAGTAAGCCATGAGTTTATTTAATATATTAGACAATTAAAAAAAAATAAATTTGAATAACTCAAAAATAAAATTCGGAAAAATTGAAGATTTTGAATTAAAATAAGAAAATAATTCTACATCAATCAAAGTCATTACTAGCCGGTCGGGTTTGCACTTACGTGTGAGTGAATAGAACCGAGTTCGATTCCGACATCCACCGATTATTTTTTTTTCGCACATTAATTTATATGAAATCAGTAGCAACATAGTTAAATTTGAAAGTTCTACATTAATTGAAATTTTGCAAAATTTAAAAGTAAAAAATTTCCGCTTGCGCACTGGCCTGAGCAGAAGCTCACACCGGGGAGTTGGAACCTGTCCATACAAGTTCATTCCTGCAACTTATGCGTTGGTGGCTACGAACTATCCGCCGCCGTCTGAGCCTATGTAATCTTACACATTCTCCTTAGTTCCTTTTCGCGTTGGCGATATATATATGGAAAGGTGAAATATTTAGAGCGACTCAATCGACATGGGTTAAAGTTGCACCGTACAGGTTATAGCTGTGCTGACCATATCTGGTCGTGAAACAAATAATAATATATTATAATTAATATAAATTCAGGGATTTCAAACTGGTATTAAAAGAAATCAATTACTTGAATGTGAACCTGGAATGTAAATTTTAAAAATTTTCGCTTACAACTGTCGTACTTGCTATGCAATCTCAAAATTTGATTTATCTTTTAACAAATAAAAAAATTCGTTTATAAGTAGCTTTTTTAATTTTCAATGAAGGATATTTAAGCTTCAGCAGGAATGAAAAACTTTTGATTTTCCATTCTTCAGCTAGAAATTTTAATTTAAATATTGAATAAATACTATTAATTACAGAAAATCAGTAGACATGCAATTCCCGTATCCACAACTATAAAATGTACAGCACAATTTTAATACATGTCTAGCGCTAAATCTTCACTTCGCTAATTTATGAGTTTGGCTTAGACTAAAAATTGAAAAATAAATTATAGTTTAAAAAACTAAAAAAACACGCTTTTATTGCCAATCGAACTAAAAACTAGAAAATAATTTTTGATGACAAAGAGTTGAATATAACTGTAGTAGAAGATGAAACAATCAATCATAATGAATCTCCTCAAAACAAAATTATAATAAAATTTAAGTTATTAACACAATAATTCAATTCTGAGTAAAAAGCGTGGGGTGCATTTTACTATAGTTCATAACTATCCTCTCATAGATAGTAGCCAATAAAATGATTGTAATATTTAAAAATATCAAGCACCCCACGCTTTTTACTCTGAATTGAATTATTGTGTTAATAACTTAAATTTTATTATAATTTTGGCAATAAAAGCGTGTTTTTTTAGTTTTTTAAACTATAATTTATTTGAACACACCTCGTATATCCATATATTTCCAAAAGTTGTAGAACACAAAGAAAGGAAGCTGCAGATCTAACAGTATCCAAGAGTTTCAATACATCAAAGCCCATTATATCATCAATTAACCTAAACAGACGTATCCAAACACAAAATAGTTCTGGCAGTATGTCTAACAATCAATATGGCGAGTTTGATGCGGATCAACTCAACACTATACTGCTTGCAACATAGTGCTTGACAACGAAGAAGGTGAGGAAGAACAATAGGCCCGTACATAAGATTTATTATTTACATTAAAATAAAATGTTATTTTTATTTCAGTAAATTTTTATATTTTTTTTTATAAAAAAGGGCCAATAAAATAAAGTTAAGCAAAAAAATTTTTTTTTATTTTAAAGTTATTAATTAATTGCACTAAAAGTGGTCGTGTGTCACATAGTGCACCGAAAGCATTGTGATATTCATACAGACTATGAGTAACTAAATTTTTATTTTATTATTATTGATCTGAAAGCGAAATAAATTTCGTTTTTTACTATAGTGACGTTTTACTCCGTATAAAAAATAGACTTCAATACAAAAAGTTAGGTAAAAAAGCAAATCCTTCAAACTGGTTCATCATTTTTACTTCACCCCGAGTCAGACCGGACAGTTGCCAATACACTGCAGCCATCGATTGAAACACCTTCGACAACGAAAAACGCAAAATTGTCTGGCTGGTTGTTTCGGTTCATACACCCCTCTAAAATTGGTTTGAGAATAACAAATAATAATAACAATAATCTATTATCGTTGAACAATCGTTTGTAAATCTAACTACGAAAAGCTGCCTGGATGTTACGGTTGATACACCCTTTTAAAACCAAACTTCAAGTCAACATTACTCAATTGTCGCCTACATACCGAGAAATGTAGAATTTGGAATGACCAGCACCTATGATTTGCCGATAATATTCGCTATCTTCGCAAGAAAATTCCTATCAAAAGTAATCTAAAGTTTCTCAACATATTTTTTTACGATTCCTCTGGAGTCCAACTTGTTAATCCGGTGGGATTGTGGAAAACGCTAACATCCCATTTTGCCAGAAACATCTGTTACAATTGCCATGCAAATCTAACATTGTTTAGATATTTGTTAGTCAGCTACATTTATGTATAAATACATATATGCGGATATGAGGAAAAGGTTCTACCAAATCGTATATGGCAATCTTGGTCTGCCTATCGGCAAAAGGTGTGCACACATTGAGTTAGTATCAAACTTGCAAGCGCCCAGGGTCTCCTATATCATACTTTGATGATCGCAAGACTCACATTTGTGTCACAGTTTTGGAGTCGCTAGTCAGCTATACACGTGCCTCACGCTCAAACAAATTGCCTGATCCGTCTTCTAACCTATACGACGTAACCATGGTTATCATCAGGACAATAACTTTTCACCAATAAGCGAAAATGATGAACATACACGTACTGCTAAAGGAGTTTATGGTCATCCGTTCATAAACTCGCCATTTTACCAATTTCTTAAAAGCAGATCCTTTCAACAAGACCGAGGTGCTTGGTCAAATTAATATACTATTTTAAAATATTCCAGCTAAAATTCTAATTTGCAGTCATCTCACAAATATTGAAATTATGTTTAGTTCTGAATTATGTTAAGTCAATAAAATCTGCATAGAACCTAAAACGAGTGCATTAGTCTTGTCGGCGATCTCAACAATTTATCATTATTAACAGGTGGGCTGAAAAGTCCGTATCGTTTCTATGAGATGGCGCCACCAGAATAAAATTCATACCCTTCTTAGGTAGTACCAACCTTCAAAAGATACCTGTAAAAATTTGACAGCTGTCGGATCATTAGTTTGTGAGTTATCGTATCGAGAGTGACGCTACTTTTGTTATTTTTGAAAACCATGGAAAGTCAAGAGTTTCGTGTGTTAATGAAACATTATTTTTTGATGAAAAAAAGTGCCGTCGAATGCAAGAAATGGCTTGATGAGTGTTATCCGGACTCTGCCCCGGGCGAAGCAACCATTCGCAAGTGGTTTGCTAAATTTCGTACCGGTCATATGTCAACCGAAGACGACGCACGCAGTGGACGCCCAAAAGAGGCAGTTACGGACGAAAACGTGAAAAAAATCCACAAAATAATTTTGGGAGACCGCAAAATACGGTTGATCGACGTAGCCAAGGCCTTAAAGATATCAAAGGAACGCGTCGGTCACATCATTCATGAATATTTGGATATGCGAAAGCTCTGCGCGAAATGGGTGCCGCGCAATCTCACATTTGACCAAAAGCAACAACGCATCGACGACTCCGAGGCCTGTTTGGAGGTGATTTTGCGCAATAAAACCGATTTTTTTCGCCGATACGTCACCATGGATGAAACATGGCTCCACCACTACACACCGGAGTCAAATCGCCAGTCGGCCGAGTGGACGGCTGCATCCGAACCACCTCCGAAGCGTGGAAAGACGCAACGGTCAGCAGGCAAGGTCATGGCCTCTGTTTTCTGGGATGCGCGAGGAATTATTTTTATCGACTATCTCCAAAAGGGCCAGACCATCAACAGCGACTATTATATAGTGTTACTGGAGCGTTTGAAGGCCGAAATCGCCAAGAAACGACCACAAATGAAGAAGAAAAAAATCTTGTTTCACCAGGACAATGCGCCGTGCCACAAGTCCATGAAAACGATGTCGAAATTGCATGAATTGGGCTTCGATTTGCTCCCCCATCCACCGTATTCTCCGGACCTTGCCCCAAGCGACTTTTTCCTCTTCTCGGACCTTACGAGAATGCTCGCCGGAAAAAAATTTCACACCAACGAAGAAATCATCGCCGAAACTGAAGCCTATTTTGAGGACAAGTCGAAGGAATACTACCGGAAGGGTATCGAAAAACTTGAAGACCGTTATAATCGCTGTATCGCTCTTGAAGGCAACTATGTTGAATAATAAAAGCGAATTTTGACAAAAAAAATATTTTTTCATTGAAACGATACGGAATTTTCAGCCCACCTGTTATAACCTGACCGAACAAAAACTAAAATCATAGAAAACTTAGAATTTACAGTTACAGAAGGCGGAACGTAATACACTTCGTAGACGCAGGATTAAACTGAATGTCTTAGTAAGAAGAGTAGAACAAGTCCCCAACACTTTGATCGGCAAAAAAATACACTCGCATTTTACCTTGCGTTTGTGTAAGTGCACATTCGCATTGCGGCCTCGTGTCAGTTACAGCGCACATAAATGCACGCTTCACTTAGGTGATCTGTACGCTTCAACATAACAGATTCGTATTTTGAGAACTATAATTCTTGCGTTCCGACTTAAATTTGAACATAAATGCGTTGCGAGCCCCGTCCACTTGTTGATCAACTCATTCAATTGTTGAGAGACCTCGTTCACCTAGTAGCTTTCGTTGACCAACACGAGTTAAACACGAATGAAGCAGCCAGTTGATGCACGCGTTGATAGCCTCGAGCGTTGATCAACTCGGTCCACGCACATGACAGCTGGTAGCTTAGTTTATATGTATATACTGTAAGAAAATATACAAAAAAAAGGCACCTACCGAAGAGTGAGTCTTATTTTGCTCACAAAAGAAAAGATGATTTGTTGAAAGTATTTTTTTTTATTAAAATTGTTCACAGATTCAATGGTTTAAATGGTGATTGTATCGTTTGCTACTTTTCTCACGATGGCATTCCATGCAAGTTGTCATCCGTCTCGGTTTTTGTACTGAATACTTTTGTGCTCTAAAATTTTTCGGATTCTTTAACTGCTGCAATTAAATCACGTTAATTCACTTGTCCGCGCGCACAACTTGCACCTCAGTATTTTCACATTTTCTCGTGCAAACGAAAATCAAAATTACAAAGGCAAACGTCAGAGACTCAACGCACACATTCAACTGGCCACTTCAAGCCACGCACACAAAGTCGAAATTGAGCAATCAAAGTTAAGCAACGGGTTGATGAGTTCATATGTAGCACATTAATGTTGAACGCGTTGCTCAACACTATTCAACGTTCAACTCGAGCGCGTCTACTACCCGTAAACTTGTTGATCAACGCGTTGATTGATAAGTTTTCAACTATTTCAACGCGTGGATTGAATGTGATTAAATGCTTGAGAAACGAATGTATGCGCTGAAAGCCTATTGTACAAGAGGCAGAATAGAATAGTTAGACAGGAACTAGATTAGCTTTGCTTTGTTCTTCTGGCATATAAGTTTCCTTCTATAAATGGCATAATAAGCTTTTATAAAACGTGCAGCCATACAATTAAGACAGGTAGAAAGCCCAAAAATGGTTTTGTCTAAGCTGAGAAACTTTTATAGAACAGCTGTAAAATAAATTGCTTTACAATTATTGAAAAATGAGATTGATTAGGTAAAAATCAATACATCAAGCTTACGATATCGTTGTGTCTCTTAAAAAAGTGAAAAAGAGTTTTAAAAGGTGTAAGGTGTGTAAGTAGTTTATACTATGATGTAGTGGTGATTGGCTGAATAGCCAACTAGTCCCGTTCAGATCTCTTTCTCACTCACTAAAACCTTTACAGGGTCCAGCACTCGAAGTGTAACCAATTAAAAAGGCCATAAATTCATTTTGGAAAATTACCTTTACTCAATTCAAGGTACAAAATGTGTAAAAATAATACGAAATTTAGAAACAATTTACTTTCGCTCAATATGGCCACCTTTTGCCTTCTTATGGCCTTGAGACGGTCCAAAAATGAATCGCAAGCTGCCCGAATGTGACTTGCAGGTATTTTGTTTGTCTGCCCACGGCTTCAAAGCAACCTCCAGAATACTTTCCCGATAATATTCCGCATTAACCTTGACGCCAGGCTCGATGAAAACGATTGGAGAGTGCCCATCTGCGGTTACAGCGGCCCAAACCATTATCTGTGGCGGGTGCTGCCTCCTGGTGGCCAATCGATGACTCAAATTCTCGTATGAACGGCCCCTCAAGTAAACCCTATCGTTTTGAGAGTTTACGAATTGCTCAATTGTAAAAATTTTCTCGTCAGAAAACACAATGTTCGGCAATTGACCGCTTTCGGCCAAGCGAAGCAACTCCTTCGCTCTCTCAAGTCTGACTTGTTGCTGCTACGGTGTGAGATCATGTGCCTTTTGGATCTTGTAAGGCTTGACCTTGAGATCACTTTTCAGTATGCGACGGATGCTACGGTCAGATATTTTCAGTTCTTTCGCCATTTGATTGGCACTTCGTCGGGGATTTCGCTCAAGTCGCTTCTTCACTTTTTGAACCATCTCACGTGACGTTGCAGTCTTTTGATGACCACCTCCATGACGTTTTGCGATGCTACCAGTATCATTGTAACGAGTTATGGTGCGATAAACGAAAACTTTATTTACTTTAAGGTGTTCGAGCTCACGAACAATCGCTGGTTGTGATTTTCCAGCTAAATATAATGCAACTACACTATTACGTTTGAAATCCATTACTGATTTTTTTTTTCGCGTTTACTCACGGCAAAATGCTTTCTTGCGCTTGTAAACAATACTCTAAACTGTCAACTAGCTAACTTACAGACAGCTGATGCCCGTGCGTCAACTGCGCGAGCGGTCAGAATTTGGTTACACTTCGAGTGCCGGACGTAGTACATGCTATAGACTCGATTGTTTTCGCTGCATAATCGGCTGATCTATTGTGTTTAAAATAGAATATTTATTCTACTATGAGTTAAATATAAAAAAAAACATTATTTTGTCCAATTTTCGCAAACTTTTTGTGTACAAGGTACACCTAGCAAATCAAGAAATTTGAGACGTACACCAAAAATCAAAGCGGTGTTTATTAAGTATTTGTTTATTTAAAAAATCAACCGATTATGCATTGAAAAACAAAGCGGTGTGTATTAAGTATTTGTTTATTTAAAAAATCAACTCGCTTCGCTCACCAGCCCCCACCCCACCATCGTCGCAAGCTGCTCAGGTGGGGCCCACTTGAAATTAAATTACTTCTTTATTCTTCTCATGCCTCTTCTTTGATGCTTTATGCATCTGTTCTCGTTTACGTTCTTTCATTTCCTCTTTAGTCAAATTCAACTTCTTTCTACCCATTTCGCTAAATTCCTTACTTTATAAAAACATGAGAAAAAAAATCATGGGAAACAAATATATTCTGCTATACACATAACATCTTCTACACTATCAAAAAGTAGAGAAAAAAATTTTTTATATAATAGAGGGATAGCGGACTCGGCGCGCTGCGCAGTTCGGAAATATGCAAGAAAATTAATATCAGTACATTCTTGGTTAACGATGCCCCGATATCTTTCATAACCATTACATTAGAAAATGTTGGGGCATCGATGAGGAATAATCTACATATATTGGAACAACAAATTATTGAAGAATTATTTTTCAACCACAGTGCTTTATTAACAGAACTGATCTAAAAGGAACAAATTGATACGTGCACAATGCGTTGTGATCCACGACATTTTTGGTTTTCCCGTCTTGTCATAGCGAAAGCAAGCCGAATGGGAAACTGAAAACGTTTAAAATCGAATGGTAAATCAGTAAGTATCATTGAAATTCGTGGGATCAAAACATCTACGCCTTTGCACTTCCCTTTGAGAATCGTTGCTTCAATCACGTTATTCATCAATTTTTTTACCGCTAGTCGGGTTCTATTGCATAGTCGTGGTGGATTGATATTTCGATGCATAATTATTACTGTACCGACAGACGTTGTCCTGCCTTTGCGACTACGCTTCTACCTGCACTTAATATCCGATACCCTGTGTTGAACATTTTCTACTATGCTATATTCACGATATTCACAAAAATGCGTATATCTCACGAACCAATACACACAAAACACAAAATCTCCGTATTAACAACCTCTAAAGTGCTGCATACTTTTAGTGTCTGTACGGGAAAATCAAATTGTCGTTTTTAGTATTTTCCTCGCAATTTTGTTATATTTGCTCAACGTTAAACATTCCCTGGACTTCCACAAGCATTTCAAAACCAAAATCAGCCAAATCGGTTCAGCCGTTCTCGAGTTTTAGCGAGACTAACGAACGGAAATTCATTTTTATTTATATAGATATATCTAGTATGACAAGATATTTGGTAAGAAATGTGAGCCTGTTTAACTAAGCACAGGTGATCAACATTTCGAGCAACGTTGATAAGGCTGCTCTCATCACTCAATTGATTATCTTCAGGTGAAAAGCGCAATTCGCATAAGTAGGTGGTGCCAAATGCTAATAGAATTGCAACATCACCCTTCGAAAGCAGTGTATAAATTTTTTTTGCAGCCAAAAATGTGCTAGCTCTACTTCGGAATATTTTAATGTTCGATCAGTTTTTAAATCCATGAATTCTTACTGCGAATAAATAAGAATAATGCGGCCGCGTCTTTAACTAGATTTCACAATTTTCAACTCGAGTGTCAGTGTGTATCAGAGGACTGCAAAATTCACTATTTGCTTCATTTTAATCATCCGCAAAAAATCTCACTCAAATCCAACTAACAATGGACATGCTGAAGAACGCACGATTCGAATCAATTTTTGAGTCATTCGATCGGCTCGGTCTTACGCGAGCTATGCAGTAACCAATCGGTGTGGACCGCACTCATAATGTGTGTATTTATTGCACTTTGCATGATCATTGAGAATTTGAAATCAAATCAAACGAGTTGATTTTTCCTTTTTGTGTTTGATTTTGATGAAACGTACGCCCGAATTTGATGAACATAAATAAACTCTGAGCGATTTATTTATTCAGGTGTTAAACGCTTATGAAGGGCCACACACAGTCACAGGACACGATGTAAATATGAGCAATATCTATCATTTAATATAAAAAAAAATTTAATTTAATATACTGTTCTTCCGTATCATTATTGCTATCAATTGCAGATTTCTGTTTTTTGCTTCAATATTTTTGTAAATGGGTAAATCGGTTCAAACTCTATGTAACCATTCAAACCCATTGACTGTCTAAAGTTAATAATAGTGTTTAAAATAATATTTGCATATGTTTGTAAAAACAAATCCTACCGATTCAAATACAGATCCTCAAAATCTCAAGTAGTGGACAACAGAGAAAGGTGATATCATGAAGTAAATGAGAAAGCCCATTATTTCAAATACTTTAAAATAATATTTGTATATGTTTGTGTAAAATCCTACCGATTCAGATACAGAGGTCAGGTAACAAACACTTTTAAATTTTAATCGAGTGCTTGCAGATGAGTTTATCTCCCATTTTGTCCGATCATTCGAAGCTCAATTTATAATCGCAACGAGCGGTGGACAACAGAGCTATATGGTATCAGGAAGGAAACCAGAAAGCTCTTTAACAACGCCCTAATAAGCCGTCGGAATGGATACCTTTACGCTAGCGCAAGGCTCTTGCCAGTAATCCATACCAGCCGGATCTGCTATGCATGGCGTATGCAAATGATCAGATAGTTAAAACAGAAGGGGCAACCCCCAGAGGTCTCAACTGGCGTTCTCTGGGAAATACATGATCCCTTAGTTCACACCTCCGCCACTCCGAGAAACGCTAAAATATCTATGGAGTCAACAAATGATTCTTAAAAAGAGCGCACTAGACTCCACTAGACGCAGAATCAGATTTATGCATACTGTAGAACGATAAGTTAATCAGAGAGATTGGAATAAAGAAACTCCGATCAAAGGAACGACTTAACGATCGATGGATGAAAGCAAAGGAGCAGTCACCTTCTTGAAGAAGTATTCGACGCGGCTGGCATCCCGTCTTCTTAATAGATTCAGCGAATTTAAGGCCTTGACATGCGTGATATAGCAAGCGACAACATTTATACAAACCTTGGACTTAAACTAAAAAAACTTATACATACTTGTTGGCAGCCTCGATGCGCTGTCATTAAACACTATTAATAGAAAACTTACACGTGCCCTAAGAATGGATCTGTGCTACCAGCGGCTGTTGCAGTTAAACATATGAAAAAACCTCTGTAGAACGTAATATTGAGCGACATAGAAACATTGCCACCGTTTGCACTCTCCCACGTGCCCACCGGCTATTTTCAACTCCCACACCAATAGTCCGTGAGCCAGCGACAGATTTTCACGACCAAGTTCCTCCCAGTCGATAACTCGTAAAATGCCTCAGAAAGTTGCATTATGAAGCGTTGTGAACGTCAGCTGCGGCTCCGAGGGTGGGTTGAGCAGTGGTAGCCGCCCACGCACGTAATAAAAAAAATTATTTTCAGTGATTTCCTCCCAAAAGAAAATTAATCAGATGATAGTTTATGTATTGTTTTTAATAAATAAATAAGTCAGCTGGCTATATGCAGGTGGAATGTTTGTCAGCTGATGCCCTAAAGGTGTAACGTAGGAGCTAGTCGGAAACATTTATAGCCTAAGTAAATGTGTCAGCTGACGAGTTTTCCCCCAACTTACTGCCAGCTGATTTGTTTTATTACTTACAGGATTATGTCAATAATCAGCACAACATTTTTTTTTCGAGAGGAAATGACGTACTTAAAGTTATTCAACATTACATTTAATGTGCAAACTGAAATGTATAATTTTATGGCAATTTTTCGATTAAATCCATTTTTTTATGTGAACTTTTTAAGAATATTTATCTTAAGAATAGAAATAAATAAATATTTTGCTAAACAAATCAATTAATTTATAATTTTTCAATATTTAAATTAACAATCTTTAAGATGTAATACAAAAAGTTCTTTAATTATGTATGAGTTAAACAATACCAACTTTAAAGAAGCACTTGTACAGTTTTTTATTGAAAATTGGAAAGAAAATTATATGGCACCATATATTAATTATAAAACAATTAATGTCAATGCTGACATTTGTTTTAAGTACATAGTTAAAGATTCTAAAGTGGTAAAAACGGTAGAAAAAACACTTTCGTGTCCAGCTCACTAAGAAGCCGACACAAATATAATTTTCCACGTTAGCCAGTTAGATTTTAATGCAAATGTAACGATTCGTTGTTCTGATACTGACGTATTAATAATTATGTTAGCCAATATGGGTAATATTGCTGAAGATATCCAAATTTGTATGGAAGTCGGTGTCGGAAAGAACCAAAGATTTATCAATGTAACGCAATTACATAAAGCACTAGGAGTAAATTTAAGTGCTGCGCTTCCTGCATTTCACGCATTCACAGGGTGCGATTACAACCCGGCATTTTTTAAGAAGGGCAAAAAACGCCCATTTTCAATAATGGAAAAATCTGAAGAATTCGCTGAATGTGTCATCCAATTGTCACAACCATCTGAGAAGAGACTTGACTTCTTCGATAAAATACAAGAGTTTCTGTGTAATGTATATGGTTTGAAAAGATTGAAATGTATAAATGAGGAAAGAGTAGCATTGTTTCAAAAAACATACAAATTTCTGGACAATGACAATTCGTTTCAATTACCTAAGAAAGGTATTGATGGCTCATCTCTTCCGCCGTGCAAAACGGAATTATATAATCATTTTCTGAGGACATGCTATATTTCTGAAATTTGGGCTCACGCATACCTGAGAGTACCAACTGTCAATGATCCTTCTGATTATGGCTGGGTAGAAATAGATAGCAGATATGATATGTGGTTTTCTGGTACTCAGTTACCAACATCCATTGATGAAATAACTCAATCAGAAGAAGGTAAGAATTTTTTAAAAATTTTATTCGTGTAACGTCAAACGTGTATACTAAATTATTTTTTGTATTTTTAAACAGATGACGATAATAAAGACATGGTGGAAAACAGCTCTGACAGCGACTCTGACAGTGAATCAGAAAGAGAAGAAAGTGAGATGAGCAGAAGCGAAAATGAAAATGATTAATTTAACAAACATAATTAAAGAACTTTTTGTATTACATCTTAAACATTGTCAATTTAAATATTGAAAAATTATAAATTAATTGATTTGTTTAGCAAAATATTTATTTATTTCTATTCTTAAAATAAATATTCTTAAAAAGTTCACATAAAAAATGGATTTAATCGAAAAATTGCCATAAAATTATACACTTCAGTTTGTACATTAAATGTAATGTTGAATAACTTTAAGTACGTCATTTCCTTTCGAAAAAAAAAATGTTGTGCTGATTATTGACATAATCCTGTAAGTAATAAAACAAATCAGCTGGCAGTAAGTTGGGGGAAAACTCGTCAGCTGACACATTTACTTAGGCTATAAATGTTTCCGACTAGCTCCAATGTTACACCTTTAGGGCATCAGCTGACAAACATTCCACCTGCATATAGCCAGCTGACTTATTTATTTATTAAAAACAATACATAAACTATCATCTGATAAATTTTCTTTTGGGAGGAAATCGCTGAAAATAATTTTTTTTATTACGTGCGTGGGCGGCTACCACTGCTCAACCCACCCTCGGAGCCGCAGTTGACGTTCACAACGCTTCATAATGCAACTTTCTGAGGCATTTTACGAGTTATCGACTGGGAGGAAATAATTGACGAAAATTAGCGCCTGGCTCACGGACTACAAGCTCTTCATTCGTTTGTTTGTTCTTCCCGATTTAATAGGCCTCGCAATGAAAAGCAAGGTCTTTGGATAACCTCTTCTTTACAAATTTTAAAACACAAAATCTCACACCACTTTTGAAAATGAAACAGATGTTTTGATTGAACCAATTGATGTTTGACCTAAATTTAAGTTTTATTTAATTTATAATTTTAATACCAAAAAATAAGAAATTGGGTTGTCACACCATCTCAATACTACAGTTGCAATTTGAAATAAAAATTACACATTTTAGATGATAATACTAACAATACAATACGCACAATGTACCACACTGTAAATAATTTTGCAATCCAGAAAAATATATATGCCAAAGTCTTTATTTTATATTGTTTTACATATGTATATAAGTGTATAATTGATATCTTATTCATGTTTTAGATGACATTTAAAATGTTTATTTGCGAAATTGTTTTTATATATTTTTTATATTCTATTTCTATTTTGTAATAATACTTTTCTTTCGAACACAATGCGGATATTCTACTATTAATAACACTTTTTTACTCATTTCAAAACTGTATTTTTCTAGGATTTGTATTTATTATACGTTTTCGTTGTTTATATATGGATGTGTATATTTATTAAGCCTTAGGTGTACAAGTTTGAATTGGTTACTTACATAAATATTTATTTCAACAAAAATATATAATAAAGTTATTTTGGATTTAAAATCCCATTTTAATGAATTATTTTTGCATAATAATCATAAATTTAATAAGCATAAATTTAAATTAAACTCATCTGTATAATAAATAATGAAAAACTGCAAAGAGTTAAAAACTATGCTGGGTCAATTGATATGAATGTTTGAAATTGAATTGAAATTTTATAAAGGTATTAACACTGCGTATACTAACAGTTCTTACCAGGTTGATCTAGTTGCATCGAGATTAAAATTGCGATGACAGTAAGTTATGGATAAAAGCATATTTTTTGCTATCTATACTAAGTCTATTATTATTTAAGTTTTAGTCATGTTAAGAAATAAACACTGAAGGTGTATCAGGCTATGTAAATGCGCTTTTATACTCTTTTGTAAGTCAATTGTTTTGAAAGCAGTTAATTTAATTTGTTTGGATCAATGATTATCTTGAAAACAGAACACGAACGTAATGCAGCATTTTGTTCATGAATTTGAAGTGACGTGCAGATACACAATTTTTTCTAATGAATTCCAAAATGTCTTCGACAAAATAAGTTGCCGCACTTTTTGGCTCGTAATTTGTCACATGTATATTTTCAATTTTTTTCCATTACTTATATGACTCTTTTGTTGTATTGAATTATCGTTGAAACTAATTTTAATTTTTAATATACCAATATCTTTAAATATAAAATCAATAAATTTTACCAATCAATGCGTTTTCGTTTCAGTTTCCTCCAATTTTCAGCGATTTCTGTAAGTATGGCAACTTACAACCTTTTTTATGTTGATCGTTTTCAAGCTTTTTGGAAAATTATCACTAAAACTCTTATTTTTATATAATTCAAATGATCTGCTTATTATGGGTTATAGCTTTTTATTTTTTTTTTCTAACGGTGAATTTTCATTGATGCCATTTCAATGTCGAGATATGGACAAAAAAAGCTATGGTGTGGCAACTTGCAAGCCTTTCCTCTACAAGAATTTCATTAAAATCGGATTGGGCCTCGTTTATCAGCTGTTAGCAAATATTTAAGCAATCATACCCTTTGGATTATGTGACACCTTCAAGGTCTGGTAAAGCTTTACTATATATCCTATGGCGTTCACCCACTTATTGAGAACCAAAGCTGTTCGATGTCTTGTTACTTTAACTGAAAAGACCCCAACTAAATCGGGTTTAGAGCGAAATAAGTAAATGATAGAGAATAGTTTTTGGGACAAAAAACACAATTCAAATATTTAATTGCGTTATTTGAATTTTATTTGTGAAATTGCTTATAGAAAATTAATTGTGTACAGTATTTTACAATAGAAAATTATTTTTTTAATTGAAACATTATAAAAATACCTTAAATTTCCTATCTGGCAAGCGAAGAGCGGGATTATTAATTCTGCACGTCTACACGTAAAGTTGCATTTAAAGTGCAAAATAAAAACAAAACCACCATACTTAGGATTCAAACAGATCCGAAAAACATGGATTTTCCCTTAGTACAAATCGTAATGTTACAAGAATAAAAGATGTGATTAAGAAAAAAAAAAAAGAGAAGAATTATGTACCAAAATAATGTGTTAATCGGGTTTGATCAATTTCGGTACAGAGCGAGGGATTTCTAAGAAATTTTCAATTGCCAAATTTGGTTACCTTTCTTTTTTCGATAGTACCTCGGTAGCTATATATTATAACCCAGATATAAAAAAAAAATAAAATAAAGTTGCCTCCGGTAAAATAATAAGAGAACTAATCTGAATGTTTGGATTCTCTGTCTCATACCATCTCTGAGATCTGGGCGTTCATATAGACAGACATGGATTTTTTTAGTCACCCCGATCATGCTTTAACTTAACTTTGTTGGACTCAGACGAATCCTTCTGTATGTTACATATATGTTGTACCGTAAGTTACTGAGTATGCATTTGCATAATGCATAGTTTCCGCGATCAATCCCATACTCTTCATTTTAAGTGCAAGAGTTCAGAAAGCACAAACAAAAAGCAACAACAAAATTACAGCTCAACTCAGTTGGTCAAGCATACGTGGGTTTCCCCCGTATGCATTGGCATAAGGAAAGGAGCGTTCCCTATATACGCGCATTGCTTGCCTGTGTCTAAGAGCAATTGGTTAATTTTCAAAACCTAGAAAATCAGTATTTATATTCGTACTAAATTCAGGCTATGCAAAAACATTTATAATTTAATTTTTGTTTTAATTACGGATACTCAAATAAGGTTACACGAGATGTGTCTCTCATCACTAAATAAAAATAACTTAGTTTATTATTTAAAAATACACAGCGAAGAAGAAAGAATAAAAGTGTCAAATTTTGTTAATGAATATTTATATCTTAATTTTAATTATACACATTATTATATATTTTTGGGTATTGGCTTTTCAAAAAAAAAAACGTATTCACTGAACTAACAGAATCTCACTAAATTTTCATTGTCACTTTTAAAGATTTTAGCAAAATTAATTGAGACTTTTTCTATTGAAGTCAGCAAAAAATAGTTAATTTAATTTAATTAGTTAATTTAATTTAATTAGTTAATTTAATTTAATTAGTTAATTAGCATATTTGTAATTTTTCTTAAATCAAACTATTTTCATATATAAATATGATAATAAAATCAGACATAAAGTTGTTTACATAGTAAGAAACGAGAGCTTATAAGACCAGGGCTTCTACCAGGTTAGATTTCTGACTTACAAGACTTTTTTTTAAAAGTATGAGTACTTTTTCAGGTTTGTTCTATATTTCATAAATTATATATTTTAATAGAATACAACATGTTGCTTAGAATGACACAAAGAATCAAAATCGCCGTGAGCCTTTATACCGAAAAAAAAATTGACCCACTCTTATGTATATATATCATACAAAGTCTTAAGATTATAGGGAAATAACTTATTTTTCCAGTGTCATGCTAATTTATTCTCTTTAACTTGTTTTAAATAACATTGCAAAAAATTTTGTGTTGTAATATTAATTTGTTTAAGGTTAACAATTAATTTAAATGCGTTTTTTTATGTCCTTTAAAAAGTTAAGTAAGCGCAAGGAATTATGCCATTTGTTTAGACAAGTAGTCGGCAAAAATAAATATCCATTTCTTTTTAGTGTTTGTATTAAAATGTTCTCTGTCGCAATAACGTTGCGACGCTGAAGTTGCTAAGTAAGCAACAGGCATGGCATGGTGTACTAAAATTATATAATCCTCACCTTACGACAAATAGTTCTCTCTCGTGGTTTTTTATTTTGCACAGTATTGAACCAAACATGAAAGTGAAAGGATATGCTTCGACATTGTATTACAAATTAATAAATAAATAATACAAAATTGTTTAAAATTTTCACAATTTCAGCAAAAGTAAGCAACATAACGTAGGAAAAGGTACAGCCGAAGTCATGCACCATGCACCATCAACTTCGTGCCTATTGCTTACAAACTTCAGCGTCGCAACGCATGACATGTTTAAAAACTATAAAAAAAAACCATAATAAGCACCCGTTATAACAATTGTCAAAGCAGCTTTCTTCTACAACACCATCAACAGTGGTCAAATAATGGAATGATTTCAACTCTCATTGATATCAAGAAATTTTTATAATGGGTCACACAATATGGTCTACACACATATACATATATATACTTGTACACACTAATATGATATACACACATATATACTTGTACATACACACAAGTACTTATATAAATACAAATGAGTTATTAAGTCTTCTTATTAGTTTTTAGTCATATAGCATAATTCAGAAGCACGTAAATTGTCTTAATAAATATATTTTATATATAATTTGCTTTTAAATATAATATGTCGCGAGTATTTGACTATGTTATATTTTTGACATGTTCTTTAATTTGTGCTTTGCTTTCTTTCATTTATAGTTTATCAGTCAACTCATTCGAAAATATTTTTTTTTATGTTTTTATATTTTGACCTGATTGTACTTTATAAAGAAAGTAATTTATATATCTAGTTTAATTAATATAGATTATCGATTACATGTTCTTTGTTTGATGTAAATTTTTTTAAAGTGAGAACTCAGGCGGTTTCTTTATGCCTAGTCGTACAAATTAAAAAAATTTTATAATGAAAATATGGGACGCTTATATCCGAAATTATTAATTTTTTTAAATAAAATTGTTTTGTTACTAGGTGTCAATAAAATCATTCAAAAGGAGCGGTGGACACGAAATTTTAGTCCGTAAACACTACAACGACGTCTACATCAAAAGGTCTTATTACGATCGCACAAGCTATCCTGAAGTCGAGCAATAAACCTCGCATACCGTGGGTATTTTGTTTTGCTGCGAGTCTAGCAATGGCAAACACTATGTGTTTATTTTATGCATTCGGTGCGCCTGTACACTGAACCAAATTTGGAACACCTTCAAAAATAAAAAAGATCTTTAAAAGAATAGCATGCACGTATCGAATTTGAAATTTAGAATTAACAATTTAAGTTATGCCACCTAGAAATTTAAATGAGTACCAAAAGAAATCCCATAATTAATTGCAAGTATCATACAATCAACATGTAAATATAAATAAGGGATCGATTAGCTGGCAAACCCTCATTCCGCCTTCTTTATTTAGTTGAGGACATAGTTACCAACATAGCCCATGTACTTTCTTAATCCCCACATTTTTATTCCGATTAATAATACTAGTCGTACCTTTTCAATTGCTAAGAACCCTGTACCAAAAAAGGTTGCTGCTTAAATTTGCTCCGATTTCGCAAAGTCCAATTGGTATCCATGGAAAGCCATTATGTAGCCATTGCAATTGCAATATCGATTTGAGAATTGTTCTTGAGTATTACCAAATCAAACCTCGTAAAGAAGTGTCAACACTTTCAGTGTCCGAAAATTGGCAAAACACACTCAAATGTGTTTTATTTTAAAAGTGTTCGGCTCAGAGCAAGACCAATTTTTTGAGTTTCTTTTTCGGTTGTTTTTCCCAGAAAGTTTTGCTTGAGACTTTCAGCAGGTCCAATCCCTGATGGTTCACATGTACTGTGTTGTACAAAAAACGCATCCATGGGTGTATATGTTACAGCGGCACAGAATGATCAATATATGCACCTTCTAATAAAATTTAAAATTTCTACTTGCCGCAATCTCTGTAATTCTTGTAACGAATAATGGACGGGCAAATAGACAGATAAAATATGGACTATAGTAAATTAAATGTGGTCATTGTTGTTTTTCAGCAAAACCATTGCTTTCCAAAATCGCTAGACCGAAATAAATTCAAAAAGATACCTTTAGCTTAATAAATAAATATATGTTTGTGTGAGGTTTGCCCACCATTGACTTCGAAAATAGTATACTCTAATTACAATAAAAGAAATAAAACTGTCATATTGGTTAAAATAAATTGATTGACGTACAATGTAAAGACAAGACATACTGAGCATATATGTATAGAAAAAACAATATATTGAGGCATACAAAATAAAAAAACAAAATAATAACTATAATTACATATATACGCATTGCCAAAATAAAGATTATCAAAAAAGCAATTATATCCACCTAAAAAATCAAACTCATAATAACAATCCCAATTAGAATAACAACCATAGTAAAAAAAATTATAACAGATTCCAACAACATACGTATTTTAATAATAATAATGAAGCACAGTATAAGGTGCGACATAATCCTATTTGCGCGACAAATAACACCAACATCTAAACAATACAGACATAATCTAACGAGCCCAACGTAAGGAAAGTTCAAATAGAACATTATCAGTCCAACATTACAGTTGATTTTCCAAAACGGCCTCGAACAACCTACCAGTATCAATTTTTGATCTTGAACTAATAAGACACAGCCGCGTAGCAGAAGGAGGGTATAAAGTTTTAAAAGAATACCTTTTGAAGATCGAAGTAAATAAAAAATAACTTCATAAGTCTGTCCTGTTATATGGCTGCACAGCCTGGAATCCTACTTCAGCAATAACAAAACGACTCCAAGTTATCATCAACCGCAGTTTGCAATGTATCATTAGAGTCTTTTGACCTCGCATAATTTCAATCTCCGAGCTGCTTTGAAAGGCAAACCAGCTAAATGTTGCAATAGAAATCAGGCAGTGGAAATGCCAATGGATTGGCCACATTGGTAAGAAAGAGCGATGACAGCGTTGCAAAACAGGCGTTGCCAGCAAACAGTTCGCAGCATTGGCCGAAATGAAATCTCTCCACCAATCCTGGAATTAACTTCCACAAAACCGAATCCGCTGGCGAAGAGGACGCCCTATCCTAAAAGGAGTTAAAGGAATATATATATATCGGCGAAAATAAGTCAAGCGGGCCACTTTTTTCCCGACCTTTTCCGATTTTTACATATTTGATAGAGCTACTATCCAAAGTAACCACATCAAATTTTATTCCAAAACTCCGTTTATGTATCGAGTTATCGATAAATGAATATTGGGATGCAATAAATAATATTTTTAGACTATTTTTTAATAAGCCATATCATATTATTATACGAATAAAGATATTGACACAAATTGTTTTTTACCATGACAGATAAAACATTAAATTTTAAAAAATAAGTCTTTATTTTTAATTTTTTTTTAAATTGTTTATCATTTTTAGTTTTTTATTTTAAAATTCAAGTGATCTCCCACTTATAAAAAAAATGATAATTTTTTGCGTGGAAATTCATTGAAAACGACTAAAAAAAGAAAAGTGCGTAACTCTTTGAATTGCACAAGTTATGCTAATTTTTGTTATGAGACCTCGCATTTTTGCTAGTATATAGTACCTCGAAAAATGAGAAATAAGCATAACTGTTTGGAATTAAAAGATAATAAGTTCATACTTGACATATAAATTGGTTTTGACATTTTCAGATCAATTTTAAAAGTAACAATGAGTATCATGACCCCGTCTCCGGATATTTAAGGTCAAAGGTCACAAATCACATTTTACCAGTACTTTTAAATTTTTCCCAATGTTCTAAAAAATTATAAGGCGTAAAATTCTCTACAAAATAATATGTAAAAATCATCAGTGTGTCCCGCTTTGTGCCTCCTTTAATACGGGGTATTAGGGGCATTATGAACAAACTTCTTACCGGAAAGTAATTTCATCAAATTGGAGTTATCAACTCATAATAAGTACACATATTTCAAGAAAATAAAGTTGCATAATTATTCCTTCCATATTTTAACGAATACACTATTGTGTATGTAGAGCAAATATGTGCTATAGAATTTACAACAAGAAAAATTGGCTTAAGTAAGTTTGATCGCATAAATAAAGAATAATACCATTGCATTGCAAATAAATCCGGTATATTGCTTAAGAACTTCAAAAGACAGTCGAATTTTGTCTAAAAACGTTTTATTTGACCGATTGATTATTATTACTATGGTACCTTGACTTGAATTATTTTATTAATACAGGGCCTTTTAAACTCTGAAAAACTGCCAAACTCCAACGATATCTTCATAAAAAAACGAATTATTCATGAAAAACTTTTGTTTTTTTTAATATATCTTTTGTACCATAAGGTACTGGGTATAAAAGCTTTAAAGAAATATCTTTTCCATTATTTTGAGCACGAAATAAGTCCCACAACAAACAAACAAATTTTATAGGATAGACCTCGTTTCCTCTCCACCACTGAGTAGATGCGCACGTTAAGATCCTTTTATCGTGGTTTTTCTATTAAAATTTTTATTTACTTTTTAAAATTTAAATTTGTCGCGCCAAAGCCCCAATCTTTTCATTGTCAAAGTTTCTTCCCCAGGGTGACTGTTCAGTTTTAGCGGGAGCTTATGAAAACAACTTTAGTTTGTTCACAAAAAGTAGAGGGTACAACTTAAAAAGGATATTAATTTTATAAATAAAATGTTTTTCTTAAAAAACGTTGTCTTTTCCTTACTAGCTCGATTACTTTGTAGCCAGTCCTTACATATAAAGTTTCAAACGTAACTGTCATTTTAAAAAGATGTCTTCTTCACCAAACCTTTAGTTATCTGTAAATTAAATTATAATAAAATAAAAACGTTACATTTTCTTTAGCCATATAGAATATAAATAAAATAATTCTTATATAAAGGGCAAATCTCGATAAAACTTAAATTTCCAAATTAAGATTTCTGATACAATTCGCTCTTCATACATTCTATAATTTACGAGGTGTTCCACAATGGTGTAAGTAAGAAGGTAAGCGGCAATCCCATTTTTAATTTTCATCCTAACTCTCTGCAAATACTGCAAAATTCTCTTTTATAAATATAAAAGTCAGTAGGAACGTAATCCTTGCCAAATGGAAAGGTGATGAGAATGCATGTGGAAATTTAAAATTTTGGACAAGAGTTATATTGTACGTAGGTCCAACTGCCTTTAAATATCAGCCTTAATAGTTAATCACTGCTATAATAATTCTTTAGGCTAAAATACGTATGGCTTGATACACTATTGAATTACAAACAGGACAAACTGATTCCATAGTTACACCTACACAAATTTGATTAGCGCAATCCATGCAAAACATATTGTGACCACATGGAACCAATGCAGTTGTAACTTCTTTTTCATTGCAAACAAGACATTCACGATGCACAGATAGCTTATCGGACCGTGTTACCTCTAAAGGATGTTCCCGCTGCAGTTTTAAGTTATTTAAATTTATTCCTTGAGAATATCGAATTTTCGAATTGGCCATGTTGTGCTCACCCAAAAGCGAGTCCGTTGGGCTAATCGAAGCAGTTGGTGAACAATGGGAGGCTGCAGTCAATGTAGTAGATATATTCCAAACACTAGGAGATTCTCCTATTCCCTCATCAATGTCAATCGAATCATTTAAACTTTTCCATATATTTAATAGCTCTGGGGGAGTATTAACGCTGTTAATGCTGTTTGCGCTGTTGTTTGTGCTTTTGGTGGATGCGGTTGAAGATGCAGATGAGCATGAGCGCGTCAAAATGTTTGCAGAGCTTGGTGTAGTAGTAGATGTAGGTTGTGAATGCGTTGAAACAGAAGGACATATTGTCTGCACCTTAGTGGCGCATGTTGTGTTGCATAATACATTACTTTTACCAGGTTGTACTTGCATTTTGATTGCCCCAAATTGCATTTCTGTCGCCAAAATTGGAATGTTATCTATTGATTCGGGCACAGAAAAAAAATTCAAGGCTTTCGCAGATGTTGCTTTTGAGCAGTTAAAACTGGAAATGTTGAAATTATCGACATCCTTATACGAATTATCAATGTAATCTCCAGAGGGAGCTCTTTCATTAGTGTACACCGATGATAAAATATCAGTATTTAAGTCTTCGTTTAAAACTTGAGTTAATGATTCAATTGCTTGAAAAGAAGCCAACTCTTTAGAGTTTAATGATTCAGTGCATGTCGCACTGTCTTGAGCGCTAGTGCTACCAGTCCTAAGGGCTATGTGACTTTCAATTTGCTTACGCGCGGCTTGGACGTTTTCTGGTAGTCCTGTAACTTCAAAAATTGGGTCTTTCTCACGAGACGGTGTCACAATATATGTCTGTGTCTCTTGTTGAATGTGTTTTATTGTTGCGCCTTTTGGACCTACTACTAGTCCCACAACCCGATACGGTACACGTACCTGTATTGTTATTTGACCAGGAAATGGCAGATGCCCAGGCTGACATCGACTAACAACATCTCCCGCAAAAGAAATTACGTTTTCTGATATGTTGCTGTGAGTTTCTAGTGAAGGCTTTCGAGAAGCACGAATAAGACTGAAATGGTCTGCTGCCGAAAGTATTTCCCGTTTTGCTTTATTTACGTCTTCCTTGCGACCTGTGACGACGAATACTGGTTCCTCGCCGCGAACTGGAGTTTTGATGTAGGTATTTGTTTTAGCCCTTAAAGCTTTTATTTTGCATCCTAGGAAAAGAAAGAATAAAAGTTTTAATTAGTAATAAATCTTTGATTACCATATCTTCATAATCGAATTATGCTCCGAAATATTTTATTGGCCGTTGGGTCCTGTAGGGGCAAACTAAACCGATTTTGACATTTGGTACAGTGCTTGGAACACGAAATATACTTTCGAACGCCAAATTTAGTTCCTCGGTACCATTAAAATATAAGGCAACACATATAAATAATAAATAATTAAAATAAAAAAATTGTATTACACTGCGAATAAAATGCTTGAAGCTTCGGGATCAATACCACCATTTCAGTCGCCTATGCGGCATTTGTTGCTAAATCGAAACTGTTTTAAAAAAAATGAATTTCTGCACTGAGTTAGGCTCTTGTAACCAAATTTCACCAATTCATCAACGTACAGTAAATATAAAAAATAGAAAGTAATTGGAGTGAAGAGCAATCAAAAGTATTGATGAATTTGGAGAGCAATTAATCCCACGTTTTAGGGCCTGTGAGTTGGCTGCCTAGATTGAGGGATTTGATATCTTTAGATTATTTTTGGTGGGGATATGTAAAGACCCTTGTCTATACAGACAAGCTAGTAACTATTTCCGCTTTAGAAGAAAATATAACTGGTTTTATTCGTGAGATACCAGTCGATATATTGGAATACGTATGCCAAAATTGGACCCTCCCCTGGAACTGTATTACAGCCTTGGAGGATCTTTAACACCTGAGCTTGATTTTTTTCATTGTTGGGTTGTTTTTTGTAAACATTTAATGGCAAATAATCCTCCTGCAAATGTAAACAAACGAATTTTGCCATTTACAACGTGTAGGAGAGCTGATGAGCCGCAAGGTTGTCATAGGCGGTTCAAATATTCAAACTGAATTTAAATTTATTTTGTACAAATGAAAAGAAAAATGATGCACAATATGCGGATTGGATCGTTTTGAATAAACATTTTTTGGAAAGTAGCGACTCTTTGCTGCCATTGGTTGCAAAAACGTACACATTCGAAATTTATTGTCCGAAAAATGAAATCTTTGAGATTTCTATGGCACCTAAGGTTTTTTTAATAGATTTGATTTCAAACAGTTGCCACAATCTTAAAAAAATTTCTGTGGCACGCCCGACAAATTGAACAAAAAATTGATCAAATAATCAGATCCAACGATGGATCATTTGAAAATGTATCTTATTAAAAATCAAAGATCAAATGTGCAAAAAAAACAAGAGCCGGCGCACCAAAATTTCTTAAGCTTACAACCTTGGGAGAATTTCCTGTCACAGTTACCGAACACAAAACTCTCAATTTTTCGAAGGATGTCATCTACTGCAATCAACTACTCAACATTAAAGAAGCAACTATAATTAACGAGCTAAAAAATCAAAAATACGTTCAAAGAAACTGGCCTTATTACTCTAACGTTCGCTTCACTGACCATCCCAGAATCGATTATGCAACCAAATGAGAAAGTAAACGTACCGCTATACGTTCCACTCCCATTCAGATGCGACAGTTGATTTAGGTTCGCACATCCCTCTATTACCTGTAAATCACCGAAATTATGAGTAAACTGCTCCGCTCCGACCAGCAACATACTGAGGAAACTGAAAAGTGTCACAATACAAAATTCTGCATCAACCGCAATTATGATCCAAATAATTTTATAAATCACAGTTTTTAAGATAAGTATTCCACTGCTTTTATTAAGCAAAAAAAGCTAAAAATCTTCAACAAACAGCTGCTACTCACGTCACGCTCACCAAGCAACATCATACCCCACCATAACTGCTCAACAAACAGCCTTCATCAAAGTTCCCTACAAAAAAACCACAACAAACTTTATCTAACACCCATCAAAACTCATCCATTAAAAATACCACCAATATTCAAAATTCCGAGGCGTACTTTAACAACATACGAGATATTGAAACACCTATGGAGACCACTTCAACCTTTGCCACATTCATCTCCAACATCCTCTTAACATCTAAGGATGATATAAAAAATAAGAATTAACCCAACTCTCTAACCAAGCCATTTAAATCAAAAAACGAATACATTTTTTGACATAAAAAAGTCATTTTTTATTATTTATAATAATAAATTTGACCTGAGTCATGTTTTTACAAGTAAGTAGTAAGAATACAAATGAATCGATTTTCAAATTGCCGCCAAAAATGATTACTCTACACGCTCTCAAAAGTCACTGATCTTGTACAAAATGATTTTTGTACATTTGGCGGACAACACACTGCAACTTTAAGTGTTTAATTCTACATCAATAATCGCTGAGAACGCAGTTCAACAGCACATAATTAAAAAGATGGATTACGTTAACTTTGGGATAGCCTGAACCACTAGATTGCAATAAAATCCAGTATATTCCTTAAGAACACCAAACGGCATTAGATTGCCAAATTTGGTTAGAATACGTATCGTTTTTTAGGCCGATCGTTCCTATGGGAGCTTTATGATATAGTCAACCGATTTTAATCAATTTAGTTCAGTGCTTTGAAACTTTCAAAAACTTTCTTTCCGACTGCCAATTTTGGTACCTACCATATATCTTCACAAAAAAACGAATTTTATGGACTTTTTTTTTTTGACCGATCGGACAGATTGGGCTATATGATATCAGCAACCGATTTTAATCAAATTCGGTCTCACTGATTGGGAACTATGAAAAGCTTGCAGAGTGCCAAATTTGGTTACGATATCTTTATAAACAAACGAGTTCGTTCATTATCTAAAACTTCGGGGGGGGGGGGGGGGGGGGGGGGGGGGGGGGGGGGGGGGGGGGGGGGGGGGGGGGGGGGGTTTTTTTTCGAAGTTTTCTTTTGAAGGGCCTCTTCAGGCGTTCATACGGACAGACCAGATCATACATTACGTGATGTCTCCTTCTGTATGTTACCTACACTATCGGCTTGCATCAACTTAATATACCCTTTGTACCATACGGTGCAGGGTATAAAGATTCGAAATTATTTCATGTTTTACACTATTTTATTTAATTTTGCATAGATCCTAATTCAATGTCTCAATAACTTTTTGGATGATACGTTAAAAATCTTCGATTGGTGCTGTTTACAGTGACTTAAAAATTGTAAAATCGCAATTTAGTGAATATTTTCGTGCGATTATTTTTTATAACAGCAACGATGGAACATATTTGTAAACTAGTTATGTATCCTTAAATTATTAGAAACATAAAGACCATTTCATATGAAATGTTGGCTTATCAAGATTTTCACTTTGGTACGTACAAGGCATTGTGAATACATGAATATGCTTAAACATTACATAAGGTAACAAATTTCGAATTTTTTATAATGAAAGCGGTGAATATGAACAAGCAGACAAGATCAAAACAACAAAAATCCAACAGCTGACTACATACAAACCACAACTCTAAAGCGGGAACCGTAAACATCACTAAATTGGCAAGCAACTACTTTTCAGAAGTATCGAGTTTGTGTCTATATGTAGTATGATGCTCCTTGGAATTTACCCTTATTTTTACCTATGGCTTTTAGGTCCAATTGACTCGAAGCACTTTAGCACAACATACCAAACAGTTCATGGAGCTTAGATGTATATGTTCGTATGTATATGCGAGTCTGAACCAGCTCGTCGCCCCTAGTAATATATATTTTGTTCAAGACTACTATAGACCTTAATTATGCGTTTAGGAGTAGTCGCTCCTAGATGGAGCATACAAAAATGAAGTTCCTCCAACTGTGTCTGTCATTTGCTAGGCCTCCCATTTCATTCCAGCTAAAGCTGTCACATTCAGTGTAAATATGTCGCGGTCGTCCTCATTGTCTACTGCCCTGTGGGTTCCACTGGATTGCCATCTTTGCTAAGCAGTCGTCGTCTTTACGCAGTGTGCGATTGCCAGACCTTGTTAAGTTTGCGGAATGTGAGCTGAGCTTTACTTAAGCGTGCAGCAGCATCGCTTACTGCAACTCCATCTTTATGGAGCATAGGTAGAAAAAGTATTCCTCAATGGTAATTCTGTCGTTGCGCGTTTCCGTTTGCAGCAGGGCTATGTCTACAGTTTGTAGACGCATCAACTTTGTCTTACTGAAGTTGATCTTTAGACCCACCGTGCTGGTGGATTTGCTAGCGAATGTGTCGTAAAGCAGATGTCGTCAGCGTAGTCGAGTAAGCAGCCTTACGGCATTGCCGTACAAGGCTTTCGTAAACTCAACAAGCTTATCTGGAACACCGCGGTTTGGCAAGGCCGACCATATCGCCTTTCTTTGATAGACATTTGAGCGGTTCGACCTGAACCTTTTTTGTTCTTTGCGTAGCTGACCGTCCAAAGCAGGCGAGATTCTGTCTAGGATGATGGATGCCATGCCTTAGCAAACAATTAAGCAGTCGGCATTTTTTGACTTTGTTATTGTTATATTTGCTCATTTTTTCAATAAGAATCAGAAAAAATGTTGTACAGTCGAGGGAGTGCCCCACAGTGAAATACCCTGTACCTTTTCTAAAAAAAAATTTTTTTTTGTATATTCCTACTTAGAACTTCAAATTTCGGATGAAAATTCTAACCGGTGTTGCCAAAAACCGCGAAAATCTACTGGGGGGAGAGGGTGAAGATATTGACATGATTCAACAAACATCATCTTCCCAGGAAGACATGATTCAACAAACTTCATCTTCCCAGGAAATATGCGCACCAGTTGGTAAAGTTTGGTGATTCTAGCTCTTCTAGTCTCCGAGATCTAGGCTTTCATTCGGACGGACGGACATCAATCGCTACCCGATGTTATGATAAGCATTTTGGTATAAAGGACTTAGGGTCTGCCCGTTACATACATTGCACAAATCTAGTATACCCTTTGTACTTTTCAGTACATGGTATAAAAATTTACATCGTATGTCTGATGTCTCTGGAACGAGAGTTTTAACTCGACAGAAACGTTAATGCGAATGAAAAAAATTCTTTGGAAAGAAATAAAAGCATCGTAGGAAAATGAGTGGTGGAGTGGAAAAGTTTTACTTCAAGCTCATGCTTGTACAGCATGTAAATTTTTTCTAATTAAAAAAAATTAGTTTTAAAGATACCTATTGAAAAAATATATTTTAAAAATACCTATTGAAAAAATAGATTTAAAAAAGAAATTATACTGATAGTTTTTGCAGGAATACATTTTTTGTCACTCCTTTTTTTCCACCCCATGTGTCGATTTAGAATTGTTACTGAATACAACCATTTGGGCGACAATGAAACAAATGCATGGAGAGTGCTAAAGCAGTATTGGGTAGCGTTCCCCGTGTAAAAAATGCAACACAGTCGAAGCGGTGCCCTGCACCTGTTTTTCTTGTAAAAAATGTTATTGCTGCATATTCATTTTAAGAAATTATTAATTGTATTGTTGTTTTTTTGGTGCAATTTTGATTAAAATCTAAAGTTATTGTGGACCGCATTGATAAAACTTGGATGTGGATTTGTTCAGAAGAGGCCACCTATTAGCAAAATTACGTAAGGTCAAATATTGGTGTAGTTTATAGTCAAGGGAAGGTGAAATGTGTACATTATTTGCTATAACTTTTGTTTTATTTGCCCGATTTTTTTCACAGTTGTATGTAACCACAACGCATCGCTCTGATAAATTTCAAATAAAAATGTTAGACATTGTGAATTAAATCTTCTGCTTCATCTTCAACTTCATATTATAGGTGTTCATACAGGTAGACGGACGGACGGCCATGGCTCAGTCGCTACCCGTGTTATGGTATGCATTTTGGTATAAAGAACTTGGGGTCTGTCATGCCTCCTTCAGTACGTTACATTCATAGCACAAATTTAGTGGTACCTTTGTACCTATAGGTACAGATATACTGTTATTATACCAATTTACAATACACAAAGCTGAAACGAAAGATTTCATTCATCGCAAATTTGAAGCCCTGCAACAAAAATTTTGTCAGCACGCCTCGCAGCTTCTCTGTAACCCCAAAACGCACTACTATAAAGATGAAGATGGTAACATTACAAGTGATAGCCAAAGCTCAGAAAGATGGAAAAGATACTTTCAATAACTACTGACTACAGAACCAGCCTAATCTACAACCAGATACGCTACCGGCATCTCGACATGAAAGCTCTGAAAATATCGAGCCACCCTCTCTTGACGAACTTAAAGATAACATACCTTAAAAAAGCCAAAATCTACAAAGCGACAAGCAAAATGGAATACCAGCCGAGATCTTTAAGAGTATAGATGTAACGGGGTTAAGACAGATCCTTAGTGTAATAACAAAAGCTTGGTCAAACGAAGCTATGCCAAAAAAGTGGAAGATAGGCGTTATACACCCGCTGCATAAACTACAGACCCATTACGCTGCTCAACACAATCTATACAATTTTTTCGAGTCTGATTTATGAGAAACCAGCCCTTTATGCTCAGAATTGTATTGGTAACTACCAAGCTGCTTTCCAATCGGGTAGGTTCATCACTATTTTAGAGAAATCACGGGAACAGAACGAAACCACATTTAATTTATTAATTGACTTTAAAGCAGCATACGACAGCATAATTAATGAATATTTATACGCAGCCCTCTTTTTTTCGGGATACCAGAAAAGTTGATACTCCTAGTTAAAGCCACTATGGCGAACGTCAGAAACTCTGTAAAAGTCCAAACGAGTTTTTCAACCGAATTCATATTAGACAAAGACCAACGTCAAGGAGACAAGCTATATTTCAACAACATCAGAAGAAATAAGACATAGATACGGCCAGAACATCAGCTTTGGTGACTACAATTTTGAAGTAGCCGAATGTTTTTAATACATCGGTGTCAACATAAATATAGACAATAATCTAACGCGTTAGATAGACCAAAAAATTACATCGCATAAATACTATTTTGGACCCTAAAGACATTTGAAAAGTAACCTCTTATACAGAGGGACGAAAAGGTGTCCCTATACTCACCTACGCGAGCGAAACATGAGTGTTAAGCAGGGCAAATGAAAACAAACTCCAAATATTCGAACGTAAGATCTTACGAAAAGTTTTTGGACGAATACACGAAAACGGAATATGTCGACAACGATATAACCATGAGTTATACATATAGCCTATACAGTCACCACGAAATATTACATTCCGTAATTAATACATAATTAGAGCGAACGATAGCGATCCTCCTCCGAAGAAAAGGTCGACCAAAGTTAAGATAGTTGGATGGGGTCGATCAAGATGCTTAGGATTTAGGACTTAGATGTTGGAGAAGCCAAGCCCGAGATCGCGACGAATGATGCTAAAAATTTACAACAAAACGCACTGACTCCCTATCGTCTTTGCAAGCCCTTAACAATCTAAATAACCAAAACTATTACACTACCTCAATTAGAAATGCGATTCAGAAAAATAAAATAATTTAGCTATGGGTTTCCGGGGAAAGTCTTACAATACTTCCCTTTGTCTTATCCATAAAATCTTAAAATTTTCTCATTTGCATTATGAAAGATCAAAATTTTTTTAAACGTAAAATAAACGAAATAAAATCCTTTAATAATATGGAACACACCATCCAATTTCTTAAAGCCACTCAAATCTACCACTCCATATAATTTATATAGTGTACTAATATTTAACAACTCATCTAAACTCCGCACTATCTAAACTTCTATGTAATTCATAATAATTAAAAATAATTTGTGCAAGTAGACAACAAAACACAGATATATGCATATACTCCCATACTTTATAACAATGATGGAACAGGGTGCCTCAAACCAATGCACCAGATGTTTGTCTTATTTTGAAGAGTTGAAGGATCCTACACGTTCTCTTTAAAGTCTTACTACAGGTTTTTTTTGCTTGCCGATATCGATATCTTTATTAAAAATTTAGTTACTCAACTTAAAACTTGAAAATTTATATGATTTTACGTTTTCCATCCAAAAAAAAAAAGGTTTCAAAAATTTTACTTGTTCCACAATTTTTTAAAGTATATAATATATAATTTATATAAATATGTTTTCTGGTAAAAGATTAGATGTGAATTAGTATCATTAATTTGAAATTTTGCTTACCTTGGCGACCAACTATTTCTGCCACATGTTCTGAACTCGGAACTGGAACACATTCTGTCATATTTTGAGATTTTTTTGATCGGTCTTCAGCAGATGAAATTAATATACCAGATCCGGTTGTAGCTGTGTAGGGCAAAGTTTTCATGTTTGTACCAGTAACAGCAAAAGTGGAAGATACTTTATTAGTAAAGCCTAGCTCAAAGTCGCTCTGATTGTGTAACTGATCGTTACTTTCTTTTAAGCTAACGAAAGCTCCAAAGCTAATTGCAAAGTACGCGGATCTTCTGAAATTGGCACTTTTTGTTCCAGCATTTGATGGTTTATTTTATGAACTGAGTTATCCATGTTTGAACGAATCGAATCCAACTTACTTGTGTAGTTTTATTGCTATGTTCAGATATTAAATTGAATTTCTTTTGCTTGGCGCATCCTTTTCTTCAAACTGTACTGATTTACCATATTATTAACATAGTGAAGTCAAAAAATGACGGCCGATTTTTATATAGTCAGTTCAATGTGTAACAGTATACTTGAATTTGTATGAAACTTCACCGACTAAATAATTCTTTTTTATATTTCCTTGCGTGACATGGGTCATCATTGGCGAGTCGGGAGCCATATTTATTTTTGTATTTTTATTAATTTATTTATTTTATTTTTCCCAGCAAGATAAATGCATGTAGCTTTCTGAAATGGATACATTTGTTTTATGTCATTCACAAGTACATTATTAAAACAAATTTTAACTGTAAGTATGCACAAAAACAAATTCAGATTAAGAAGGCTTGATCCTTGGGCTCAGAAAAATGTAAAAGTAAGTTTATTTATGAGTGAATATACATATGTGCATAAGTATGTATGTATATGCATTAGTATAATGCAAAATCGTAAAATATAAAATTTATATACATTTTTTTTATTTAGCGGCATTGTCACCCTACATTGCAACGGTACATTCATTGAGACAACCCTTGTTTGATACAATAACACTCACCCTCACACAGGATATGTTTGGGGAACAAATTTTTAGTATACACTCTGTTTTACTTAAATACCACCTATGTATGTATATTGGATAAAAAAAACTATGCATGTCGTCAATCACACCAATATAACAAAAAAAGGTTTATTTAAAATACAGAGACCAAAGAAAATAATAAAATGCATAAGTAAAACAGAGTATCATATGTGTCCACCACGAAATGAGCAGATACCATAAGTTACACCCAATTATATTAAAAACACTTAACAGATATAATTTGTTTTATGACATATAAATAATAGGTTTCAGAAACGCTTATAGGAAGTTTTATGCGAATATGAATACATACAAAAATATAAAACTTATATGTATACATACATATTTGTACGCCACAACCCAACTTATTAATTTGGAGTTAGCTGAAAATTCATTTGTCTGAATTTACATACTATTGTATGTAGCATAATTTATCAGTACGCGCATTCCAAAAGCCGACCACGCCTATTTTATTTACGAACCGTTTAAGAGATTTGTATATACATACTTACATATGCGTATTAAAAAATACATCATTTGCATGTTTACAAAGCCTATCCTTTGTGCACGGCGGTATAAGAACTAATGTATCCCTTTTACACACACATCCATGTATTTGTATTTATACAAACATACAAAACCAAGACAGGTCTCTAAAAGCAGAAGAACGAGTCTGTAATAGAAAACTTTTTATATAAAAAAAAACGAATTTAACGGTACTTTGGTCAGTTGCAGCAAATGATTTTTTGTTAAAACAAATTTACAATAAAATTTTATTTGATATGCCGGCTGCACGTCTATTTAGTGTCACTTACAAACAAACGTTTTATGATTATGTACAAGGAGTATCAAACTGATAGAGACGAACATTCGATACTTCTGAAAAGTACTTGCTTGCAAATTTTGTGACGTTTTCTGTCTGCTGTTGAGTTGCGATTGTGCAGTTTTTTTTTTGATCTTGTCTGCGTGTTCATATTTTGTTTGCTATATATGTATGTATGTGAAGGTTATGTTTAATTTTTCCGGTCTATCTGCTTTAAAAGAAGTTATTGCAATGAAACATTTGTTGTTGAAATGTAATAATTTTTTTTAGATTCTGTAATAAACTGAAATTAGTTAGAACACATGCATTTATAATTTATTGAATATTTTAAATTAAATTGTTTGTTTTTTTATTGGCAATATTTAATTTACATATGTATGCTGAAAGATAAACATTTTTGCTACACCACTGGCTTATTATATTTTTGCTGTGTCGTGAAGTTGTTAGTGTCGATAGTTATTGTTTCTTCTTCTCTTCAGGCACCACGTAGTCATCATGGAGCAAAGTGGGTGAAATTAATAACTAGCAGCGATAAATATTGAAAAAATCAACCCATTGCTATCAATTTTAAAATTTTGAGCTCACATCACAAGACACTATAGTAATTTTAGAGTTATCTCAGA